>OZ007563.1:158076619-158586619 GCA_963931875.1 Pollenia griseotomentosa | reverse complement strand
CAGTTTGATGACCTTCTCAAAACAAGAGTACTGATATTAATGCACAAAATCGTGTTTACTCAACAACCACAACATCTGTATAGCCGTCTTACCATATCTAGCTCTAATAGAGGTAAAAGAATTTTATTGTTTAGACACCAAAGTTTAACATCTGATTGGCAATTTTTCCTTAATGCAATCCGTCTTTGGAATCTACTCCCGCATAATATACAAATAATTAGTAACGCACTGAGCTTTAAAAAAAGCATTCTAAATTTTTTTGCGTGTTAAATTTTTTTTTTTTTTTTTTTTTTTTTTTGTGTTATGATTTTTAATATTATCATTTTGTTAATTTTCAATTTAATTTATTATTTAATAATTTTTGTTCTCTTTTAAATTTTTTCTTTTGTTTTAAAATTTTATCATTTACAAATAACAATTTTTATTTTGTTTTTATTTTTAATGTTTCTGCTAAAACAATGTTCTATACTGCAATAAGAGGCTTTAAGTCTTGTGTATAGAATTGGAATAAATAAATAAACTAAACTAAACTAAAAAAAAAAAAAAAAAAAAAAAAAAAATACATATACATATACATATACATATACATATACATATACATATACATATACATATACATATACATATACATATACATATACATATACATATACATATACATATACATATACATATACATATACATATACATATACATATAATGGGCTAATGCTACAATTGCCTCCGTCCCGTTAAAATCTGGCAAATCTTAAAGTGCGCTCAAAGTTCGTCACCATTTAGTTGGCGGTGCAGGATCGGATGGTAAATTCCCGACTTACACGGATCTGGCTCTGGCGGATGATCCCATAAGGACCTCTCGCCAACCCTCGCATGGACCTCACTGCTTGCAAAGGGACCCATGGGATCGTAGACGTGACTGTACAACGAGCGGAGATAGCGGGTTTAAGTTGGGACCAAGTAGAATCATGGATGAAAGCAGAAACCCCAAGAAACATAACAAGGAGAGTGATGATAAAAACGGAAAAGAAGGAAATTGTGTAGAAAACCCATTTGTGAGGAAATCGGTGATCGTGAGGTCCCCACCTGTAGTGGTTACAACTAGAGCAGCGGTGACTAATGGAGCAGTAGGCAATAGTGATGTTGTAGAAACCCCACTTGGTAGATGCCCGTTCATTATAAATACACCCATAAATGTGTCGAATCTAGATAAGTCTGAAAAGAATATCGTGAAATTAGGCGGCAAGATCGACAAGCTGGTCGATTTTCTTAAGGGACGAACCAATGTTCATAAGGAAATTGTTGCATATGCGCGGGAAATACAGGCGATATTCATGCAAGTGGCAGATGATTTAAGTAATGTACCTACGAATGCCCAGAAGATAGTTCTGGTTGATAAGGAATCCCAAACCATAAACGAGGTTATACCAACCGTAACACTCATGGGAACTCCAAAGCGAAGAAGAGACCCCCATAGTCCAAAGGGCAACAAGCCAAAGAAGAAGAAGGAAACAAGTCCGCAGAAGAGGGTAAACGACGACATACCCAGTACATCAACTGGCAGAACATCGAGTGATAAGCCGCAAGTGCAGGAAACCAAGGATGCAAACTCTCAATGGGTTAAAGTGGGTCCCAAAGCAAAGAAGAGGAAGCGGCCTGCCCGAAAGCGGCCTGCCCGAGGGAAGCCTTCCCGTCCGGATGCTCTTGTTATCCAGACTTGCGGAGAAACGTCGTATGCGGACATACTCCGAAAGGTTAAAAGTGATCCCAAATTGGAAATTCTTGGTCAAAACGTCAGGAATATCCGGAAAACAGTGATAGGCGAATTGCTCTTAGAGCTTAATAAACCTGCCCATGAGAATACAGGTGCATTCAGACATACTATCAAGGAAGTCCTTGGTACATCCGCAGAAGTACGGTCACTATCAAATGAAGTGGACATTGAGATCAAAGATATGGATGAGGTTACATCCAAGGAAGACGTCTATGAGGCTCTTCAGAAACAAGGCGAGATGTTTAAAATGCTGCAGATGTCAGCAATAAAATCGTTGAGGAAAGCCTATGGTGGAACGCAAACTGCCACTGTTAGATTGAGTGCTGATTTGGCAACACACATTGTCAGGGCTGCAAAGATACGCATTGGGTGGGTCGTATGTCGAGTACGCGAAAGAATACAACCAAGAAGGTGCTTTAGGTGTTTGGACTACGGGCATTTGGCAACAAATTGTAGGAGCACAAATGACTACTCCAATAATTGCATACGGTGTGGTGAACACGGACACAAGTTAAGGACGTGTGTACAAAAACCGAGGTGTTTGCTGTGTGTTGAAACTGATGCTAACAGTAATCATGCTACGGGAGCCTTTTCCTGTCCTTACTACAGGAAAGAGCTCCAAAAACTCGTATCGCGAAGATGAGAGTGTTGCAGTTGAATCTCAATCATTGCCGAGCAGCCCAGGATCTGCTTAAACAGAGTGTGCGTGAGCTGAAAGTAGATGTTGCTCTACTTAGTGAGCCTTACAGCAACGTTGATACAAATAGCTGGGTGGCTGACAGTTGCAATACATCTGCAATTTGGTCCGTCAACAATAGAGTACTGCAGGATACAATGACAACCCAACGGGGTGGATTTGTTCGTGCTACTGTGGCTGGAATATCCATGTATAGCTGTTACATCCCACCGAGGTATACAATACTTGAATTTCAGAGCATCGTATGTAGCCTGACTTCCGATGCTATAAACAGAGGACCTTTTTTGATCGCCGGGGATTTTAATGCATGGGCAACGGAGTGGGGCTGCCCGAGTACGAATGAAAGAGGCCGAATATTGTTGGAGTCATTCGCAATGCTGAACGTGATAATTATGAACTCTGGAAATGAGCAGACGTTCAATCGTAATGGAGGAGGTTCTATAATAGATGTTGCGTTTGCCAGCGCAAACATTTCGAACCGAATACAGTGGTCTATTAGTGACCATTATACACACAGCGATCATAGTGCTATAATCATGGACATAGGAAACGATCCATTGGTACCAACGTTAACGAATGTACCCAGATGGAACCTTAAGGGCTGGAAAGCTAACACTTTTGACAAGGAACTGTTCAAAGTTTATATGGAGGATATAATCTTGAGTGGTTCACCAGAACAAATGTCTGAGCACCTTATTAAGAAAGTAACTCATGCTTGCAATGCTTCGATGAGGAAAAGAGGACAGGGTGGAACCAAACCATCGGTGTATTGGTGGAATGAGGAAATCGCCCAACTGCGAAGGGACTGTATAAGAGCCAGAAGGGTATATGTGAGAACGCGTGGTAGGCAGGGAAATGATCTGCACCATCAAGAGCTTAAAGCTAAGAGGAGAGCACTAAAACTGGCTATACGTCAAGCCAAACGGTCGTGTTTCTTGAACATTTGCGATGACGTTGAATTTAATCCATTTGGAATGGCCTATAAACTGGTGATGAAGAAGTTGAACTGTCTGCATAATTCGTCCCCGAGTGAACCAGTAATACTCGACAGAATAGTGAAGCAGCTTTTTCCGCAACAGGGTACGACCTATTGGGAGAACCACAGCGGCAATGAAGTTTTTAGTTTCCCGCTCGTTACCACTGCTGAGATACTGCAAGCTGTAGCAAAGTTCCAGGATGGAAAAGCCCCCGGGCTTGATGGTATACCAAACATGGTATTGAAGGAAGTTGTTCGGTGTTGCTCGAACCAAGTAGTGCAGTTGATAAACGCCTGTCTTCGGCATGGATCCTTTCCATCAAGATGGAAAAGACAGAGACTGGTGCTATTGCCCAAGAGCAATAAGCCACTAGAGGAACCTTCATCGTACAGACCTCTATGTATGATAGATACGTGCGGTAAGCTGCTGGAGAGCATAATCTGTACAAGATTAGACTCGCATATCGAGACAACAGGGGGTCTATCTGACGCCCAGTACGGTTTCAGGAAATGTAGATCGACAATGGATGCTATAGGGGTTGTTGTTGATACAGCTAAGGAGGCTATTAAGGGTGAAAGCTGGAGGACTGGTTCCAAGGAATATTGTGTGGTTGTAACGCTGGATGTTAAAAATGCGTTCAATACTGCGAACTGGGGGAAGATCGTGAATGCCTTAAGCGGCTTGAATGTACCTCAATATTTAGTGGCAGTAATTAAGGATTATTTCCGAGATAGAGTACTGGTGTATGATACGGACGATGGAATACAAGAGTATGGTATAACAGGCGGAGTGCCACAGGGGTCTGTCCTTGGGCCATTGCTGTGGAATGTGATGTACGATGGTGTACTGAGGCTGATGCTCCCGGAGAGGGCTAAATTAGTAGGGTTTGCGGATGACATTGCGCTGGTGGTGGTGGCCAAATATACGCAGGAGGCGGTTAGTGTTACCAATAGCAGCATACAGCTGATCCGATCATGGCTAAATGCAATGGGTTTAACATTGGCTGAACATAAAACGGAGGCAGTATTGATTACTAGCCGGAAAATAGTGGAGTATATTACCCTTAATGTTGGTGGATGCTCGATCAGAACGAAGGATTACCTTAAGTACTTGGGAGTGATGATAGATAATCGTTTGTCTTTCAAACCTCACCTGGATTACATAAAAACCAAAGCTGAAGGAACGTGCTCAGCGTTGTGTCGTATAATGCCCAACACGAGGGGTCCCAAATACCTACAGAGGAAAGTTCTTGCGGGGGTTGTGAAGAGTATAATACTGTATGCAGCACCAGTATGGTCAGAGGCCACCAGGTTTGTGACATACAGGGAAGGGATAAACTCCGTCTACAGACTGGCGGCGCTTCGTGTGTGTTGTGCCTTTCGAACGGTGTCGGATGATGCAGCGTTTGTCATTGCGGGCATGGTACCAATCGACCTGCTGGCTAAGGAGAAGAGGTACATATTTAACTCGAGAGTCTCGGCGAACATGGCGAATATTCGGGATGCGGCAAGACTTTCGAGCGTTTCAGAATGGCAGATACGATGGACTGCATCTGTCAAGGGTCGATGGACGCATAGGTTAATACCAAAAATAGACGTATGGGTGAATAGAAAACATGGTGATTTGAACTACCATCTCACGCAGTTCATAAGTGGACACGGCTGTTTCAAGTCGTACCTGTATCGCTTTAAACACGACAGGGACCCGTTTTGCGCGGCCTGTGCTGGTAATGTATTTGAGGACCCTGAACACGTGTTTTTCACCTGTCCAAGATTCAGCAGTGAAAGAGCGAATCTGGAGCATTCGATAGGGAGAAGCATCGGTGTGGAGAACATAATTGAGATCATGTTGTCCTCTCTGGATAACTGGGAGCATGTGTGCGACTATGTGAAGCTGGTAATGATAGAGCTTCGTAGGCTGGAGGAGATACGAAGAAGAATATAGCACAGTGGTGAGGATGGCGACAATTAAAGCTTAGTTCTGAACCTCCTGTCATGATAAATGAAGGGGGACGTAAGAATAAAACAACGCGACTGAGGTGCTGATGCAGATAAACTACCCGTCCTGATGGAGTACTGACGTGGTTCCGGGGTGGTGTTAGTGAAGATATCGTGGGGCCACTAGATGATAGTGCGCTATCACTACGTCCAATAAAAAAAAAAAAAAAAAAAAAAACATATACATATACATATACATATACATATTAAAGGGCTGCGCAAAATATTCTTAATGTTCTGTGTTCTACTTCACACAACTATCAATCATATTATTTCACTGTAAACATACATAGCAAAACAAACATAACAACACATTACTCCCACCAAAACAAAACAAGCATAACTTGAAAAGTTTTTCTCTTCTGCTTTGTTAGTGCTTGTATTATCAAAACAAACAGAATATCAACACAAAAACAGACAATGAAATAAAGAAATGGTAAATCATAGTAAAAGCATCGAGTGCAGCAAAACACACCATTATATGAATTACGTATGTTTTTATTTTTTATTTCTATAAAAAGAATGAATTCTTCTTAATTTTATTTAAATATTAGACCTAAGTACCTTCATATATATGTATGTATGTAAATAATAAACAATAAATTTTTGCAAATATATATTAATATTAACTATAAACTTTTTTAAGCTTTTTCAAAACATTCAAACATGCTTTTAATGTTCTATTTCTGTTTTAATGTTCTACTTCATCTTTGTTCTAATTCAGCTTTATTCTAGTTCAGCATTGTTCTAGTGCAGTTTTGTTTTATTCTTTTATATTTTGATTGTAAAGCAAAACAATTATTTTTGGAAGTATGTGTTTTGTAATGAGAGAGTAATATACACACACTTTCTAAATTTAATGAAATTGCTTGTAAGCAATATTTCTTGTGCTTGTGCATCTCTTAAATACATATACATATGCATATACATATACATATACATATACATATACATATACATATACATATACATATACATATACATATACATATACATATACATATACATATACATATACATATACATATACATATACATATACATATACATATACATATACATATACATATACATATACATATACATATACATATACATATACATATACATATACATATACATATACATATACATATACATATACATATACATATACATATACATATACATATACATATACATATACATATACATATACATATACATATACATATACATATACATATACATATACATATACATATACATATACATATACATATACATATACATATACATATACATATACATATACATATACATATACATATACATATACATATACATATACATATACATATACATATACATATACATATACATATACATATACATATACATATACATATACATATACATATACATATACATATACATATACATATACATATACATATACATATACATATACATATACATATACATATACATATACATATACATATACATATACATATACATATACATATACATATACATATACATATACATATACATATACATATACATATACATATACATATACATATACATATACATATACATATACATATACATATACATATACATATACATATACATATACATATACATATACATATACATATACATATACATATACATATACATATACATATACATATACATATACATATACATATACATATACATATACATATACATATACATATACATATACATATACATATACATATACATATACATATACATATACATATACATATACATATACATATACATATATATGTATATATATATATGTATTTTTTTTTTTTAGGCATTAAAAATAGAATAATAAGAAAAGGAAAATGTATGTCTCAGGGAGCTCCTTTAGATATAGATTAAGATAAAACTAGAGAAAAACAAAAAAAAAACATATAAGAAAGATAAAAAAATTAAATATGTATATAAAAAAATAAAATTTTTAATCATAGAAAAAGGCCTAAAGAGGCAGCAAAAGATGAGGGAAAATGATAGTTTATATATATATTCGTAAATTTATGTACTTATGTTTTTTTTAAATTATTTTTAAAATTATTGGTTATATTATTATTCTATTAAGGAATTTTTTTTTTATAATTTTTTTAATATTAATTTGAATATTTAAATTTTTTTACTTAGCAAGGTACAATCAATGATGGAGTGGTAAGTGGAAAGAAGTGGTCAAGTTGGAGGTGGGTCATAGGAAGAAGATAAGCGGATGCTTCTATGACATGGTTGGGAGGGCCAAAGGAGACTAACAGCTGTCTCCCAAATTCTTGATAGTGATGGTGAGGAGGGTTGGAACCCCCAAGAAAAAATGCACAAGAGCTAGTGGGAAACCTCGCCAGTCCAAACGGTTCGTTACAAAATCACAGATAATAATTCCAATAAATACTTACCCCAATAAAAAATGGAGCTTCCAACGAAGCAGGTTTGTAAGGGAAAAACATAAAAGTTTCGCTTACAATTGCACTTACGTAAACATGAATTTTATATGGCGAGTTCCCACTTTGAAGCAATACATTTTTGACACATAGAGCACTTTATTCAGCGCATATAAAAGTTGTTGGATGTAACGATCAGCTTTACACACTGAATGTTTTGATACAGTTATTTTTTAGTATTCTCCCTAACAAACCTGCTTCGTATTCAGGGAATGCCGTGGTACTTGAAATGTTATTTTTTTTTATAAAAGTTGTTAAGAGTTCTTTTACTTACTTAACTGCATTTCTGTATGTCTTATTGCGTAGCGCATAACTGTGCGCTTATTTTTTTAAATGTACCATTAGTGCTTCGCAAAATGATTAAATTTGTTATTGGGACACTACACACACATAATAAATTGTACTGCCTCATTGGCAAAATTTTACCAAATTCACATAAATTGTACCAACATTTCGCTAAAAATAAAAAGCATACATAGTGAGAATTAATAACACTTCTTTACTCAATAAAAACAAAACAAGTAAGAAAGTATAGTCGGTCAAGCCCGAGCACCCTACACCACAGTATATAAAGACAAATTTTTGAGAGTGTACGTTATTTCCCAGCAAAAAAAGCGTTGAAAAAGATATCATATGTTATTAAATCTCCACAACTTGCAAACCCAAAGTACTTCAAATTCTGGTGAAGAAGCTATGAATTTAACATAAGCATGTCATTGGAAAAATGATGTTCATTTTCTACTACTTTTAACTGCATATATTCCACGTTTCTAGTACTTTTACAGTTCCGATATTTGAATGTCATTTATAAGTACGAGAAAAAATGTATACTTAAATAACTCTTAAGATGCTAATCAAAAGTAGTGCTGCAATAGTAATCAAATTGTCCATTTAAGAAGTGATATTAATTCAGTGATTTTAAAATGCAACTTAATCGCTTTTAAACATTAAAAACCCCTTTAATTAATTAAAAAGCATCACTTTTATAGGAATAAATATAAAAACAAGCTCTAGAAACGCAAATAAAATATTCAGTTAATTTCCAGAACAAGCAAATATTTTTTAGAAATGCAATCCTTCTTAAAAATTTCCGGTCCAACTACATTCTATGCAATTATTTGAGAACAAAGGTGCAATTTAAAATCTTATTTCATATTTGTACTTCAAAACTACTTCTTTAAAGCTGAAAAGTAGCATTAGCTACTTTGGATGTAATTAAGATGCAGTTTTTAAAGTATGACTTTCATTTTTTTTTGCTGGGTTGGGTTCCATGTTCAATCATGAACCCGCCAGAACAAAAAATTATATTATGAGGTTAAGATTCATATAAAAGTTCGTTGTGCCGAATATTATTAAGATATCTTTATCTATATGAAATTAATTTCCCTTTAAGTGATTTTAGAAAGGGGGCTTTTATAAAACTTATGTTTAATTTTGAACCTTCCAGCACAACATTTTATAATGACATAGCAGTCGTTATTGTCGCTAATTTTTATATCAATACCAACATTTATAAAGAAGTTATGGCATTTAAAGCTATTTTGGGGAGTAGTATTTCTATGGAAAGCAATCGTCAAATATGGACCGATTCCAATAAAATTTGTTAAGATGATTTAGATTGAAATAAAATAAGTCTGGTCCAAATTTGATGTAAATACCAACATAATAAGATAGTTTATAGGCAGAAACACTCTTCCGGAAAGAAGTTATTATGGGGGCCATATGAAATTATGGACCGATTCTCACCATTTTCAGTAGGCTTTGCCGTTATGAATTGAAACCTATGTACAAAATTTTATCTTATTACCTTAAATATAGCGACCTGTACCTTACGCACAAGGTTAGATCGAGAAACAACCAGCCGGACGGAGGGACATTGTTAAATCGACTCAGAAATTGATTCTGAGTCGATCGGAATACTATTGTGGTGTTGTTACACAAAATTAAGAAGAAGCAAAAATTTATATACAATTTCTCTTTTTTCTCAAAGGCAGACAAAAACGTAGGCGCTTGGTTGACAGTGCCACCAAAACAATATACAAAATGGAGATTTGGAAACACTTGATCCCAGGCTTCCTACAGGGATACGAGTACAAATACTTACATATGTATGCATTTACTTAATATGTTAGTATAGCATCATGAACATAAATAACCAATAATGCAATTTTCAATGATATGATAAAACTTCGTATTTATTTTTAATTTAAATGTACCAAAAATGGTTGAAGTGTACCAATAAAGTTTCGATTGTACCAAATTTGGTACGATTGTACCACAAATCCCATCAGTGATATTTACCCTAGCGATTTGCATTTATTTACGTGGCAAGGAAACTCAAACCTCAAAGGTGAATATACTTAATAGCCTGTCATAAAATTACATTGGTTAAAAGAAATCGCTAAGTAATCTACTCTCTCATTATTTTTTTTTTACCCACATTCCCACAATTATAATCACTCATATGAGTGGTTATAATTCCAGTCTCAAGTGAAGATCATTTCTGATCTTTTAGTGCCCTGCAGTTCTTCCCCAAATTGAAGATTGGTTAAATATTTTTTTTTACAAATTTTTACCCACTTTAAATCCTTACAAGGGGAATGGAAGGAAAGATAAACTCACTGTTTATTGTTGGAGTTTTGTTTAAGTTTGATATTGTTACAAGTAGAATTTTGAGTGTTTATAATTCTTATTCGCTTTACAGTTTTATTTGTACAATATTTTTAGCTTTTCTGAAATCTTTGGAAAAAGGTTTCCTGATGATCTGGCCTTAGCAACCAGTGAAATGCGCCAGTGATACTACCTTTCCCTCAACAATAAATTTCAGTGTATTTATCAAAAATAAAAATTGGGAATTTATAAAAATCAAAATAATTAATAATAAATAAGCATGTGCACTTTTACTTATTGTAGGTAAAATTGGTATTTGCAAAAAAAAACATTCGCTTGCAATTTCTGAACGAAACGATAAGTTTATTTTAATCACTCATATGTATGAACAACAATCTATTTATATAACCATGCCAATAAATCTGATATGGTTAGTAATTCCTTCAGTACGTTTTTAAATGTGAAAATTCGTTTATTTTGTGTTCGTATTTTTTTGAACAAAAATCAATTGTTTTTACGAAAATTGTAGTTAGAGTCCTTCATCTGAAAGCCTTTTTAAAATTAGTGTAAGAAAAAGAGAGTATGGAGGGCTTGCTCCCAATGAAAACCTGTGTTAAAAATAAATAAGTATGGAAT
The DNA here is from genome assembly GCA_963931875.1 of Pollenia griseotomentosa. Taxonomy (NCBI): domain Eukaryota; kingdom Metazoa; phylum Arthropoda; class Insecta; order Diptera; family Polleniidae; genus Pollenia; species Pollenia griseotomentosa. The sequence continues at coordinate 158,575,445 of OZ007563.1, read as the reverse complement.
GCGGTCAGGAGGGCATGTGTCTGCCAAAAACTGCTTTACAATATCTCACAAGTCTAACGTGTTTAAAAAATACAACCCTGGCAAGATAAGTTGTTATTATTTATTGGACATCTTCAAACAATTATTAAATCAAAAAATGCATTTTCGTCAAAATACGTAAGACTTGTGTGATAGCGTAAAACCGCCTTAAATAAGACCTTCTATTAGGGATATTTTTTCACTTTTTATTCGATTTTTATTTCAAATTAAGTTAAGAATTAAGCAAGTTAGAGTGCTATATTCGGCTGTGCCGAATCTTTGGTACCCTCCACCGACAGTTCAATTATTTTAGGAGTGATATCTACATGAAATCCATTTATTATTTATTTATCTTTATAAAAACAGACATCAGCATTAAAACTGGTTACGGCTTAGACATACATATTTTAATTACTGACCGACAATCAGAAAGTTTTATGCTTTTTTTTTTAGCAATTTTAACTAGCTTGAGTAAAATATCATGATTCATAACAGTTTAAGACGAACTTAAATGTTTTTCAGGAGGGGAATTTATATTGGAGCCATGGTAAGTTATAAACCAAAACATTAAAAACATAAATTTCAAAACAGCGGTGAAATAAGTTTTAGCGTTTACAGTGAATTTCAGAAGGCTGATAAATGTGGGATCTAAGGTAAATTATTGACCGTATACCACAAAATTCATAACATTTTTTCTGGCCATATGAAACTAAGTTGGAAGAAATTTTACCACAATAAATATATTTGCTACGGTTTTAGGCGTACTTAATTAATTTACAAAAGTGGACTTTATATGGCGTCTAGGGTTAATTATGGACCAATCTTTACGAAGTTTCACAGTGACATTACTAGTCTTATAAAACTGTGAAGTACCAAATTCTATTATGATAACATTATTTATTACGGTTTTAGGCGCACTAAACTGTTTTTCGGTAGCAGGGCTTATATGGGGCCTAGGGTATATTATGTACCGATCTTCACGAAATTTTACAGTATCGTTTCTAGTCCCATAAAACTGTTACGTGCCAGGTTTTGTTATGATAGCATTATTAATTACGGTTTAAGGCGTACTAAACTGTTTTCTGGGACTAGGGTTTATATAACGCCTAGGGTAAGTTATAGACCGATCTTCATAAAATTTTACAGTTTCATTTCTAGTCCTAAACAAGTAAGAGTGCTATATTCGGCTGTGCCGAATCTTATATACCCTTCACCATTGTGCGAGCAGAATACAGAGCAACTAGACAAAACCTAAATAATTTCTACATAACATACATATATACAATACATAAAACTTCATTATAAATTAAATTTAAAAAGTTAAAACTGGTAAATATTTTTTTCAATCGTTTCAGAACATAAAAAAATTAAAAAAAAATTTTTCTTTTTGAAACAACACGATTCGAACCAGGGACTCACAGTTTCTAACCTTAACAAACCCCCTAGACAACTGGACCATGAAGGAACATTTTATGAATATCATTAAAAGTAAATATGATCAGTTTACAGTTCACACAGTTGAGTTGTAATTATTTTTGATGTTTTAGTTCACCACAATAAAGCAAAGGTGGCCTATAATCACCAATATAGTTTGTACCATGTATGTGTGTTTGTTTGGTTTCTTTTTGTATAGGCACTGTTGTCATACCGTAGATTTATCTTTTTTGGCGAGTTTTTAAGAAGCAAACCGAAACAAAAATTCCTAGTTTCTATTTGTTAAAATTATTTCGTTAAATAGATGAAATAATAAAGAAGGCTGATAACGAAAATTATATTGAGCATTATGCTAGTATATATAAACAAATACCAAGAGGGGGGGGGGGGAGCAAACGGACATCGTTAAATCAACTTCGCTTTTCATAAGGACCCAGAATATATATACTTTATAGGGTGTAGGATCAATATTTTGGAACATACAAACGGAATGACAAAGTTATATATACCCTCTTACCTTCGGTGAAGGGTATAAAAATAAAAATTTTTTGGATTTCAGTACTTTGGACATAACTCAGCCATTTATTAACCGATTTGACAGATTTATATACCGATGTCTTAAGGAATAAATTTACCATTTACTTTGGTGATAAAACTTGGACTCAGAAAGACCTATGGGTTCCGAAAATGTGTATTTAAAAAAAAAAAAAATTTAATTTTGGTCATAACTTTTTCGTATCTGAACCGATTTTCCCGAGTTTTTCAGAAAATATTTTCTATTAAAAATTTCCGATCTTTTGATATATAAGGCGTAACCATAGGTCATACGACAGTCCAAAAAATCCGGTTTTTATACAATTTTTGATATTTTTTGTACGGGAGGTACCACGCCCACTTGTTCAATTCCGCCCACATTTTGTAGGATGCTGTGTATTGATAACGTTAATGTGTGTACCTAATTTGGAAACTTTGGCTCTTGCCGTTCTCAAGATATACAGAAATAAAAAACTACAACAACAACAAGGGATTTGTGTGCAAAATCAGAGGCAGTTGTGGTTTTTTGCTCATATCTCCGTCATTTTTGGACCGATCTGGCTGAATTTCAATAGCAAACTTAAACGGAGTATATGCGACATAAATATACATCAACCTAGTCCACATCATTTCTGGGGTTTTCGGAAAACCCATTTCAACATACAGACGGACAGACGGACATCGTTAAATCAACTTCGCTTTTCATAAGGACCCAGAATATATATACTTTATAGGGTGTAGGATCAATATTTTGGAACATACAAACGGAATGACAAAGTTATATATACCCTCTTACCTTCGGTGAAGGGTATAAAAATAAAAATTTTTTGGATTTCAGTACTTTGGACATAACTCAGCCATTTATTAACCGATTTGACAGATTTATATACCGATGTCTTAAGGAATAAATTTACCATTTACTTTGGTGATAAAACTTGGACTCAGAAAGACCTATGGGTTCCGAAAATGTGTATTTAAAAAAAAAAAATTTAATTTTGGTCATAACTTTTTCGTATCTGAACCGATTTTCCCGAGTTTTTCAGAAAATATTTTCTATTAAAAATTTCCGATCTTTTGATATATAAGGCGTAACCATAGGTCATACGACAGTCCAAAAAATCCGGTTTTTATACAATTTTTGATATTTTTTGTACGGGAGGTACCACGCCCACTTGTTCAATTCCGCCCACATTTTGTAGGATGCTGTGTATTGATAACGTTAATGTGTGTACCTAATTTGGAAACTTTGGCTCTTGCCGTTCTCAAGATATACAGAAATAAAAAACTACAACAACAACAAGGGATTTGTGTGCAAAATCAGAGGCAGTTGTGGTTTTTTGCTCATATCTCCGTCATTTTTGGACCGATCTGGCTGAATTTCAATAGCAAACTTAAACGGAGTATATGTGACATAAATATACATCAACCTAGTCCACATCATTTCTGGGGTTTTCGGAAAACCCATTTCAACATACAGACGGACAGACGGACATCGTTAAATCAACTTCGCTTTTCATAAGGACCCAGAATATATATACTTTATAGGGTGTAGGATCAATATTTTGGAACATACAAACGGAATGACAAAGTTATATATACCCTCTTACCTTCGGTGAAGGGTATAAAAATAAAAATTTTTTGGATTTCAGTACTTTGGACATAACTCAGCCATTTATTAACCGATTTGACAGATTTATATACCGATGTCTTAAGGAATAAATTTACCATTTACTTTGGTGATAAAACTTGGACTCAGAAAGACCTATGGGTTCCGAAAATGTGTATTTAAAAAAAAAAAAATTTATTTTTTGTCATAACTTTTTCGTATCTGAACCGATTTTCCCGAGTTTTTCAGAAAATATTTTCTATTAAAAATTTCCGATCTTTTGATATATAAGGCGTAACCATAGGTCATACGACAGTCCAAAAAATCCGGTTTTTATACAATTTTTGATATTTTTTGTACGGGAGGTACCACGCCCACTTGTTCAATCCCGCCCACATTTTGTAGGATGCTGTGTATTGATAACGTTAATGTGTGTACCTAATTTGGAAACTTTGGCTCTTGCCGTTCTCAAGATATACAGAAATAAAAAACTACAACAACAACAAGGGATTTTTGTGCAAAATCAGAGGCATTTGTGGTTTTTTGCTCATATCTCCGTCATTTTTGGCCCGATCTGGCTGAATTTCAATAGCAAACTTAAACGGAGTATATGTGACATAAATATACATCAACCTAGTCCACATCATTTCTGGGGTTTTCGGAAAACCCATTTCAACATACAGACGGACAGACGGACATCGTTAAATCAACTTCGCTTTTCATAAGGACCCAGAATATATATACTTTATAGGGTGTAGGATCAATATTTTGGAACATACAAACGGAATGACAAAGTTATATATACCCTCTTACCTTCGGTGAAGGGTATAAAAATAAAAATTTTTTGGATTTCAGTACTTTGGACATAACTCAGCCATTTATTAACCGATTTGACAGATTTATATACCGATGTCTTAAGGAATAAATTTACCATTTACTTTGGTGATAAAACTTGGACTCAGAAAGACCTATGGGTTCCGAAAATGTGTATTTAAAAAAAAAAAATTTAATTTTGGTCATAACTTTTTCGTATCTGAACCGATTTTCCCGAGTTTTTCAGAAAATATTTTCTATTAAAAATTTCCGATCTTTTGATATATAAGGCGTAACCATAGGTCATACGACAGTCCAAAAAATCCGGTTTTTATACAATTTTTGATATTTTTTGTACGGGAGGTACCACGCCCACTTGTTCAATCCCGCCCACATTTTGTAGGATGCTGTGTATTGATAACGTTAATGTGTGTACCTAATTTGGAAACTTTGGCTCTTGCCGTTCTCAAGATATACAGAAATAAAAAACTACAACAACAACAAGGGAATTTTGTGCAAAATCAGAGGCAGTTGTGGTGTTTTGCTCATATCTCCGTCATTTTTGGACCGATCTGGCTGAATTTCAATAGCAAACTTAAACGGAGTATATGTGACATAAATATACATCAACCTAGTCCACATCATTTCTGGGGTTTTCGGAAAACCCATTTCAACATACAGACGGACAGACGGACATCGTTAAATCAACTTCGCTTTTCATAAGGACCCAGAATATATATACTTTATAGGGTGTAGGATCAATATTTTGGAACATACAAACGGAATGACTAAGTTATATATACCCTCTTACTTTCGGTGAAGGGTATAAAAATAAAAATTTTTTGGATTTCAGTACTTTGGACATAACTCAGCCATTTATTAACCGATTTGACAGATTTATATACCGATGTCTTAAGGAATAAATTTACCATTTACTTTGGTGATAAAACTTGGACTCAGAAAGACCTATGGGTTCCGAAAATGTGTATTTAAAAAAAAAAAATTTAATTTTGGTCATAACTTTTTCGTATCTGAACCGATTTACCCGAGTTTTTCAGAAAATATTTTCTATTAAAAATTTCCTATCTTTTGATATATAAGGCGTAACCATAGGTCATACGACAGTCCAAAAAATCCGGTTTTTATACAATTTTTGATATTTTTTGTACGGGAGGTACCACGCCCACTTGTTCAATCCCGCCCACATTTTGTAGGATGCTGTGTATTGATAACGTTAATGTGTGTACCTAATTTGGAAACTTTGGCTCTTGCCGTTCTCAAGATATACAGAAATAAAAAACTACAACAACAACAAGGGATTTTTGTGCAAAATCAGAGGCAGTTGTGGTTTTTTGCTCATATCTCTGTCATTTTTGGACCGATCTGGCTGAATTTCAATAGCAAACTTAAACGGAGTATATGTGACATAAATATACATCAACCTAGTCCACATCATTTCTGGGGTTTTCGGAAAACCCATTTCAACATACAGACGGACAGACGGACATCGTTAAATCAACTTCGCTTTTCATAAGGACCCAGAATATATATACTTTATAGGGTGTAGGATCAATATTTTGGAACATACAAACGGAATGACAAAGTTATATATACCCTCTTACCTTCGGTGAAGGGTATAAAAACTGTTACGTGCCAGGTTTTGTTATGATAGCATTATTAATTACGGTTTAAGGCGTACTAAACTGTTTTCTGGGAGTAGGGTTTATATGGTACCTAGGGTAAATTATGGGCCGATACTCATGAAATTTCACAGTGTGATTTCCAGTCGAATAAAACGAACATTTGCAAAATTTCATATCATTTCGTGCATTGTTCAATCATTTATGTAAGTTTTTGTAACAAAATTATACATTTTTTAAAGTGGTGGTTCCACATTTTGATTCATAGATCTGATCCTACTGAAACTGCTTAGGATAACTACAAGCAATTTGACACCCAGTTTGCTTATTTCTTTTGAGTTTTTCGAGTTTTTTTAACAGACGGACAGACAGACGGACATGGCTAAATCGACTTAGAACTACTCAAGGAGCCAGAATATATATACTTAATGGGGTCTGAGGTGAATAAAAAAAAAAGTTTCACACGGAATGACAAACTTAGTATATATACCCTTTTCGCAACTTATTGTGGTGGAGGGTATAAAAAAAATACACAATAGAATAATTCATTCTTACATGTTCTACTGTACATAAATATAATATTAGCCTGAAAAGAACTTAGATTTTTTAGAACAAAATTCAAAATCTTTACCTATGCTTTACCTAAGCTTGAAAATTCAAACGGAAGTTAATTAGTGTATTTTTTTAAATTATCCCAAATTCTTTGTCTTTAAGTAACAATTACAATAAAAAAATATTCGTATGTTTCCAATTAATGGTTCTTGATAATGTTTAATAACAACAAATAATTGTAAAATTCATTGTGTGTTTTTGCTAAACCATTATATGAGTGCATATAGATTTAAAACATAAAAAAATTAACGAAATTGTTTTATTATCTGACCTTGCCATTTTTATGATTTTTACGTCATTTACTGTAATTTTTAGGGTGTGTATACATATTTCAACTACAAAAAAAAACTTATATAACTATATTATATAAGCCCACACCTCATAAAGACGTATGTATGTTTATGTATGCCTAATTATAAAAATACAATTTAATACCGTTATATAAAAGTCATCATTGTTTTTCACTCAGTTTAGTAAACATCCGCCTGTCTTTAAATAAAGTGCTACAAACGCTGTATCAAACATGTCTTATTTAGGTAACACTTCGGATTTAGAAAGCGAAAAGATTGACTTCGGGAGAAACCGTAAAGCAAATATTGTTACTAAATTGCAAGGTCATAAAATATCAGGTGAACCAAAATGGTCTAATAAACATGATGACGATTCCGACTTGGAGTCAACTAATGAAAACTTTTTAACAAAAGGTAATTTATATCGTCACCTAAAACGCAAAAGGCCCTAACTAATAAAAAATTTAAAATCTACTTTTTTATTAAATTTGCTGTGTCAGCACAACATTTTGGAATCTTTCAAACGTTTAAGATTATATGGTAAACGCTCAAAAGCCTAACTAACAGTTTGCATAATATGTAAATTTTCAAAACAACTGGTAGATATTAAAAGAACAAAAAAAGAAAAATAAATTATAAACACTTTAAAACAACATTTTAAATGGTTTTCGCTTCTGTAAAATTTTCAAAATGTTAGATAGGGCCTTCTGCGTTTTAGGTGACGATATTCAAATTTTCTCAAAGTGATATTAGGTGATGAAACAGAATAAAGGTAGGATTACACGATTGTCGAAATGCATGATTGTCTCATTTTCAATTAATTTGATTGTTCCGATAGAGCGGCACAATTCGCTTCATTTCGGACACATAGCTTTTATTTCTCTTTCTTCGCAATCTTCCCGTTTTGGATATATCTATGGTGGTCGCATGACTATATAAATGGCTTAAAGCTCGCAACAATCATACGTGGTACAGACAACAAAACAAATTATTTGCGCTCTATCCACAAACTAGCTTTTTTACCATCTTTTTGAAAGTGAGTTGTCAATAGGGCGGCATGTTAGGTCAACGTATAGCATTTATCCAATTTTTATTATTGTTTAAAAATAACTTGTATATTTGCATTTTAATTGACTTAAAATTAGTTCACTTTTGTTGCCTACTGTTCCGTGAGAAAAAAAAACAATTTGCCAGTTCAGTTTTTTTGCACATGCAAATTTAATATCAAAATTATTTTTGGGAATACAAAATTTATTAATAAGATTTCTCTATAGCGTGCTGAAAACCCCATTTTTATTTTTGATAAATACCATAGTATAATTGGTACCAGGTATGTTCATTAGGGAGAGTTTTAATTATTTACCCATGTAATGTCTACTAATTTATTTGATTTTTGACGCTTGCTTTAATTTTTTCATATTTTCTTTTGTTTGACGTTATATGGGTTTTGAAATTGAGAACTAAATTTCTAAAGACTATACCTTGTACTAACATTATAAAGATCTGGGGCCTAATTCTGGCAGTCGTGATCGAGTAATTTCTCGATTCGAAAGCAATTTTATCTCAGTCGATACTGAACGAATCAAAATTACTTTTTCAGTATTGTGAAACTCAAATTAATTCTTTACAACACTGAAAAAATAATTCCAATTCGTTCAGTATTAACTGCAATAATTAGATATTAAATTGCTTTCGAATCGAGAAATTGCTCGATCACGACTGCCAGAATTAGGCCCCAGGGTTCGAAAAAAACTGTACACTATCGTAACGTATTTTTCTAACACACAAACTCTAAATGTTTTTTTTTTGTGTTTCTGAATGTGTACACAAACATATAACTTAGAATAAAGGTAAGCTTAAAGAGTCTTTTGGAAATTTATTTTAAAAGAGCTTTAAGTTATTGGCTCTAAAAACCATTCATGGGATATAAAAATTTTTACTTTGTGCCAAAATTTAAAAAAAAAACGAGCCAAATTTACGGAAAAGGAGCCAAACCCCTTTGTTATAGAAATTTAATATTGCCCTTTTAATGGATATTTATTATATTTTGTACATAGTTAATAGATGGTTTTAAGGTAAAAATGGTTTTTACACTAAAAATCAGAAAACAATTAAGTTTTGATTGTGCATTTATTTTTTAATTTTTAAACTTATTAAATTCAACTCTAAATTAAACTCAACCGTTTTTGTCGTTTTTTTATGTAATTTTAATTGTATAACGCGCAAAAAAACTTAATATCTTAGTCCTTCTCTTCTCCCTTCTCATAGAAGGGAATGTGGAATATTGATCTTATCTTTTATACCTACGGAAGATCCGAAGCCTTCTAAAAGAATCAAGGCGAATTCACTAGAGTGAAGTCAGCACTACAACAACACTGCTCCTGTGGTCCGATTGTCAAAAATATTGCTAGTAAAAAAGGTCTAAGGTTAAAAAGGTTAATAAGGCCTGAATAAGGAGCTGTTCTGACTTTTCCCGCTAGGTAATTTTTTGTGCACATTTGTAAGTGGTAAATGAAACATCGAAAATTGTTGTTGTGCTATACGTTATTCGAGTTTATTTGCAGAAAAAAAATTATTTTTACACTCATAAAATTATTACGATAATTGATTGTGGATTATTTAGTTCGTTTTTAATTTAAAAAATATATAGTTATTCTCCGAATATCTTTAAACTTAAAAATTTAGAAATGTCAAGCCAAAATAAAACAATATAAACGTTTTATAAGTATGATAAAAACTTATTCTTTCAGCTACGTTATGCTCAATAACATTTATTCCCAAAGCATCAAAAGCCGGTTGAACTAATATTTTGAAAGCACGATCTTCCGCCATACGGAGTGCGCGTCCATTCCTTGTAAATAATTCTACAATCGCCAATTCAATGTTAGTTTGATTGAAATAGGTTGGAACTGTTTTGGTTTTTAAATCATTGACTTTATTTTTATTTGCACATTTTATTGCAACTTAATCTGAATATAAAGTAGGGTTGAACCGTTTTAAATGTCTTTCTAGATTTCCGGTATGATTATTTAATTTTTTTTTTCACAACTTCCATTATCACAAAATACGTCACTTTCATCGTGCAAAAAATTATTTTTAGGGCGCGGCATCTTACTTTCTTTTCAATCAAATGTCAAATAATCACTAAAATGCATAATGATTGAAGTCAACTGAAAATTCCTAAATTTTCCGCGAAAGAGGTTGGTGCCATAATTATTGTTTAATATACCATTCTCCACGCAAGTGCATACAAGAAAATTAAATAAAAAAGATTTACCTAAAAGGTATGTATGAATATAAAAAATAGCAACAATTCTTTAACTGAAAAAATTTTTAATTATAAAAAACAAGAGGAGTCATAAAATTTTTTTTTCAAATAAACTCGAATAACGCAAAGCACAATAACAATCTTCGACTTTAGATTTACCACTTACAAATGTGCACAAACAATTGTTTTGAGGGCGCGAAAATTCCTTAATTTTCTGCGAATTTGTTTCTTTTTGTTTTTTATGAATGATATTTCATCTGAATGACTTTGGTGCCATAAATATTGCTCGCAAAAATAGTCAAGAAAAAAAATAACCTTAAATGTATGAACAATTCTTTAACTGAAAAAATTTTTATTATAAAAAACAAGAGCAGTTATAAAAATGTTTTTTTTTTCTTTCTGCAAATATACAAGGCACAAGTTAAAAATTCCCATAAAAAGGATCTCAAATGTTGTATACAATTATTTTACAGCGTTAATGTTGGCGCCATAAGTATTGCTTACTAAACCAATGTCCATGCAAGTGCATACAAAAATAACTAGGTAAAAAATATATATAAAAAAAACATAAACTCTTTTACTGCAAAAAAAAAATTTTATAAAAAAAAAAGTATAATATTCATACAATCAAACATAATATTTTTTTGCTAATTTGTTTTTTGAAAAACAAACATAAATGTTAAAAACAAAGTTATTTGAAAACTAACTTTATATTTATTCAATTTTAATAGTACGAAAAACTAATTATATAACCCACAATCAATTACTGTAATAGTGTTATGAGTATTAAAATTTTTTGTTTTCTTCAAATAAACTCGAATAATACATAGTACAACAACAATTTTCGACGTTCAATTTACCACCAGTAGCTCGTTTCTGTATTTCTCGCATCGTAAAATTTCTTACATGAAGTGTGAAACAAAAAATTCCTTCGTTTCTCGATTTATGAGATAAAAGTGTTTCTGTATTTGAATGCGAAAACAGACACAACAAATTCTGTTTATACTGGAATATTTAAAGTAATTAAGTGTCAAATAAAAGCGAAACGTCAACAAAAGAAATAAATATAATAAAAACAGGGCTGCCAGATTTGACGAGTTATCGTCATCTTGACGATTTTTTGTTCCGATATTAACAAAGTGACGTTTTGATGATTTTTTCTAAAAAAGTGACGAAAGCAAAAACAAAATCAAAAATATTTTATAATTTTGTTGTTACTTTCTATAGCAATTCATCTTGAATTTTTAAATTTCAAACACTTCTATTTTGTGGCGTTGAAAATTAAAAAAAAAAATTATATGAATGTCTGTAGAAAGCAACAACAAATTTATAAAATATTTTTGATTTTATTTTTGCTTTTAATGAATTTGTTGGCGTTGCGTTTTACACTTAGTCTTCGAAATAAGATAATTGTAAATATTTTTATGTATATGTTTGTTTATTAGAAAAAAAGATATCTTTAGAAACAAGGCTGCTTAAATTTTTATATTTATCCCTATTGTGAAAATTGTCCTCGAAATTGTTTGTTTCTTCCCTAAAAAATGTATCGGCAAAAGCAAAATTTCGAGGGAAAGTAATGGACCGACTTGGCTTATTTTGAACATTTAATACTTCTTATATACATATACAAAATATGATTGATATTTGATATTCTTATCTTATATGTACACTTTTGTGCCAAAACCATTATTCCGGCAAGAAAGAAATTTGTTTGTCTCCCAGTAAAAACTTTTTCAAAATGGATAGCTTCTTTCACTCGTTAATAAAGGCCAGTTTACACGGCAATACAATGTATTACGACATTGCAAAAAATTATGTAGAATGAGAAAAATCTTATCATGTAAAAGCAAAATGTATTGAGTAAGAGAGAATACGAATACAAAATCTGACAAGCGGTCGGTAAATGCTTTTTTTCTAAACCATTTTAGAAATTTATGTATTCTCATCACACCAGAGGTGTATTTTAACGGAGTATATTGAAGGTGGTAGCATTTTTATACAATTACAAAAACAACTAAAATCAACTCAGGAAATGTTCATGTTGTTTTTGTAAAAATTTAAAACTGCAACCATCTGTTTTTTTGTTATTATTTTTGATTTTACTTATACCATCCTTGTAAACATGAATTATACTTACAAAAGATTTTTATTATTTTTCTTTTAAACACGGAGAGAATTTCATAATATTTTGATTCTACAAAGTCGTAATACATTGTATTACCGTGTAAACTGGCCATAAGTAGCTTTCTTCCATAAGAACTTCGATAACTACTTTTTTCTGGATGTATTAAGATAAAAAAAAATGACTTAGTCTGAGTTCATACGGCTCTTTCTTTATTGAAAAGATTCTTCCTTTTTCTTCTTTGAACATGAATTGGTGTTCAAATGATTCATGTCATGTCGACGCCATGTTTTTTATTTTGTATAGTCGTGCGTATTAAACCAAAAACAAAATTAAACAACGAATAAGAAAGCAAAACGTAAAGACAGTACAGGCATGTGTACTTACTTTTGAATTTGTTCTTTTTGGCACAACCCTTGTAAAATTCATTAGTTTTTCAGTAGAATTGTATGTAGTGCTTTTATGTGTTTCTGATTACTTAACATATTATTTTGTAGGCGAAGATTTTACTGGGTCTTTAACCCGATTATTTATGAACCGATTTTTTTAATTTTAACTACAAGGTATTCTACTAAGTCTGTTTCAGGTAAAAAAGAAAAAGATTATAGGAATAGGTAAATTAAAGATTTATATCTCAATTATTAAATAATAATTATTAAATACCCATGAACTTTAACTATGTTTTTGTTTGATTATTTTTTAATAAAAGTCGAAACAAATTTGTTTAAAATTGATTTTAAATTGCACGATTTTTAAAACAAAAAAGACGATCTTTTTTATTTTTTTCTCAGGAAATTGACGATTTTGACACAAATTTATCTGGCAGCACTGATTAAAATCAAAACAAGAAAAGGCTAACCAAAATTTAAACTAACAAAATATAACAATTGTTTTTTGTTTATTTTCATCATATAAATTATGCATTTATCATTTATACTCCTTCTATTTTTTTATTTATTTAAAAAAAATAGTATATAAACATATTTTAAATTCGAAATATCTTCATTTTGTTTTTCTCGCCACCAATTTCAAATGTGACTTTTTTGACAGTTCTTGAAAGAAACTTTTCGCAAAATATTGTTATAGAAACACTTTTTCTCGCATCCTTCCAATAATTGCTGGAAAATTATTTAAATGACAGATAATTCTCGCCAAAAAATAATACAGAAACACTTGTGTGAGAAAACCCATTTTTTGTTTCATTTTTCACTGTTTCTGTCCCGATTCACTGGTTTCATTCGGAAAATTTTACGATGCGAGAAATACAGAAACGGGCTACAGGGCTGCCGTTTTAAAAGTTTTTATCCAATAAGCCTACCAAAATCCTTTGAAACCGACCAATTTTTTCAAATATTTAAAAATTTACATATGTATATGTATGTACAGTAGTTTTCTTGTTTAACGACCCTTCGATTCTGCGAACATCGCATTTAACGAACACACAAGTTTGCTCCATTGAGTACCTTATATAGCGAACAAAAAATATTTATTTGTGCTCAATTTAGCGAACAAATAAGATTCATAATTTTAGAAACTGGGAATTACTTCCTTTCGTAGGTTACTTTATATTATATTCAACATTTTTTTTATTTTTCGAATTTATTCTGTGAGCTAAATTTCAGTTATGTACTTTATAAAGCTTTTTTGTAATAGTTTTATTCCTTAAATATTTCATGGTGTTCGAAAACTCATGCGTTTTGCTTCTGATCTTTCATGGTTTTTGAAGTCGGCTAACTTCTTGCGATTTAGAGAACACCTATAATTCGATTTGGAGTCAGAATCACAATATGCACAAACATGTTTTGCGAGAGAATGTACAGTGACAGGCAAAACACACCCAAAAATTTTTATTAATATTAAATCACAAGAAATTTTTTTGTTTTTTTTTTTTTTTGAAATAAAATCTGATTTATTTTCATCATTTTCTTCGCCTGTTAACCATGCCAAAAAATCTTTTTAATTGTAATAAAAACGTTTTTTATCTTATCAGTGTACTCAGTCATTTAGCTATAAAAATAATCATAATGCCTCTTAATAACATTTTCCCTATGCCATTTAAATGTTTAATAATATAAAAGTCTGTGGACATTAGAAAAGACATTGTTTATCATAAAATATGTTTTTAATTTTTTCTATAACCATTTATCTTACACACTTTATTTGAACAAAGTTTAACACAGACGTGCACATGTGAATTCTTCGCTGTTTGGCGAGCTAAAACATTAGTACACTTTTGCATGTTTATTATATTTCTGCATTCATGTTATATAGCTCACCTTCAAATAATATTTTTTGGCTTTTTTTTGATTTTATAAAATTTCTTTGCTTAAAAAAATACTGTACACGCACGTTAAAAGTATACTCTACGTGTTCACTAAAAAGTACAAATAAGTACGCTAAAAATACTGTACATGTACGCTAAAAGAAGTTATGTACGTTATTCTAGTGTTTGTGTGCGTCAGCTCACTCTCGTTGTATACCGTATATTGTTTCTGCACACATTCACAAACAGAGAAATGTTTTTTTTTTTGTATTCTTGTAACGAATGTGTATGTGTATTGTTAATGGCAAAATAATTTATGGTACACTTAATTGTGTACTTTACAGTTTTTTTTTCGAACTGTGATAAATACAATGAAATTCATTGTTGAGGAAAAGCGATTCTTATTCTCTTTACAAATACAACTGTAAAGAGAATAAGAATTAAAAACACTCAAAGTTTAGTAACAAAAGCTTAAAGAAAACACCAACAATAAACAGAGACCCATAATCATTGTCAAGAACTAAGTATACTTTAAGAGTACTAAAGTAATTTTTTTTTTAATATGCTTTTGATCTACTAAAGAGATGCAAAAGCATACTTTATACGTTAAGACCAATTTTTTAACTAATTTCACAACACCGTATCTGCTATTTATGTGAAGAAACAAAAGTGGCTTTTTATTTATTTAGCACAAAAATATATATCAAATAAATAAAAAATAATGAATTTAACCTCTTCAGACCATGGGTACACATATGTGTACCTTAACTTATTACAAGTTTTAAAGACTAGCGACATCGTGTGACCAATAGAAACAGTTTTATTACTTGCTTTAAGGTACTGCGCTTCAAAAAAATATCAAAAAATGGCAGGGCTTAGAAGTTTTAGCCATAATTTTATTATTTGAATTTAACAGTTTGAAAAAACCATACTGTTTGGACATTTTTCCTCAATAACTAATCGTTAAGACCTGAAGTACACATATGTGCACCTCTTTTTCTACCACTTTAAATAAAAAAATTAAAAAAATAATAAAAACCGAAATTTAAATTACACCTCATAAGATAAAAAAAATAGTTAATTAACCCTTTACTCTATCGGTTCAGTTCAGATTTTAAGAAATTAAGGATTTACGTTCAAATTATTCATATATTAAGACCTGAGGTACACATATGTGCACCATTAATTTCTAAGAATTGAAATAAAAATTTAAAAAAAAAATATACAGTTGTCTTATTTGCTCCCCAAAAGGTATAAAAAATATGTAAGAAATGTAAAAATTCAATGGGTTAATGTTCGGGTCTTAAGAGGTTAAATTAAAAAACAAAAATATTTCGTCACCTAAAACGCAAAAGGCCCTAACTAACAAAATTTAAAAATCGACTATATTATTAAATCTGATGTATTGCATCAGCAAAAATATACACAAAAATGTTTGAACTTTTTGGACAACACTACCAGTTTGTATAATATGCAACATTTTTAATTGTCAAAACAGCTGGTAGGGTTTACATGAAAAATATAATAAAAATTACACTGTGCAACAAAAAAAACCAGCCTCCATACTTGCAACGCGAAATGAAAGGGGTTTGAAAAGTTAACTCGGGTTCCCGAAATATGGGCCTCTAAAGTTTTTAAATTTTTTGAAAATGCGTTTGGTAAAAGTCCAAAAAAAATATACTAAATGTACTTATGAGCTAAAACACTATTTTAGATGTCTTCAGTAGATTCGAATGGCGATTCTTTTCTTAGGATATATACATTGCATGAACTTTTGGTCTTAGAAGACCCCTAGTGAAATTTGATGCAGAAAATATTCATAGAACATGTTAACCCTCTAAATTGCCGTCTTATTGTCGAGGTTAAAAAAAAGACAAAAATGACCCCTGAAAATAAGTGTTAGAGGGTTAATATATCCTAAGAAAACAATCGCCATACAATTCTACTGAAGACATCTGAAATAGTCTTTTAGCTCAGAAGTACATTTAGTATATTTTTTGACTTGTACCAAACGCCTTTTTAAGAAAATCAAATATTTCAATGCCCGAAATTTCGAAAGTCCGTTTTACACACAGTGCACGTTGAATTGGTCTTAGAAGACCCCTAATAAAATTTGATGCAAAAAATATTCGTATAACATTTTATCCCTCTAAAGTGCCGTTTTAGTATACTTTTGTTTGGAAGTTAAAAAAAGGACAAAAATTACCCCTTAAAATGAGTGTTACAGGGCTAATATATTCGAAGAAAAGAATCACCATACGATTCTACTGAAGACATCTGAAATTATTTTTTAGCTCAGAAGTACATTTAGTATATTCTTTTTGACTTATATCAAACGCCTTTTCAAAAAATTCAAAAACTTTAGGGGCCCATATTTCGGGAAACCGAACTAACTTGTTTTGGGCGCAGTGAAGTAGTCTGCGGATGCTAAATGGTTGCCAATACCGTACATGCGAAAGTACTAATGGCAAATCGGTTAAAAACCTTATTGTAGTACCGTCTTCTAAAGTATGCGAAGTTGTAAGGAACCTCTACGACGGTACTGATTGTAGGCATCTTAGCGTAGCAAGAACCGTAAAGAAGTTAAAATTAAGCTACTATTGGGTCGGTTGCAAGAAAGCCGTGATTGATTGCATAATGAAATGCCCACAGTGCGTTGCAAAAAGCGGTCTAATTGGAGAAAGAAGAACACCCCTCCAACAGTACAACGTTGGTAAGCTTTCCATACCAGCAATAATAAGGACTCTGCCTAACAGCAGAACATCGAGTTAAGACGAAGGCGTGTTAATTTATCAAATGACCAGATAAAAGCCAGAAACCATCGAGTGGCAAATTTGGATGTCACAACAGCAGCTAAAAACGAATTTATTATTAAAGTAATTTTTGTGGGTATACAACATTTTTAAAAACAAGATTTTCCTTGTCGTGCTTAATTCCCAATTTTTATTCATGATAAAAACACTGAAATTTATTGTTGAAGGAATAAGCTATTCCTATGCGCATTTCACTGGTTGCTTAGATATTAGAAAAACTATAGATATTAAACAAATAAAACCGTTAAGCGAATAAGAATTATAAGCAACAGTATTAGTATATCAAAGCTTATCAGAAACAAAAAAAGCATGTTGCCAGTTTAGATTTTTAGCCGTGCACTTGTCAGTTTATTATCAAAGTAATTTTTGTGGGAATACAAAATTCTTAATATACAAGATTTTGTTTGTCGTGCTTAATTTCCCATTTTTATACCCACACCACAATAGTGGTCCTAGACCCACCTTAAAGTATACCGATCTACTCAGAATCACTTTCTGTGTCGAACTAACGATGTCCGTCCGGCTGGCTGGCTGTCCATGTAACCTTGTGCGCAAAGTACAAGTCGCAACTTTGGAGATAACTTGATAAAATTTGGGTCATAGGTTCCTATTGGCACAAGGACCAAGCCTATTGAAAATGGGCCAAATCGTAGGACCACGAGGGAAGATAGGGGGAAATTTCTTCCTCTCAGAAACTATCAAACCGATTTTAATGAAATTTAAAACATAGACAGATCCATATCTATATGGACACATAAGCTATACAGTTTTAAAAAATATAGGACCACAAGGGGAGAAAGGGGCAATTTTTGCCTCTCAAACTGATTTTAATGAAATTTAAAACATAGGTAGATCCATATCTATATGGACACATAAGTTATACAGTTTTTCAAAAATAGGACCACAAGGGGATTTAGGGGGCAATTTCTGCCTCTCGCAAACTTTCAAACCGATTTTAATGAAGTTTTTAAACATAGAGAAATCCATATTTATATGGACACATAAGCATGATGTGTTTTTAAGTACTGTGGTGCTGGGTATCATATGGTCGGGCTTGACCGACTATACTTTCTTACTTGTTATTCTTGATAAAAACACTGAAATTTATAGTTGATCGTCAGGAAACTTCATCCATTGCGAGAGCAATAAAGGAAGTTGTTTTTGTTTTTTCTTAACCTACTTACAACTACAATTAATGTTGGAAGAATTTCAACCAATTGTAGTGGGGAATGTAAGAAAAGACAAACTCACTGTTTATTGTTGTTCTTTTTGTTTAAGCTTTGGTATTGTTACAAGTAAAACTCTTGCTTATAAGTCTTATTCTCTTAACGGTTTCATTTGTTTAATATCTTTAGTTTTTCTTAAATCTTTGGATGATGTTTCCTGGCGATCTGGCCTAAGCAACCAGTGAAATGCGCATAGGAATAGCTTTTCCCTTCAACAATAAATTTCAGTGTTTTTATCAAGAATAAAATTGGGAATTAAGCACGACAAAACAATATGGCTGACTTCCAAAACGTACTAATACAAAGTTCGTACACAATTTTACTACTGTATTTCAACCATGTAGGTACACGTACAAAGTACCGAAACAATGCAACTATGTGTTTTGTTTATTAAAACGTTTTGAAATGTAAGTGATGCAATGCATAATACTTTTAAAATAAATCTGTATTGCTTGCAAATAAAATGTTAAATGTCACAAAGCATCAACTTTAAAACCGATGCTCTGATTGCTTATTTGATGCGTTACTAATACTTAGCAGTGACGTTTTGGAAGGGTATGCGTTGTATATATATTGTACTGCGGCGTTATGAAACATTATACTTTGTTCTAATACAAAGCAATTGACGTTTTGGAAGGCAGCCTATCTTGTATATTAAAAATTTTGTATTCGCACAAAAATTACTTTAATAATAAACTGACAAGTGCACGCCTAAAAAACTAAACTGGCAAAATGCTTTATTTTTTGCGAGAGCAATAAAGCAAGTTGTTTTTGTTTTCATTTTGTTTTTTCTTAACCTATTTACAACTACAATTAATGTTGGAAGAATTCCAACTAATTGTAGTGGGGAATGTAAGAAAAGATAAACTCACTGTTAATTGTTGTTGTTTTTGTATTTGTTTAAGCTTTGATATTGTTACAAGTAAAACTGTTGCTTATAATTCTTATTCGCTTAATGGTTTTATATGTTTAATATCTTTAGTTTTTCTAAAATCTTTGGATTAAGTTTCCTGACAATCTGGCCTAAAGAAACAGTGAAATGGGCATAGGAATAACTTATCTAATCAATAATAAATTTCAGTTTATCAATAGTATAATTATACAAATTAAACTGTTAAGCGAATAACAATTATAAACACAAAAGCAACAGTCTGACAGTCCCGACTACAATTCGTTGATTTGTGGGTAAAGAAAAAATAAAAACAATTTACCTAATTTTATACTACCAGCCCAGTTTTATTACACTGTCACTTGCATATTAGTTATCAAAGTTTATCTTGGGAGTTAAAAATTCATTAACAAGGTTTCGTTTAAATGTGCTCAATTCCCAATTCAATATGTTTGTGTATTGAACTTATAAAAATTGTTTTTATAAGTTTTTTGAAAGTTTATTTAACTGTCACACTCTGCTATTAATGTTTTAATGCGTAATCAGTACAACAATTAACTTTTACGTTTTCTTTAAGGTGCATTTCTCTTAACTCCGTCCTACGAATTGTCAATGGAACGCGCCGCTTTAATTTGTGAAAAGATGAGTTTTAAGGGCTGCTTTAGCTTAACAAAAACAGCAAGTGGAATTTTATTTAAGTTTTCTCACCCAGATGATTACCAAGCTGTTTACAAAAAGGGATTTCACAAGGTCACAGGAGCAAGGTTTTATCGAAAGGTAACTAATTAAAGTATGTATTGGCTAAGTTTTTTTGTTTAGGTAAACTTTGGACTAATAGAAATAAAACAAAAAACCATTAATAATATAAACATATTAGTGATATTACGAATATTCGCCGAATACGAATATCCAATATGTAATTTATCGCCACTCAATATTTGAAATTGTATTGAAAAAAGCTTTCCTTTGCATCGATAGCAATAAATTAAAAAAAAGCAAGTATTCTGATATGCCGAATCTTATATACGATATCAATAAATATACAGTGACCGTCCGTTCCGTATTATACATATCAGTACTGTACTTCAGATATCTGTTATAGGTGAATTATTACTAATTTTTTGTTCTGTATTTGAAGTGGAATAGCATTTATATTGTTATTTCTTATTACTGGAAACTTGTAAAATAGGTCTTTCTAGCTTGAAAACTCGGTCATTTGCATATATGTACATACATACATTTAGATCATCACTAAAAACTGTGAAAATATCGATACTATCGATAGTCTTAAAATATCGAAAATATCGATAGGAAAAATATCAATATAGATACTATTATATGTAATCAGCGTTACCGTTGGTGCCACTAAAGTGGCAATTTGCCACTTTTTCGACTGCTTGGATACTATTTGGCCACTTTTACAAAATGCACCCAAATGTGGTACTTTTTGCGATTTTTGCCACTTTTTTGATACTTTTTACACTAGGAAAATATACTTTTTTTCTTTCTGTTTTATTATAACCCCTAGCTTTAATATATGTAAAACTGTTTTAATATATGTATATTTAAGCAAGTTTATATGAAATTTGTTTCTTGTCATGCGTGGTAAGCTGAAAATCGGTTTTATAAACTTTATATTAACCTGTTTTATTTATTATGAATAAGGGCAACCTCGTAACTCAAAAACAACTACTTTTCAGAAGAGAAAAATTACTTTTTTTTACCAAATATTTGAAACGTTTATAAATCAAGAATTAGGAAAAATTCCTATAAATATTTAAAAGGATATATAGCAAAAAGTTTAAAATATTTGGTAAAAAAAAGTATTTTGTCTCTCCTTAGAAGTCATGAAGCAGAAACCGAACTGTTGTGTACCGAAAACTGGTCTAAAATTTGTGTAATTGACATTAAAAGTAAAATCTAAGTTTTTACCAAAAATTGTGTAATGAATTTATAATAAGAATTGATATAAAAAACAAAAACCCAATATATTGAAGTATTTAGACCCAATATTTATAGTGTCTAATACAGATATAAACTATTTCGAATTAGTTTCAGAGTTTGAAGATATTATAACTGACCCAGATGAATTTATACATGAATTTTAATTTCTACAAATTGATCTCTCATATTTTTACATTGCCACATAGTAGTGCTTCTGCTGAGCGTGTTTTTACTAAGTTAGCTTCAGTCAAAAAAAAAGTAACAAATAAGCTAAAGACATTTTACGAAAGTATGGAAGTCGTTTTAAGAACAATTAATTGTAAAATTTCTATGAAACTGATTATTAATAAATATGTAGCACAGGACGACGTTGAAAAAGTTTTTGGAATGCTAAAGACGAATATGAACACAGTTTTCCCCCATCACGTCACATTTTTCAGATACACCAATTATTGTAATTTCGGAAGATGTTTTGTACCACAATTAATAACAAAATCAAGTTTTATAGTTTTGTTCTATAAACCTGATTACAAAAATTTGAAGCAATAATAGACGAAATTGGATAAAAACTAAATATGCTATAGTAAAGAAATTAAAACACTAGCACTTAAATTTAGTAGCATGCATGCATGCCGTGCATTTATTTGAATTAAAGTGTGGAACTGATTATGTATAAAGTATTTGAAAAAGTGATATTTTCGTTTTTTTGTCATAGGATTTCTTGTTTTCATCCGATTATAGCTTAGCTGCCAGGCCCACGGTGTCGACAAGAACATTTCTTTCGCATATTTATATTGAAAACAATAATAAAAACTAAAATTTGTTTTTGTTTTCATAACAAATATACGAAAGAAATTTTATTGTCGACATCGTGGGCCTGGGCCTACAACTTTTGTAATTAGGTTGACTGTAGAATTAAATTATAAAACTATGGATTTTGTTATTAATTGTGGTACAAAACATCATCCGAAATTTCAACAATTGGTGTATCTGATAAATGTGACGTGATGGGAGAAAACTGTGCTCATATTCGGCCATAGCATTCCAAAAAACTTAAGAATCTGGTGGAATGGGCAAATAAGTTTCTAAAAAGTATACCTGTGCACTATAGTGTCTTAAATAACTTAAAGAAAATGCATTCAAAAGGAATAGTACAAAAAATATATTACTAAATGTATATATAAAACACAATTCATTAATATCTTCTATTTGCTGCAACAGTGTCATAATCCAAAAAACATGTTTGGCAGAAAACAAGCTCAAAGTTTTTGAATTACCAAAACATTAAAGTAAATATTTTATAAAAATTACTTCTCGAGAGAAATATTTACAAAATATTTATTTTAGTTTTTATACCATTTAAAGTTGTAATAAATAGAAAAGAAACGTAAAAAATACATTATGTGGTGTACTTATTTTAATTTTAAAACATGTACCCCTTTTTTTTAAAAAATCCACTTTTTGGTGCCACTTTTTTTGTGGATATCCCCTTTTTTTGGTACTTTTTGAAAATATCCGACGGTAACACTGTATGTAATACAGGTATGAAAACATGCAGCAGCAGCTATAATCATAGAAATGTCAAATGTTTTTGTAATGTTGTAAAATCAATACCACCTGTAAAAAAACGCCTTAGTGTAGAAACTCATTCATTTCTACACTTCAAACTATGCGATAGCCATTTTTAAAATTTAAATATAAGTTTGAAAGTTTAAAATATTTGCAAATTTTCACAATTTGTAGAAAGTGTAGAAAGTTGCTGGAAGCTTAATCAAATCATCAAAAAAATGCAAGTGCAATAGCGAGCGTAAAGGCCCAAATATACGTATCGAAATACTCATCTAGCATTGCGGTAGTATTAGTGAAAATGTGGTTGTACCCTGCAAATAATAGGACTCGTCCAAACACGCAAGTAATATGTAGCCCACAAGGGACTAGGACTAGTCCAAAAGTAGCCCAAACGTATGGAAAAACATGGTATATTTAACATTACGATGTCCTAGGGCAGGACCATATAACCCAGCTTTGGACTACAAAGGAGTAGTCTTAAAACTACTCCATGATAAACTCAAGAGGATTAGTTTTGAAGTCGGTTAAAATCGAAAATATGTCGTTAAAAAACGAAGCCATGTCGCCTCACTACAAACACTTTTTAACAATAACATGGTCCATGCTTGCATTACATTGGACCAGTCCATGGAGTAATTCTATTTATCAAAATGGATTATGTAGTCCAATATTATTTGCAGGGTATGTGTCACACCGACCCCTGCAAATAATATTGGACAACCTGATCCATTTTGATAAAATGGCTGAAATTAAAAAAGGTGGGCATGCTTGTGTTTTTACAAAAAAATCTATATCTCATCAAATAGTTGATGTCTTATAATTTTGAATGTAAACAAACTCAGTATGTACATTGTACATATTTATTCAACATTATCTTAGTTAGATTATTTATGTTATGTTTATGGTTTTCTTTTCTAATACATCTTAAAGTATTTTTATTAACCTTCATGCTACATTTAAATGAAGCAAGTTTCTAATCGGGCCTTATTTCGTTGTTTAACAAAAATTACAACTGATCACAACCAGTTGTCTTAATTACAACGCAACTGAGTTGAGATATGAGCCCAACTACCTCTAATTTTTTTCCAAAAATCCCTTGTTGTTGTTGTATTTTTATTACTTTTTTCTGTTTATCTGGAGAACGGCAAGAGCCAAATTCGGAAAATTCGGTTCAGATACGAAAAAGTTATGACCAAAATAAAAAATTTTTTAATATCCACTTTCGGGAACCATAGATCTTCCCGAGTCCAAGATTTATAACCGAAATAAACGGCAAATTTTTTCTTAAACACGTCGGTATATAAATCTGTCAAATCGGTTAAAATAACATTTCATCTATTTAACACTGCCTTTACACATGAAAGTTCTTTCATGAAATTTCTGTATACGTATCATAAATAAAAATTCCAATGAAACAGATGACATTCTTGAAAATTTGTTGTTCGATTACACAGGAAAGTGGAAGTTCATTTGAAAAATGTCGTCAAAGGGCAAACTTCTAACAAAAATTTCTCTTCTTCTTCTTTTATTATTTTGCTTTTTTGAAGTTTCAGAGTTGCCAAGACAAATATTCAAAAATCGCTTTCTTGAAATTTTCATTGAAAGCTAGCTGAAAGTTGGCTTGAAAGTAAAAAAATCTAAATGAGGAGCCGCAGAACAAAACGTACTTTTTCGCATTTTTTGACAAATTGGTTTTTTGATATTTTTATAATATTTGGGTTAAAATCTTTAAGAAAACATCTTGTTAGCATATTTTTTTTTTTTTTTTTACCAAGAAAATGGGTTCTAAAAAATTGGTGCATAACAAAACGTACTTTTTTAATTTTTTTTTTTTTTCAAAACGTGCTTTTTTCATTGTTTTTGCCATTTCTTCGTGAAGTTGTTTTAATAACAAATCATTTCTTAGGCCCCTATTATGGTTTACAACTCAACTCAGTTGAGTTGTTATTAAGACAACTGGTTGTGATCAGTTGTAATTTTTGTTATGTTTTTGTTCACCGCAAAATAGCAAAGTTGTAAACCATAATACAAAAATTAAGAAATTACAACTCAACTGAGTTGAGTTGTAAACCGTAATAGAGGCCTTAATATTCTTTATTTGTTTGACGTTTATTTATGTCTTAACCATTTTCGTTAAAATTAACTGTTAAATAATGGTGACTATTCTTGAAAACAAAAAAAAAGTTAAAGAAATTGTTTTTGGGTTGTCATACAATTTACCGTTTTTTAAAGAGAGAGAGAAACGAGTCAAAATTCTCACGTTTATTTAATTTTAGAAATATATGATAAACAAAAACTATTTTTTAATCTTTACTTTTGTTTTAATGTACATTTGTATTTGTTCGACGAGTTTTCAAGAATAGCCTCCAATAATTGCAATAATTTAACTATTGTTTAGTGAATGAGTGTTATGAAAAAAATAATTAATATAATAGTATAATTGAAACATGGAAGAATTACAAGAATCTGTAGAAAATTTAAATATTTTATTAAATATTTTTTTAAACAAAACGTACTTTTTTCATTTTTTTTTAACAAAACGTACTTTTTTCGATATAGAAGTGGTTTGATATTAAATATCCTTGACATTTAATATGTTGACTTATGGCAGTTTGATTCATCGTTTGGTAAGCAAAAAACTTGTTTCCATTTCCAGGTTCATACAGTTTTTTAAGGGGTCGAAAAAAATAAACCTCAATTTCCCAAAAATTTTAAATATGTGAAAAAGTACGTTTTGTTCTGCGGCTCCTCAAATGTTAGTGAAAAAGTGTGAGTGTATTGCGACTTTCATGAAATTATTTTCACGTGTAAATGCTAGGTAACGAAATAATTTTAACAAATAGAAACAAACACACATACAAGGTAAAAACTATTTTGGTGAATATAAGCCACCTATTAAGGTTCACAACTCAAATAATATGATTTGTTATTTTAGTATTATGGTTTACAACTTTGCTATTTTGTGGTGAACAAAAACATCAAAAATAATTAATTGCGGTTCTCCACTCAACTCAGTTTGGTCGAGTTGGATTCAACCCAACTTATGGACAACCAAACTCATTTTAGGTATTGTGATACCCAACTGTTTTTAGTTGAGTTTGCTTTAATATTGCCAACTTAAAATATCGATTTGCCAACTTTAAATATAACGTTTGACAAGTGAAAATTTTATAAAATTAAATAATTTTTTAAACTAAAAGTATTTTTAATTGTTGTGTTGAATAAAAAGTATTTATAATTGATATTAGTGTTGATTTATTTTATGATGATGAAAAGGAAAACTGTTGTATAGATGCGCTACGTACAAGAAGTCAAATTCTTGATGATTCCAACCCTCTTGAACTTTCCAGTGCTAAGTAAGAACTTTTAATAAGTAACGAAACATTATTGTGCCTGATGAGTTGTTCTTCTGGTTGGGGTAGCTGTTGGCCAATCTGCTGGTTGTATTATTGGTTCAACTGACTAAGTAAAATTGTCACTTGATAGTGGAATATTTTCAACACCAAATACTTGGCCGGACTTGCAATACAAGAGCTGCGAAACATTATCCTCAGAGCTATTCAATGGAACTTCTAGAGATAGCCCTCCTCCTGTCGCTTGAGTGTTTTTTTTATTCTTTGCAAGTTTTTTCTTTATACTTGTCTTGTAGTGTATCCAAACCTGTGCCAAGAATATTATAATTAGATTAAGAAGATTATAAGTGTTTAAAGAAGTTCTTGTCGTTTTGCCAAACTATTTAACTCCACTATAAACTCTTCCCATAACTCCTTACATGAATTTTTCATCATACCAAACTCTGGTGTTTTCCGCAAACAATTTCTAAGATTCTCTAAATAAGCTGGACGAGCCGCTCAAATTGAGCGTTTTTATTTTCAAACTAATAAAAGTAAAAAAAAACCGAAAAAGTTATTACAAAAATTTAAAAATACGATTTCTCCATTTTGTTTTCGATATTCACCGAATTTAAAAAAAAATTAACTTTAACTGCCAATAACACCTGGGCTGTGGAGTCGGAGTTGAGGTTTTTGTGCCGAAGTCGGAGTCGTAGTACTCACAAAAACTCGCGACTCCGACTCCAAACTTTTTCGGCATAAAAAATTTAAAAAAAAAATTAGCAAAATAAAAATTATTCGAAATTGACGATGCAATATTTTAAATATCGATTTGAAATGTTTAAGAATCATTTTCATGCTATATTTAACCATTTAAAAGCTAATGCATTAAAAAAGTTAGAGTTCTATACTCGGATGTTCTGACTCTTTGACACCCTCCACCGACAGTAAGAATATATGAGAGCTATAAATTATTAAATAATCTTTATAAAACTGACGTCAGTATAAAAATTGGTTCCGGTTCAAACCAATTGTACGACAATCAGAAAGTTTTATGCTTTTTTCCTAGCAATTTGAACTAACTTGAATAATATATCACGATTCGTAACAGTTTATGCCGAACTAAAATGATTTTCAGGAGGGACATTTATATTATCCCATGACAGCCATGTCATTTATCAAGTTTTCCCTTTTTTTGCAAGTTTTTTGAGATGCAAAAAAGTTTTTTATATAAACAAAGTTTTCTCAAGTTTTTTATAAATACATAATTTAAAATTTGCAGTATATTGGATACAAATATTAAAGGAGCATATAGACGACATGTTTTTGTCATCTGACATGTTAAATTTTCAAGTCACATGTAATTGTGCATGTCTGTCAAAATCGCTGTTTTACGTAAGCTTTATAATATTCGGTCACAAACGTACATGTAATTTGCTTCTGACATTGTCTCTGTTTTTTTTCGCATTGTTATTGCAGAAACCAAAGTAGTGCTCGGTTTCAAAATAGCTTGCTGCCGCCATGAAAAGTTTTATTTGCGCCGTAAAATAGATTCATCCAATGAATAACATTCATAGATCGGCCTTAACTTAAACTAACTTAACTTAAAGCTAACTAAAAGTAGTAAGTTTATAGCTAGCTACAAAAAGTTAACTTAAAGTTAATTAAAAGTAATGCAGAGTGGGACAATTGACTACTTCCTAGGACATCGCAATGTTAAAATAGTTAGTAAATTACATATAAAATAAATCCAAGTGTCAACCACCACTAGTTGAAAAATAGTTAGCTTTCAGTTAATTTAAAGTTAACTGAATGTCCGACAGGGGTATTATGCATTTGTGCTGATGTGTGTAACGCCTTAAAATAGTGGTCCTAGACCCACCTTAAAGTATACCGATCTACTCAGAATCACTTTCTGAGTCGAACTAACGATGTCCGTCCGGCTGGCTGGCTGTCCATGTAACCTTGTGCGCAAAGTACAGGTCGCAACTTTGGAGATAACTTAATAAAATTTGGGTCATAGGTTCTTATTGGAACAAGGACCAAGCCTATTGAACATGGGCCAAATCGTAGGACCACGAGGGAAGATAGGGGGAAATTTCTTCCTCTCAGAAACTATCAAACCGATTTTAATGAAATTTAAAACATAGATAGATCCATATCTATATGGACACATAAGCTATACAGTTTTAAAAAATATAGGACGAAAAGGGGAGAAAGGGGCAATTTTTGCCTCTCAAACTGATTTTAATGAAATTTAAAACATAGATAGATCCATATCTATATGGACACATAAGCTATACAGTTTTTCAAAAATAGGACCACAAGGGGATGTAGGGGGCAATTTCTGCCTCTCGCAAACTTTCAAACCGATTTAAATGAAGTTTTTAAACATAGAGAAATCCATATTTATATGGACACATAAGCATGATGTGTTTTTAAGTACTGTGGTGCTGGGTATCATATGGTCGGGCTTGACCGACTATACTTTCTTACTTGTTGTTATTGTTATTATTATTATACCCACACCACAATAGTGGAGAGGGTATTATGCATTTGTGCTGATGTGTGTAACGCCTTAAAATATTGGTCCAAGTCCCACCTTAAAGTATACCGATCGACTCAGAATCACTTTCTGAGTCGAACTAACGATGTCCGTCCGGCTGGCTGGCTGTCCATGTAGCTTTGTGCGCAAAGTACAGGTCGCAATTTTGGAGATAATTTGATAAAATTTGGGACATATGTTCTAATTGGCACAAGGACCAAGTCTATTGAAAATGGGCCGAATCGTAGGACCACGAGGGAAGATAGGGGGAAATTTCTTCCTCTCAGAAACTATCAAACCGATTTTAATGAAATTTAAAACATAGACAGATCCATATCTATATGGACACATAAGCTATACAGTTTTAAAAAAATAGGACCACAAGGGGTGATAAGGGCAATTTTTGTCTCTCAAATCGATTTTAATGAAATTTAAAACATTGATGGATCCATATCTATATGGACACATAAGCTATACAGTTTTAAAAAATATGGGACCACAAGGGGAGAAAGGGGCAATTTTTGCCTCTCAACCCGATTTTAATGAAATTTAAAACATAGATAGATCCATATCTATATGGACACATAAGCTATACAGTTTTTCAAAAATAGGACCACAAGGGGATGTAGGGGGCAATTTCTGCCTGTCACAAACTTTCAAACCGAGTTTAATTAAGTAAAGCCCTAATAACCATCCGATACTTGAAGTGTTTTCTAAGGTATATGATGTTTATATAATTATTGTTATATCGACATAATTTAATGATAAAGCCAATTTTGTAAAAAAAACAGTTAAGGCAAGAAGTAATAATTTTTGAAATTGTCTCTAAATAGTATCGGTACGTTTTAAACATTATGTCAAAGGCATTTTGGAACATTTTTCAATGATAGTCATATTGCTGAAATTCAGTTTATACCTAAAGAAATATGGATAAAGTAACTTTAAACGTTTACTACATCTACATCTTTCTTTTGAACTTCATTTAAGGATACTAAAAAGTTATATACATAAATACAAATTAAGTACTAAGTCGATTTTATATTTTATTTAAACTAGTTCTTTTATGTATAACAAAAAATGAAATTTTTTTTCAGCACAAAGTTTTTGCATTTTTTATTATATTAGCAACACTTTTTCACTGATATATTTTTGTTAAAAGTGGCTACTACCTCATGTTTCTTTTAAATTTTCAACAATGTTGATATTCTTTACCTTTTATAAAATACATTAAAGAACTTATTTATTTCACATTTTTTATTATGTTGGCAACACAACGCAACATCTGTTCATTGCCGCCTATAAAATTAGAAATTATCCTTAAGCGACAGCCACAATCGTAGTCGTGTAGCCTGTAGCTGTGTTGGCTTTAAAATAATCGTCTTCGTTTGAACGTGTGTATTTTATTTTTGACATATTGTAGCCTGTAGCTTGCTGATGGCCAGGCGACTTAGTCGCCATAAAAAGTTTGTGTGTTACAGGGGGGGAGTGCGATGTTTGGTTGAGTATCACTTGGCGCTGAAGGCGCAGCCGCCTGAGATGCATCGTTACGTATAGAATCAACAACTTCGTTAACCATGCACTTTCCTTTAGAGTTTGCACATTAATACTTTTATCAAGAGTGTCAAATTCTAGAAAAATCTTATCATAAGCTGCTCTAAATTGGTTCCAATAATGAAGAATTTCAACTTATGAATCTCTAATGTGTGCACCGTATGATTAGCAGAGGGTATATTTGCAAAAAAAAAGCCTCAAATTCGACGACATTATCAGACGCCTTGATAAATGTATTTAATAGGGACATGGTGTGGGTTTATTGTAGGTGTCACTCAGTATATTTATATATTAAACTTTATTATTATTGGGGTCCGAAAAGATTTAAATTAAAAAGATTTTAAACATGTATAAAAAGTTTTAAAAATTTTCCCAATCAAAAAATTGTTTCCGAAAAATATTTAATAAACGAATAAAAATTTTGATCAAGTTATTTAATTTTTATATAATTTTTATTTTGATTTAAATTTACTTAATTGAACGGGTTAGAATTATAAGACTCAAAAATAACGGGGTTAATACAAAATGTTAGTTTTAATTTAACTAACAATTTTTTTCGGGTGTAATTCTCTTAATGGGTCGTACTTTAATTCTCTTTAATTAATAGCAGCAATTATCTTTGTTTAAAAATTTAATGTGTGTTTAATTGAATTCTCTTCCTCTTTTTTATAACAGTTACAAGAGTTAAAATATTAAAGTGCAATGCGTAAAGCTTATGAGTGGTTGTTTTTGCGACTCAAACTTGTCCTTGTGTTTTTTTTTGTCTGTTAAACAAACCGCTAAAAATTGTTCTACATACAAAAATTATTGTGTGGATTTCTATGCGTTTAACAAGTGGATCTTATTTTTTTGCACAACTTGTAACGGTTTGTGTTTTTTTTGTTGTTGCTTGTTTTTCAATGAGACAGCAACAAAAAACCAATTATTATAGGTACACACAAAATATATTGTTTTCACGCCGCTTATTACTGTTTGTTTTGTTGTAGTTGTTGTCAAACACACTGAGGGCATGTATGTACACACGTACATCCATCAAAGAAATTATTCAACACAATAATATGATTTTTCACGAAGATTTTTTACAAGAGTAGGGGGGTTTATGTTAATAAACGTATTTGTAATTACGTTTTTTCCGGGGTATACCTTTAAAGTCTAATGGGGGGATGCTGAATATCACTACCCACCCACAACCACCAAAAAACAGTACAGCCCGGGTGATTATTGTGGTGTATGAAGTTGTCTGTATGTGTATATTTATGTTTTTATCTTTGTTTCCCTATAGCCCAATATAATTTTATACAGCTGTAGAGGTTCAGCTTAAAGATTAGGCGTCTTGTGAAAGCCAAATTAGAGACTTAAATAATTCAACTAGGCAACAAGTGCGACTTTCTGTTTTCAGTATTAAAGTCTTATTTTATTTGTGGGCTGCTGCCCTTTTTATATTAATTTTACAATATTGTCTACTTATTCTAACTTTAAGTATTAATTCTTACAATCTATGCCTCTCTTTCAGTACCATGGAATTATCATGGTGTTTCCTTATGCACAATGCTATGACCAATCAGAATGCATGAGTAAGGAATGGACTCACTTTCGTTAGACAATCCAAATTCATGTCACTCACATTCTGATTGATCAGCTTTACCATTATATTGACTCATGTTCGAACACATGGAGTCATTTGGGTAAATGCCGTTATTTGATCTTTTATAGGTCTGTCTGCGTACTTTTCCAGTAGCAAATACTCAGTAAATTTTTTTGGGAGAGTAAGACCAATTTTAGTCTGTCGGCTGAAAATATCTCAAAAAGTACGCAGACAGAATCCAGTGAAATCTTGCAAGAAAACAGCTGATCGGTGTGTAGGCAATTGAAATGACAAAGCAAAATTTAGCAAAATAGCGACTTTTAGGAATTTAAAAACCGGGAAACAAAAATACCCAAATAATGGGATTTACCGAATGAAATCAAAAAGTTAGCGTCGAATTTAGGAATTTAAAAGGGGAAGTATAAATATTTAATATTTTTAACAAAAATACAAAAAATAGTTAAAAAAAAATTAACTTTTTGGAACAAAATGAGCGATGCGTGCAAAAAATCGTTCGTTCCGTTCCCGAGATTTCTGGGTTCGATTTTTTGCAGAATATATACAGTTTGGCTGAGTTCCAAAACATCAATATACTTTGCAGCACAAGTCAAAAATGTATATTCAAGTTTAATAATGCACAGCTTTTGTATTATGTTCTCATTAAATACTTTTTTGGTGCACATTGGGACAAATAGAATTGTAATAACCTACACGGTTGCATTGTAGCATGCATTTAAAAAAGATAGTTGCTTTGCAACCGACGTTTTGGAACTCAGCCTTTATACCGTGCAAAAGGTTTGTGTTCCAAGGGATAAATCAGTAAAGCTTTGTACTGACCATTTTGGATGCACCCAAATATCTCGGGAACTAACCGAACGATTTTTTGCACGCATTGCTTATTTTGTTCCTAAATGTGTTTTTTTTTATTTGTGCTAACTATTTTTTGTATTTTTATGAAAAATATTAGTTATTTTTACTTCCCCATTTTAAATTCCCAAATTCGACGCTAACTTTTTTTTACTTTTGGAAATCCCCCTAAATTCCTAAATTCGACGCTTACTTTTTGTTGTTATTCTGCAAAAGACCATAATTTGGGTATTTTGTTTTCCCGGTTTTTATATTCCCAAATTCGACGCTATTTCGTCGACGCTATCTTGGCACACGTAATAAAAACAGCTGTTCAAACTAGTTGCAAAATCTTGCAAGAGGAAATTTCTCCAGTAACATTTTGTAAGTTCTCTAACTTCCAACTGTCAAAAAATTCTCTTTTTGGCTCTCTCGCTGCAAGAGATTTGGAGTACACAGACAACATTTTGTAATATTTTGCAACATTTTTCACAAAATGATGCAAAATATGTGTACGCAGACAGACCTTATGTATGGCAGTTACCCTACAGTAATTGGGGTGGCATGTATGGATTTTAGATTGGTTATTGGGTAAGCAGTGGACGGTTATAAGGTACATTACACCCTCGCCGTTAAGAGAAAAATTAGGGGGTTATTTTTCTTGATATTTTCATAGTACTGTAAAAATTTTCTTATAATTATAATGTGTTGTTTTAATTAATGATTCTTAAAATTTATTTACATAATTAATTCTTATAACTCTATACTTTTATTTTTACATAGTTTGTTCTATTTATTAGTTCTTAATCATAGGTGTGATTTTATATTTTTGTTTTTACATATTTTATTTAATTCATTAGTTCTTAATCATAGGAATGGTTTTATATTTTGTTTTTACATAGTTTGTTTTAATCATTAATTCTTTATCATAAGTATGGTTTTATATTTTTGTTTTTACATAGTTTATTTTAATCATTAGTTCTTAATCCTAGGTACGGTTTCAATTGGTTGTTGTGTATTTCTTTTTTACTCCGTTATAATCTATAATAGTATTTATACCATTACTCCTAATTATTCTATATGGGCCTTTGTATGGGCTTTGGTTTTTCTTCCTATTTTCTACTTTTATATAAACATAATCTCCTATATTTAAATTTAATCTATTATTATATTTATTGTCTAGTATTCTTTTTCTTTTGTTTTTATTGTCAGTTCTTTAGCTCTTTCTAAAGCCCTTATGACACTACATTTTTTATTCATTAATTGATAGAAAGAAACAGTAAATGTTAGAAAGAGTGAACTATAAAAAATGTAAACAAAGTTTTTAGTTTTTTTTCTCTTGTTATGGTTTTGTTTCAGGGATGGCGTTAAGAATGTTTAAAATTGTACCAACAACCTTTAAAAATTGTACTTTTTTACCCTAATTTTACTAAAAGATTTTTTTTAGTTGAAATTAATTTTATTTATGTTTATAAAAAACACCACGAAAAGGTACTATAAATCTTAGTTTAAAAAGTATCAACAAAAAAGTACAATTGAAACAACTTAGCCATCCCTGTTTTGTTTACTTTATTAAATGTTGCCAACTTTTTGTTTATGAGAAACCTAAAAACAAAAAGCAGTAAATCGCTGAATTTGCCCATAAACCGCTGATTCAGCAACACTTTTAATATTTCAAGCTTGAAATGTCAATTTTAAGTTAAACAATTTTACATTTTTTTTGACATAACTTCATTTTTTATCGATAACTTTAGTACAATTTTTGACGGTTTGCCATTTATCTTAATACAGCTTAACTCTTTGCACTTGGTAAATTTTTGTATTACATTATATTTGTACTGTTCACCAAAACTTGAACAATGCATTAAAAATGTAGTGTCATAAAGCCCTTATGACACTACATTTTTTTTTCATTAATTGATATAGAATTGATAGAAAGAAACAGTAAATGTAAGAAAGAGCAAACTATATGTATGTTATGTTTTTGTTTCAGGGATGGCGTTGAGAATTTTTAATATTGTACCAACAACCTTTAAAAATTATAGTTTTTTTCCCTAATTGTACTAAAAGATTTTTTTTAGTTGAAATTAATTTTAATTATGTTCATAAAAAACACCACAAAAAGGTATTATAAATCT
Organism: Pollenia griseotomentosa; assembly: GCA_963931875.1. Taxonomy (NCBI): domain Eukaryota; kingdom Metazoa; phylum Arthropoda; class Insecta; order Diptera; family Polleniidae; genus Pollenia; species Pollenia griseotomentosa. The sequence goes on along the minus strand of OZ007563.1, from coordinate 158,540,407 downwards.
TAGTTAAAAAAGTATCAACAAAAAAGAACAATTGAAACAACTTAGCCATCCCTGTTTTGTTTATTTTATTAAATGCTGCCAACTTTTTGTTTATGAGAAACCTAAAAACAAAAAGCGGTAAATCGCTGAATTTGCCCATAAACCGCTCATTCAGCAACACTTTTAATATTTCAAGCTTGAAATGTCAATTTTACATAGGGTCTCCACCTGAGATAAGATATAAGATTTTTATATCAGCAAACGTCAAATTCAATCGCAGAGAGTATTATCTTACGTGTGGACTCTCAAATAGTGTTAATATTAATATTATAATATATATTATGAGACAGTTGTTATGAGAAATCTTATAACAACTATCTTATAAGATGAGCTGTCAAAAATACACATACATACATAAATATAAAACAATAATGAGACGCATTCTTTAAATTGTTAAATTTTTTACTGCAATTAGTGAAAATCTTGTGATAAGTGTTAAAAAAACAATATTTTAAACAAAAACAAAAGAAAAAACTAAAAAAAGAATAAAAACGATACAAGTTTACTGTACGAGAGTCATTCAATTATGAAATCTTATAAGATACGTGTTCCCCTTGTTTAAGATAAAGATTAACATGAGGAAATTTGTTCTCTCATTCTGCCGACGTTCTCTCACATATTATATCAGATATTATCTCAGGTGAAGACTCTGTGTTAAGTTAAACAATTTTACATTTTTTTTGACATAACTTCATTTTTTATCGATAACTTTTTAAAAATTGTTGACAGTTTTCCATTTATCTTAATACAGCTGAACTCTTTGCACTTGGTAAATTTTTCTATTACATTATATTTGTACTGTTCATCAAAACTTGAACAATGCCTTAAAAATGTAGTGTCATATGGGCTTAAGGGCTTAAAGAAAATTTTAGTTTTTTTCAGCTCCTTGTGTATGTGTGGTGCCGTATTATAGGCGAAAGTAAAATAGTTTATCCATTTACCCATTCATAATCATTTGCTGTTGTTAGCAAGAGTTCATTGATAACTCTATGATTTCTTTCTACCGAACCTATTGTTTCATGGTGGTAAGGGGTTGAAAATGTCTGCTTGATTTCAAGTAACGAGCATATGTTACGCATCAGTTCGTTTTTAAATTCAGTCCCGTTGTCCGATTTGAGCACTTTAAATTTTCCGTATTTTAAAATTAGTTGCTCTACTAGTGTTTTGGCAGTAGTAAGTGCGTCTTTTGTTGACATTGGGTGCGCAATAACGAATTTTGTTAGTTCGCATTGCATTGTCAATATGTATCGGTATCCGTTTGAAATACGAAGAAGTCCTACAAGTGGTTCTTAAATGTTCTTTGTTTATGTTTCACTTGTCACAATATCTTACAAATTGTTTAACCATATTGTTCATGTTTTTCCAAATGTATCGCTGTTTCAATTTAATTACTGTTTTTCTAATTCCTAAATGGCCTGCGTGTTTGGCATTGTGGAATTCATCGATGAGTTTATACTTTAATATGTCATCTTTTATTCTTATTGGGGGAGGCATTGTATATTAATATTTTAGGTTGAGGACTTTTGTTGTTTATTCTACATCTTGCATGTGCTTCTTTCAATTCTTCATTTGTGTATATTTTAAATATTTCATCATTGTTCGATATCGCTACTTCTCTTATGTTTTCTTTATTCAATTTAGACATCAGTTTCCTCAGAATCGAATCTAGTTTCGCTGAGTTATCGCTGAATCTCATATGGATACTATTATTATTTTGTACGTTTTTGGCATGTAACTTCTTCATAATCGAATCTTGTTTCATTGAATTATCGTTACATCGTTTGTTCATATTATTATCATATTTGGTACGTGATTTCTTCATAATCCTATCTTGTTTCGATGAATTATCATCACGTCCTATGTACACAATATTATCTTCAGTTTTTATGTCGACTTCTTTTATATTTTCAAACTTATTAAATTGTAATTTCTTCATATTCTTGACGTCATTCATGGATGTGCATTCCCATATTAGAAGTTGATCAGACTCCTGAGAGATGCATCTTCCCATATTACTCTTTATTTGTTTCTTCACTTTTCTTTTTCATTGCCCTTGTGGTTGTTAGTATTTTCTTTTCATTTTCGTCATTTTCCAACGGTATCATCTGTTTAAATATTTCCGAGTTTATTTCAATTCTTGACAGTGCGTCTACATTAGTGTTTATTTTTCCTTTCTTATAGACAATTATAAAATCGTAATCGCTTAGATCTAGTCTGATTCTTGTAATTTTTGATGATGGATTTTTGTGTGAAAACAGGGAAATAAGTGGTCTGTGGTCTGTTACTACTATGAACTTGCGACCGTATAAATATGGTTTAAAAAAAATTATTCCCCAATGAATTGCGAGCAATTCCTTTTCAATTATTGGTTTATTCAAGTCGTGTTTCTGTAGATATTTACTTGCATAGGAAATTGGTAAGTCTTGGCCAATTTCGCCTTGAGACAAGACTGCTCCCAGTGCGTAGTTTGAGGCGTCAGTCGTCAAAATAAAAGGTTTTTCAAAATTTGGGTATTGCAAAACTGTTTCATTAGTTTTTCTTTCAAAGTGTCAAAAGCATTTTGGCAATCATTTGTCCATAGAAATTTTACTGACTTTTTAATAACATATTTAAGTGTTTCGCAACGTCTGCAAAATTTGGTATGAATTTCCTATAATAATTGCAAAATGCAACAAATCGTCGTACTTCGTCCGCGTTTCTTGGTATTGGATAGTTCTTTATTACCTCATACTTTGATGGGTCTTTTTTCATACGTCTTTTGTTATTAAATGTCTTAAGTAAACTACTTCAGGTCTTAGAAAACAACATTTCTTTGGATTCAATTTTATATTGTATTTTTGCAGCCTATCAAGAACTTTTATTTAGTTTTGATTGTGATGATTTAAATTGCAACCGTATACAATTCATCATCTACATAGAGAAATGCTTCGGACTCTAGTCCGGATAATGCTATTGTAAGCATACTTTGAAAGCTGTTAGATGAAATTTTTATTCCGAACGGAAGACTTTTAAATTGAAAATGTCCTTGTGGTGTTGAAAATGCAGTTAAGGTACGGTCACATATGGCAAACAATTGTCAAATTTTGTTTGCCGGCATTTTTAAAAAATTTGTTTAAAAAAATAAAAATTTTATTTTCTGGTCAGACTGCGCACCTTTATTTGCCCATTTTTGTTTGTTCAAACAGATATTAAATAGCTTCAAATAAAAAATGGGAAAACATATTTGCCCTGTGTTCACATATAAAAATATTTGCCTAAAAATAAATATTTGAACAAATTGTCAAAAATAAAAAATTAAATCAATAAAATTACTTTTTATTAAAACTAAAAATTAACATTTTGATGCAAAATATTGAAACTTTTATGGTTTTATGGTACAGAAGAGCGAGAACAGCAGTTTTAAAAGTAAAGAGGATTAAGATAACAAATAAAGGGAAAAGGGCAATTTGGCGAAGTAATTTCAATCTCTTATACAACTAAATTAAACTAAATTATGAAACTAAAGCCATATTCGATACGGTCTTAGAAGCAAGCAATAAAGTGTTTTTAGACAGTGGATCTATTGTAAATTATAGACCGATCTTCGCGAAATTTAGTTATATGATTTCTAGGCATATAAATTCAGTTAGTGCAAAATTTAACGATAAAAGGTGCATTCCGCCACCAATTATGTTGGTTTTGTAACAGAAATATCGATTTTTTTGGGAGGTTGTTTCACATTTCGTTCCATAACTCTTCTCTACTGAACCAAAAGTTCTGAATTTCAATCCAAACTGCTTGGAAGAACTTGAATGAACTTGCCACTAAAATTTTAATTTTTCGTCAGCATCCTTTTCTTAATCGATGTAACAATGTTTTTCCGTCCGGCCTTCGGGTGTGTTCTAGATTTCGAATTTACTCAAAAGTGGATTACTTCAGCATATTTTGAGTTCTGCAATTCACCTCCACATGTTTTTATTCGTTTTCAAGTAGAGTAGTAAGGGGTTAGTGAAACGAATCGACTTTTATTCCTTTATGTAAGAACATTTTTAGCAAACATAATTTTGGTTTTTAATTTAAAATGTTATTCATTCAATTTAATGAAAACAATATGTATTTTCACACAAACATTGCGAATTTTTGCAAATTTCCACTGATTTAACAATTTTTACAGAATTTTTGCCATTCCTTATGGGGACTTTTAATTAATGTTATGGCTTGTTTGAAATATTAAAACTTTTTGCGAATTTTCGTAAATTTTTTTTTGTTTATTCCCGACATATTGTTTTTTAACCATTTAGCCATCTCATTAAATTTTTGGGTTTGCTTCCAAGTTTGCAATTTTTCGTGAATTTTTGCGATAGATCAATTGTTTGCAGCTTTAACGATTTTTAATAAATATTAAACTTTGCTATCATGCTGCCATTGGCAAATTTTTGCAAATATCCGCTAATTTAGCCATTTTTATCGAATTTTTGCCATTCCTTATAGTTTTAGGGACTTTTAATCAATTTTATGACTTGTTTGAAATATTAAAAATGATCGCTATTTTTGCAAATTTTTTGCAAATTTCGCGTATCTTTGTTGATCTTTTCGGCAATCGTCACCATTATTACGATAGCCCTATATAAAAACCGTAGTCACCTATTTTACTGGGCACTATCAAAGAAAATATCATTAAATCTTTTTTTTTTTTTGAACAAGAACTTCGAATACACAAAAAAAGCGGATTTCAGAACACCAATTTCTGAATTACGCGGATTCAAAAAATTTTTCGTTTTCAATACGAGTCGATACCTAGAACACACCTGATATTAATAAAATTTGGTGTTTACGTTTTTATTGTCATAAGAGGTGGAAAGAATCGATCAATAGCCTAAAAACTTATTTCTGGAGAAGAGTCCTTGTGTCCATAGACAATCTATTATCACCTTACCAAATGTTATTGTAATCGATCCATATTTTACCAAAGCTCTTATACAAATACCACTTCTGTTAATATCTTTTAATGTCATAATAATCTTAAAAATGTTGGTTTTGGCAATAATTTATATAATAGCTTGTATGTCGTGTCAAAAATTTTGTCTTGGTAGGCCAAGAATTAATTCTAGGTTACTTGCTACAATCACTTCAAGACGAAAAAATCTCATAAAGATTTCGATGTCGGTAAATTATTCGGCACAAATAAGTTTTATATAAATCTTAAATTCATTATATAATTTTATTTTGGCGGGTCCATGATTGTCCACTGACCCCAAACTGGTATACTCTCGAAAATTGAACTATTTATATAGATACGCCATGCTTGCAATGCATAATTCGTAACATAGGCTCCTACGTTATACCCATTTTAAATAAATTGCCTATTTACTTAAGAAAAATGTATTTTGTAACATCTTGGATCCTACTTACCGCGGCAACTCTTTGGTAAAAACAGAACACTGGAACATTTTTATACATATGAAAATAAGTTTTTTCGTCATTAAAAAATTATTTAATATTGTTAATTTTTTCAATTTTATTCAATAATTTTTATTTTAAAGCTTTTTATTTGCCGCTGTTTGGTCTTACAAAATTTTTGTAAGAACAAATATTTATTTGCCTAAAAACGAGGAAAATATTTGACGTTAAATGGTCACATTAGGAGCATTTTTGTTTGCTAGCAAATAATTTTGTTTGCCCAAAATCAGCTGTTTTTCTGTTTGCCCCTCAAAAATATTTTGTGGTCAGATTAGGGCAAACAAATATTTGATATTTTTTGTCAAATGTTTGCCATATGTGACCGTACCTTTATGGTCTGGAGTTCTTATTTAATTCAATTTGATGAAAAGAACTCGTCATATCGAGTTTAGAAAACCATTTTGCTCTACCTAATTTGTCCAAAATATCTTCTAGCCTAGTTAGAGGAAATTTGTCGTTAACGATTTTAATATTAAGTTTTCTAAAATCTACAACAAGTCTCAATTTATTCTTATCTTCCATGTTTTTCTTTGGTACTAAAAGGAGTGGAGCATTGTATGGACTAACGGATGGTTCTATTAACTCGTCATCAAGCATTTTCTGCTGTTCATTTATTATACCTGTATGTGAATGTGGTAATCTATAGTTTTTTTATGTACACAGTTGTATTGTCTGAGGTCGTGATTTTCTGTTCGTAAAATTTATTGGCACTTTATTTCTCGTCTTCTAAATGAAAAACGTTTTGATATTTTTTAAATATTTCTTTTAATTGTATTTTTGCATATTCGTCATCGTGGTCTAATTGCAAGTCATTCAAAATTTTATTAAAGCGTTCGTCGCTGTTTATATTTTTGTAATTTAATATGTCATAGTTTTCAGTGGGTCCGTGTGTAGTTAAATGCCCTGTAAAGTTTTTGTTTTGCTTGTAGTGTTTAACATTTTGACGTGTGTCATACCGTTTTTAGGTGCTATTGAATTACTTAAAAAAACTCCGTCTTTTTACTCGGTATTAAAAATGACGCAATCTTCAGAGAGGTTTAATTTTAATGGTTGTATAACTTCTGCTTGTGGTGGTATAGTTATTTTTAAGGTGTCGAATGCTTTTGTTTGCATTGGAAGAATTATAGTTTCATTGTTTGTAAACAAAGAAATTGTAAATGTCTCGTAATCTATTTTACATAAGTATTCCTTTAAAAAGTCTCTTCCTATTATACCGTCTGTCTCTATTGGGAAATTATCATCTACTAAATGGAATTTGTATTTACATGTGTGGTCTGCTACTGATAGTTCAAGTTCGCTTGTCCCTAGTGAATGTATTTCTTCCTTTGTGATGCCTGTTAGTTTGCATCTGTTCTCCACATTTAATGGTTCATCATCAAAAATTTCTCTAGTGCGACATAATGATACGTCGGCTCCTGTGTCGACAAGAAATGTTAATTGTTTATTTTTGTATTTAGCGAATATGAAATAGGTATTATTTTTCGAAACTTTGTATATCCTTCATTTTGGCTGTCCGGAATATCCCTGTATTCCGAGCCTTCCTCGTTTCCCTCATCTTGTACCATGCGTATATACCTTCTGTTGTCATTGTTATTGTTTCTGTTATCATTGTTTCTATTAGAATTGCTGTTATTATTTCTACCATTATTGTTGTTACCTCTGTTGTTTTGGTGGTTGTTATTTAGTCCGTTTGTGTTGTTACTTCTAGAGAAGTTTGTATTTCTCCTTGAATTATTATTGTCATAATTATTGTTTCTAGCGTGATTATTGTTGTAACTATTGCCTCTGTTGAAATTTGCATTGTTGCTGTTACTATTGCTATAACTGTTGTAGTTAGAAAATGTGTTGTTATTTCAGTTGTAATTTTGTGGTTGATACCGTGGTTCCTCTCTTCTGACATGCAGGATTTCGTTATGCGTTGCCCTCTTCTCATTTTCAATTTCAATTGCAAGGTCTGATACTTCTTGTAATGTAGTCGGTCGGGCAGCGTATATGGTCGACTTGAAACATTCATTTAAACCTTTCTTGAATGTATCTAAAGCCTGTTTATTATTTAATCGAACTATAATGTTTTTCTCAGCTTCTGAAACTTGATTTCCTAACTCTTCTATGGCTAACTTATTTAGATTGTCAATGATACCCATTATTTTCTCCCTATATGAATTAATAGACATTTTCCCTTGGAATAATGTATTGAGTTTAGTTTGTAACTCTGGAATTGTTTTATTGCTTTAATATATTTGCTCTAATAGTTTCTTGAGCGCTTCGAAATTTTCAGGCTTTGTATAGCTTCCAATTGCTGTTCTGGCTTGTGAGGATAATTTAGCATCCGAAGAAAATCTATTTTTGCTGTGTCTGATAGTGTTTTATTTATTAATTCTGCTGTTATTATAAAACTGTCTAATTCAATGTAGTTACCTGTAAACAAAGGTAATGGTTTTGTTTCTAATGGTTTCTTTATACTATTACTTAAGTAATCTTTGTAAAGATTATTAAACTCTAATTTTAACGCAAATTTTTTTTGTATCTTCCCCTTCTAACTCTATTAGTTGAAATTCACTTTTTAAATATTCTATATATTCTAACTTATTTAATACCGTTGACTCGGTATAGGTTTTTTAAGTTCCTCCAGAATTCCTTCAAGCTACTTAATTTTTCTTCCATATATCTTCTAAGGCTTATGTATAAGTAAAAATAAAACTTTTTTTTATAATTTTTACATCAGTTACAATGGTTTTATTCTTATTATTGGTTATAAGTTTTCGAATATTGTAAATTATAGATAAGAATATGAATAATAATAATGAATATAATAATATTTTAATGATTTTTGTAAACATTGTGTTAGAAATTTCTGTATCTAAAATTTTTTTTTATTGTCTCCTATGTAAGGCATACATCAATCTTATAATGTAGGCAACTACTAACAATGCTAAGATAACTATCATTATTATTTCAAAGATATCTAGGTTCTCCTTCCCATTTTTATTCTGTAATTTAACCGTATTTTCTCTCATGTACTCTATTAGTCGATCATCTTTATTTTTGTTTTCTGAACCCTCATGTATCCCTACTTCGTAACCTGCGAAAATTAAAGGGATCGCTCTTAACACATTTTTCCACCAAGCCATTTTGTGTGAAAAATTTAGTTTACAGAATAACAATATTTATTAGTTTTCAATAATTCTTAATGATTTCTCACATATTTATATTTATTACATTATAGTAATTTACTCTTTACTCGCTTAAAAATACTTTGCACTTCCTCCTCCATATATTGCAGCTAACAGTCCTAATTTTTGGTTTAGTTAAGTTAAGGCAGGATCTACAAAAATTTGGTGGTCCGGGTTGGCAAGATCGCCATGTGGTGTATGAAGTTGTCTGTATGTGTATATTTATGTTTTTATCTTTGTTTTCCCTATAGCCCAATATAATTTTATACAGCTGTAGGGGTTCAGCTTGAAGATTAGGCGTCTTGCGACAGCCAAATTAGAGACTTAAATAATTCAACTAGGCAACAAGTGATACTTTCTGTTTTCAGTATTAAAGGCCCTTTTTATACTAATTTTACAATATTGCCTACTTATTCTAACTTTTAGTATTAATTCTTACAATCTATGCCTCTCTTTCAGTACCATGGTGTTTCCTTATGCACAATGCTATGACCAATCAGAATGCATGAGTAAGGAATGGCCTCACTTTCGTTAGACAATCCAAATTCATATCACTCACATTCCGATTGATCTGCTTTACCATTATATTGACTCATGTTCGAACACATTGATTCATTTGGATAAATCCATGGTGTTTTCTTATGCACAATGCTATGACCAATCAGAATGCATGAGTAAGGAATGGGCTCACTTTCGTTAGACAATCCAAATTCATATCACTCACATTCCGATTGATCTGCTTTACCATTATATTGACTCATGTTCGAACACATTGATTCATTTGGATAAATGCCGTTATTTGATCTTTTATGTATGGCATTTACCCTACAGTAATTTGGGTGGCATAGATGCATTTTAGATTGCTTATTGTGTAAGCAGTGATGTTCACCTGAACAAAGGGGAACACGTATCTTATAAGATTTCATAATCGAATGATGCTCGTACAGTAAACTTATGTCGTTTTTATTATTTTTTTAGTTTTTTCTTTATTTATTTTAAAAATATTGTTTTTTGAACACTTATCGCAAGATTTTAAGTATTTGCACTAAGAAATTAAACAACTTAATGAATGCGTCTTATTATGGTTTTATTTGTATGTATGTATGTGTGTTTTTGACAGCTTATCTTATAAGATAGTTATTATAAGATTTCTCATAACAACTATCTCATAATATTTATTATAATATTAACACAATTTGAGAGACCACACGTAAGATAATATTCTCTGCGATTGAGCAAACGTCAAATTGCTGATATAAAGTGGAGACCCTGTGTAAGAAGTTATAAGGCATTATTATTTATGTATTTTTAATACAAAAATACGATCTTTCGATTAAACGCTTATTTAAGGAATTTTTTTTTTTTTGGGAATAATATAACAATTTTACCCAACAAATATGTGTGATCATAAAATATACTTATAATTTCTTCAAGTTTTCATAATCACAATTTTCAAATATCAAAAATATGAAATAACAAAAATTAAGCAATTCTTAATTTCAAAAGGTTAGACTAGGTGGAAAGGTGGACGAAGCATCAAAGACGCAACATCATACTTATATGATGTATATTTGCTGATTCGTCCTCCTTTCCACCTAATCCTCCCTTCCCAAAGAAGGGAGTAAGGAAGGTCACTAAAAAATTAAGCTGAACAACTTCCTTTCTCCCTTCTTTTGCCGCAAAGTCTACAAAAAGAAATCTAGCTGTGCGTAGAAATCTATGGTGTAAAAGCTGTCATTTTTTAAAGGAAATCTGAAGGTAAAAACACGTAGGCAAAATAAACGTTGACATAGGTAAAGATAACTGTTAGGTACGAACACGACCTGCTTTCTTTCTGTGGAAATTACGGGTATTAAAGAAGGGAGTAGCGAATGTGTACTGAATATTTTGGAAGGTCTTTCAAAAATAAATTCATACCTTCTACAATGCATACTTCTGAAGGCAGGATACCATACGAAGCGAAGCTTTTAGAAAGGAGTACAGGGTCCTTTCAATATTTATCGCTGGGAACATACATAAAAAAAATATATGATTATACTTTCAATAAAGTGATAAAAACAACGAACTGTAGCCTGATGAAAAATAAGTTAAAGTTGTCCTACTCAAGTACAAATATTCATTCGATAGCAATAGCGATAATGAAATCTGAACTATCGATAATAGCCCATCACTTCTAAAAACTATTTTACTTCGGATATGTATTGGAAGTCTTATTTTTTTCTCATTATTTATTTATTGAATCTTCATATATTAAATATGAAATAACAATAATTAATCAAATCTTATCCTAATACTTTATTTATATCCTGCCAGTGCCAGATAAAAATTTTCTTCATCACGGGTTCTGTTTACATATATATGTAGGTGTTTATCGCTCATAAAATTGGGTAAGTGCTGCAGTGTCTCTTCTTATTAAGCGAGTGTGGCCGCCATGATTTTAAATAATTCGAGCTAGTGGATTTGGGTGTTGTTCAAGCCTTTTTAAATATTTTACTGCATATTTTGAAATCATAGTTTTTACTAATGGCACATTGAGATCCTTATGAATGTTTGAGTTTTTAACACTACACGTCGAATCGACGAAGCTCATATACACTTTATCATATAACTTTTTATATGAATTCAAATTACGCTCTTTTGCTCGACAACGTTAGCTGATGCCATAAGCTTGTAGTGAGTGGACGTACGATGGATCCTTATTTTGTTAAAGTTAAAATTCGGAGGTGTGTACTCGTCGCAACGGCAAAGAGTAACCTTAGTATACGTAATAGGGGGGTAAGATTACCGGCGCATTTTTGCTCATTGACCTTTATCCTCCATTGGCTTAACCATATTTCTAGTTGAAATATATTATGCTGTAAGTAACGAGATGCTTTACAACGGTTTTCGTGGACACAAAGAAAAGCTGTATCGTCTGCAAATGTTGAAGTTTGGGTGTAGTTGTTAATTGGCATGTCCGAAGTATAAATTAATTATAATAAAGGGCCCAGGACACCAGCGCCAATTGGCTGAGGTGAACTTAAGAAATTTCCTTCTTTAATAATTAATTGACGACCAACTAATTAGCTTTCTAACAGCTTGTGTGTGTTTACTGGTAAGTTAAGCTATTTAATAAGCCTTCATGCCAGATTTTATCAAAAGCTTGAGAAACATCGATGAAGAGAGCGGAACAATATTTTTTTTCTTCAAAGGCTTATCTTATTGTGTTTTCTATACGATGGGTTTGTTCAATTGTGCTGTGTTCTCTTCTAAAGCCAAATTGGTGGTTAAGAATACATCTTTTGTCATTAAAAATTGGGGTAAATTTTGACTCTAACAGCTTCTCAAACAGCTTTGATATATTAGAAAGTAAGTTTATAGGCCTATATGACTCAAGATTTTTGTGATCCTTTCCTGCTTTAGGCATCATGGTGACTAAGGAAATCTTCCACTTTTGAGGATAGTATTCAAGACGTAAAATAGCATTAAAAATTAAAAAAATTATTTTCTTTGCTATGCTGGGTTGTTCAAAAGCATTTTGTTGCTGATCTTATCAAAAGCAGGGGCTTTTTTGTGGCTTAAATCACAAATAGGCTTTTCGATCCCTCCTTTCTCAAATCTTAGGGGAACAGCCGCTCTACTCTACCGCAATATCGTGAGATATATTTGGGGTAAATACGTTTTTAAAATGATCAACAAACTGAAATCCTTTTCAATATCACTTCTTGCCCAACTTCCATTCAAGTTTCTTAATGGTGCTTTAGAGACAACTGGCCTTTTGAGATTTCTAACTGCACGCCATAATGAGAAGTCTGATTGTGGAGTTGCATTAAGTTCCTTAAGATATTTTTCCAGAGAAGCCATTTTCTGAGTCTGAGTTTCTTAGCCTTTTTATACACTCCTTTAGTAAGTTCTTAAGTTGAGGGGATCTGTTCAATTGCCACTCTCTCCGAGGTCTCCTTTTTTCAGACAAGAGACGCTCGACATCTGTAGAATATATTTTAATATTTTTTGTTTTTTTTTTTGGGCAATACTGGAATGTTGAACACAAGAATGATAGAAATAAAGATTACGACATCAGGCAAATATAAACATTTTTACTGCGCATGTAGGAACTGTCACGTCACACAACCTTCGTTCTCATAGTCTAATAATTTTTAGCTTTCAGACTGTTATGTTTATGTGTAAACATGTCAGTGGGACGATTTATTATTTTTCTATTTAAATAATTTGCAAACTGAAAATTTTTTATTAGAAGTTACTTTTTTTTCATAATTTTATTTTTAACTTACATAAATATATATTATCTCTACATTAGCTATATTTAAAAATATAGACATTTAACTAAAAGCACGCAACACGTTAGTTTTTCGCACAATTTCCCCTTTTTTTTGCGGTTAATTTGTTGGCATTTGCCCACTGCACACTTTATGTTTGTACTCTTTTTTGCTCTCTTCTATTTTTATTTATTTTTTATTTTTCTTTATTACGCTACTTTTAACACACGTTTTAACACTTTTAAAAATTTTATTTATTGTAATAATATTTTTAATATAAAATATTAAGCAAAATTCTTAGTTTTTTGACCATTTATATAATGTTTTTTTTTTTTTTTTTTGAACTTTCTAAGTAAATCAATTGCAGGGTTGCCAGCAATCACTTAATACATACATTCTTTGTAAGAAATTACGATTTTTACACATAAAAGAGACTTGGTAATCTGTACAAGGGAACTACTGCGTCATAAAACGGTAAAACATGCGCAAGCCGTAATCTTTATTTCTATCATTCTTGGTTGAACAAAAGAGCGATCTGCATTCTCCGGTGTACTTAGCGGAATATTTTCTGTGCAATGGGTACTGAGATATTTTTTATATTTTAACCAATTAATTTGTGTTGCTGACGTCGCTAAGTAACCAGTCGGAGATACAATTCTATTGGGGTTCATTATAGTAACAATTGTAGGTGTGTGGTCGGGAGATAATTCTAAGGGATGTTTTTAACCACGCCGAAATCGATGACGTATGGAATTTTTGCTGATCAGTAGGCCAATATATTGGCTGTCCTCTCGCTACCACATTTAAATCCATTTTAGAAATTGTATTTAAAAAAAACGACCCTTTGGTGTTATAAGTCGTGGGCCCTAGAAGGTATGTTTGGTGTTATAATCGCCATCAACCATGAAACCGGGTCCTAATGATTAGAAATATTTATAGTATTGCCTTTCTGATATTGAAAATCTAGGTGGGAAGTATAACGATGAAATTACTAAGTTTCTATTTAATTCCTCGACGCAAATGTTCGTTGCTTGGAGATAGTCTTCACGATGATCACACATTAGGTAGTGTTTGACTCTAGTTTTTATCAAAATGGCAGAACCTACACAAGCTCTATTTCGAGGGTCCTTGGTATCATACAGTATATAACCATTGATTTTAAACGTATTTCTTGAGGTCAAATGAGTTTTAGAATCCATATGACATCAATTTTTATTAAAACCTTTTCTTTAGCTTCACTTCGGAAAATCAAATCTTGTAACGTTAATATAACCGCCTTATACTCAATGCAAATGGATGAAACTTTGCAGGCATACATATTCCCGATGACAATACACGAATACATGGGCGTAGCCAGGATAAAATCTAGGGGGGGGCAAAATTTTTTTTTTTGGTAAAATGCTTTTTTGACAGCCTTTTACTCAAAGCAAATGGATGAAACTTTGCAGGCATACATATTCCCGATAACAATACACGAATTCATGGGCGTAGCCAGGATAAAATCAAGGGGGGGGGCTACAATTTTTTAAATGCTTTTTATTAGCTTCACTTTGAAAAATCAAATCTTGTAACGTTAATTTAACTGCCTTTTACTCAATGCAGATGGATGAAACTTTGCACGCATACATATTCCCGATGACAATACATGAATCCATGGGCGTAGCCAGGATAAAATCTAGGGGAGGGGGGTTAAAACCTTTTCTTTAGCTTCACTTCGGAAAATCAAATCTTGTAACGTTAATTTAACCGCCTTTTACTCAATGCAGATGGATGAAACTTTCCAGACATACATACATATTCCCGATGACAATACATGAATACATGGGCATAGCCAGGATAAAATCTAGGGGGGGGGCAAAATTTTTTTTTAGGTAAAATGCTTTTTTGACTGCCTTCTACTCAATGCAAATGGATAAAACTTCGCAGGCATTCACCAGGATAAAGTCTAGGGGGGGCAAAATTTTTTTTTTGATAAAATGCTTTTTTGACTGCCTTCTTCTCAATGCAAATGCATAAAACTTTGCAGGCATTCATACTCCCGATGGTAATACACGAATACATGAGCGTAGCTAGGATTAAATCTAGGGGGGCAGAATTTTTTTTTTTGTGAAATGCTTTTCTTTACATTCACTTCGCAGCATCAAATCTTGCATCCATTTGCGTTAAGTAAAAGGCGGCTAAAAAAAGCATTTTACAAAAAAAATTCTGCCCTCCGTAGATTTCATCCTGGCTAAAAAAAAAATTTTCTAATGAATTCCTTACTTACTGCAGTTTTTACCCCTAAATATTAAAAATATTTTCATTTAAATTTAAAACTATTTTCGTAAATGTAAATGTAAATTGTAATGTATTAATTAAAGCTATTCGTTACTAAAAAGTAAAAAATAAAAAAGAAAAAAAAAAATTTTAAGAAACGCTTTTCTTTACCTTAATATATTGATCAGTTGTGAATACAGAATAAATATGAATACCAAAAAAATCGACTAAAAGTCAAAAAATAACAACATTTCAAACAACATAAACTTTTAAATCAAAATTGAAAAAAACTCACACATCCCTTAAAGAAAAGCGTGGGGCGCCCATACCAACCTAAACTTAAAAAAAAACATGACTGCCGTGAGTACATTTTAATATTTCAGACCGAAAGAAATACAACCAATCATGTTTAAAGATACTAATTTTCAATAATTGAGCATTTTGTTTCATAACAACGCGCCCCACGCTTTTCTTTAAGGGATGTGTGAGTTTTTTTCAATTTTGATTTAAAAGTTTATGTTGTTTGAAATGTTGTTATTTTTTGACTTTTAGTCGATTTTTTTGGTATTCATATTTATTCTGTATTCACAACTGATCAATATATTAAGGTAAAGAAAAGCGTTTCTTAAAATTTTTTTTTTTCTTTTTTATATATTTTTAAGAAAATATTAATTTTTATGTTGGCGGATGCCGTTTGCGTTCCAAAAACAAATTTTTAAACAGTTCATGGCTTGTTAAGTACAGCTTGCAATAACATCGATAGCATTCTAAGTATTTTCGGCATTATATTACCCATTGAGTTCGTAAAATTATTTGCTGTTTGTACTAAAGTTTCCATGGTTTTTTTTAAACGACTTAAATTTGAAACTCTAGTTTCATCGTTACTTGACGAAGCACCTTGCATTGGCGCATGGCTTGACTTTAGCATAAGAGGTTCTGTTATTACTTGCCTGCGTAGCCTGAATGGCATTAGTTGTTACTTGAATTGTTACCTGCGTTTGAGGGGGATTAGTTTTCGGTCCAGACGACTGCTTGACGATAGTGTATACAGGGCGTCCTCTATAATTGGCAGTGTAATTACCGCAACAGTTGCTGCATTTTTTACGTTGGGGTCGGTTTTAGACTTATCGCAAAGAACTGTACCATGGTATTCACCACATACTACGCAAACAGGGGGTAAGAAGCAGTATGCCTTAGTTTGACCAAATACTTAGCAGTTAAAACACTGAACGTGTCCATTTCTTTTGTGCGGCTCCTCCATCGTGATTTTCCTGTACAGGATATATTTCAAGCAGTAAATAGGATGAGTTTTGTTTCTTTTAGTTTAACTCCACTTGAAATAGTGGTTGGGGAATTTTTTCCCTATTTTTAATATTAAATGTTTTATTTTGAAGCCTTTCTCTTCTAGGAATGATTTTATTTCTTCTGGGTCCACACATGAGTCAATTCCCTTAATCACTACCTAAAGTCCTTTACTGCTCTTCAGTTGGTATGTATAACAGCTTTTTTAAGTGCTTCAAATTTGTTGATAATTTTACGAAAATCATTCTCATGATTAACTTGTATTTTCGGCTCGTTTATACTACCACGCTTGATTGCAGCTACGTAAAACGAATTTTCACCTATCACCGAAATCAAACTCTTTATTAGTTCATTTGAGTTTTGCTCCCTAAGATACATATATAGGTGGAGGCTTGGACGATTTTATTACGTTTGGTGCTTCAGAGGATTCATCCTCCAGAATTGCAACACGATTTTGTGAGTCTATTCTATCAAAAGATCGTACTTTTGAGGCCGAAGCAACAGCTGAAGAGGTAGGGCTGCAACCTCGCTTGAGCACTATTATATACCTGTCCATACCAACTTGTACTTGAGGCTTTTGACAACTTTTTACCAGTGGGTTTTCCATTGCATCTATGTTTGAGTTCATTGTATCATTATACCCTTCACCACAGGTGGAAAAGGGTATATATGTATAAGTTTGTCATTCCGTTTGTAATTTCTACAATATTGATCTTAGACCCTATAAAGTATATATATTTTGGGTCCTTATGAGAAGTTGATTTAACGATGTGATGTCCCTCTTTGCCCCCCCCTCCCTCTTTTTACAATGGATTACATATTCTATCATAATGCCCAATATGAATTTCGTTATCACCCTTCTTTAATATTTCATCTATTTAACAAAATAATTTTAACAAATTAAAACTAGGAATTTTTGTTTTTTTTTTTTGCTACTTAAAAACTCGCCAAAATGATAAATCTATGGTATGACAACAGTGCCTATACAAAAAGAAAACAAACAAACACACATACATGGTACAAACTATTTTGGTGAATATAGGCCACCTATTAAGGTTCACAACTCAAATAATATGATTTGTCATTTTTAAATTATGGTTTACAACTTTGCTATTTTCTGGTGAACCAAAACATCAAAAATATTTAAAACTGTGTTGAGTTGAGTTGTGAACTGTAAACGGGCCATGTTTCATTTTAATGATATTTAGCCAGCGTTCCTTCATGGTTCAGGCGTCTAGGGGGTTTGTTAAGGTTAGAAACTGTGAGTCCCCTGGTTCGAATCTCAAAAAGAACATTTTTTTAATTTTTTTATGTTCTAAAAACGATTTAAAAAAAATTTACCAGTTTTCGCTTTTTAAATTTAATTTATAATGAAGTTTAATGTATTGTATATATGTAATGGGTGATTTTTTAGCTATTATCTTTTTGGCAACACTGGTTTAAACAGCTGACGCACGTTTCGTGTTTTGTTTCACTGTCAAACATCTTCAGTTTGGTCTATAATTTAACCATGAATCGTCTTACAAACGAACAACGCTTGCAAATTATTGAATTTTATTATCAAAAATTATTAAAAAATTATCAAAAAATTTATAGAAAAATTGTGTTCAGCGACGAAGCTCATGTTTGGCTCAAGAGGGTACGTTAAAAAGCAGAATTGTCGATATTGGAGTGAAGATCAGGTGGCATCATTCGACCGTACTTCTTCAAAGATGATGCGAATCGTAACGTTACTGTGAATGGTGAGCGCTACGTGAGATGATATCCAACTTTTGTTGCCCAAAACGCAAGAGCTTGACTTGCATGACATGTGGTTTCAACAAGATGGTGCCACATGCCACACAGCACGCTTAACAATGGACTTATTGAGAGGCGAGTTCGGTGAACATTTTATTTCACGTTCGGGACCGGTCAATTGGCCGCCTAGATCGTGCCTTTAGACTATTTTTTGTGGGGCTATGTTAAAGCTCATGTCTATACACACATGCCCGCTTCAATTAACGCATTGGAAGACAACATTGAAGCATTTAGTCATGAGATACCGGCCGAAATGTTGGAAAGAGTATGCCAAAATTGGACTTAGCGGATGAACCATTTGAGGCGCAGTCACGGTTAACATTTGCATCTTCAAACATTAAATTATATGGACCGTCCTATCGATTCAAATAAAAATTTTATGTGTTTTTTTTTAACTTTCCTATAGCTCTTAAAAAATCACCCCTTATGTATATGTAAAAATTATTTAGTTTTTGTCTAATCTCTTTTTTCTGCTGGCACAATGGTGAAGGGTATATAATCTTCGGAACAGCCAAATATATCACTCTTACTTGTTTCTTACTAAGATTGTTTCTGCCGTCGCGGCAACACTTGCAGTCGCGGCAATACTTACAGGCTCGGCAGCACTTGTTACAAAAGATAGTTTAATATTATTTAATGTATCACAATCAACCGTTTTTTTAAACACCGAGGGTGAAAGGAAACGTGTGCGAATAATAGGCATAGCCGTTAGGTAGTTATTATTGTTTTGTTTTGTTTATTTATTTCAGCATTGCATTCTTTAGCATTTACTGTTACGTATGCACTTCTTTCATTTAGTTTTATTGTTGTTTCATTGATTTTACTCATACAACATTTGTTGTTGTTTTTTTCTGTGCTTTTAATATTTTTATTATTTATAATATTAACAACACCAAAAATAAAGAGTTTTAAACTAAAATGTTTTTGTTCAGTATATGTTTACATACATATGTATGTACATTCATACATACATATTTTTTATTATTCTTTATTTAATTTTTCGTTTTTGATAATTGTTAACTTTTAAGTTAAATAATTTATTTAAAAATCAATTAGTTTTTTGTGTCCATTCGCTAAATATTTATTATACAAATCAAATGTAATTAATTAATAATTCAAATTGTATACGGGGTTAAAAATTCACGTCTTTATCACAACAATGCACAAATCGTCTTATTTATAAACAATATTTAAGGTTTAGAAAAGGTTTATAAGAACGAATTTTCTATGAAAATATGTTAAAATACTTTTTATGAATTAGAAGGTTAATGTTTAATAAAAATTTAGCAAATTTTGTTGTACTAAATGATTTTTGTAATCACTTTAAGCAATTGACTTTAGTTTGAAGCATATAAAATTTTTTGTGAAAGCAAGTTATCAAAATATATGTCACACTTGATCAAAATTTAATTCAAAATTTTTAAAGTTACACTTTTTTCAAGAAATCAACTAACAATATTAATACCTATCTGCTGTAAAAATTTCAACGCATTTCAATTACTCTTTTATCCCGAAAAACATATTGAGGCCATTTTCGTGATAGTTGTGTGACTACCTTTATATTAAGAAAAATTATTACGAGCTAATACAAATATTAAAATAAAAATGCATACTCTGTTTTTCATAAAAAATGTATTATTTTGAATTGAGCCTTAATTCAATTGTCTTATTAATATTTGGTTGTATTTGGAGTTGATACTCTTTTGTTGATAAAAAAAAACATTTCTGAACTTTATTAAAATTCCAACTAAGCCGCCACAACTCAAAAAAATATTGTAACGTTTTTCCTTTAATAAACGCGGTTTGGTTAACTCCCTTTATAATAAACCGTTGAGTTCTCTTAATTGCAAATCAAAATGAATAAACACACTTATTCAACTTATAGTATGTTCACATTTGGCTTCTTAAACGCGTTTAAGCAGTTCGAACGTGATTTAGCTCTAATCACTTTAAAATCGAGATGATTACCCATACATTGAAGTGATTTGTTAATCACTTCAAATTGACATGATTACAACTAAATCACTTCATAAATCACATAGAATCCACTGAACATACCTCAAATGTAGAATCGCCAACATGATCGTGTACAACCGGCCAAGATTTCTGCTTAATATTTTTATTTTTTTTTTTCAATAATTCATAAATTTTCACAATTTCATCATTAAAATGATTAAAATAATCTTCTAATAACTTTATAAAAGCGTTTTTATCCATTTTTAATACTTTAAAGAAATATAAATTTGTTTGTTGTGTTTTTTTTTTCTTAATGTAATCAAATGTAATGTGAACAGTTTTGATTAGCTAAATCAACATTTTGCTTATAGTATGTTCACATTTGGCTTCTTAAACGCGTTTAAGCAGTTCGAACGTGATTAAGCTCTAATCACTTCAAAATCGAGATGATTACCCATACATTGAAGTGATTTGTTAATCACTTCAAATTGACATGATTACAACTAAATCACTTCATAAAT
This sequence comes from Pollenia griseotomentosa, assembly GCA_963931875.1. NCBI lineage: Eukaryota > Metazoa > Arthropoda > Insecta > Diptera > Polleniidae > Pollenia > Pollenia griseotomentosa. The sequence goes on along the minus strand of OZ007563.1, from coordinate 158,519,668 downwards.
CACATAGAATCGACTGAACATACCTCAAATGTAGAATCGCCAACATGATCGTGTACAACCGGCCAAGATTTCTGCTTAATGTTTTTATTTTTTTCCTTAAATAATTCATAAATTTTCACAGTTTCATCATTCAAATTATTAAATTAATCTTCTGAAAACTTTATAAAAGTGTTTTTATCCATTTTTAATACTTTAAAGAAATATAAATTTGTTTGTTGTTTTTTGTGTGTTTTTTTTTCTTAATCATCTGTAATCTTAATCATCTCAAATGTAATGTGAACGGCTTTGATTAGCTAAATCAACATTTTGCTTAAACGCGTTTAAAACCCTAAGTGTGAACTTAGCATTAAACGCGTTTAAAAACCTAAGTGTGAACTTAGCATTAACCAACTTAATTGAAATTATTTATAACGTTCACAATTTTATCCAATATATGGGCCATCCCAATGAGTCTGCAGCTTTGGAGATAGGCTTTTCTTTCGTTGGGGATTAAAAAGTAAAACTAGCTGCCCTTCTTTGAAGCCTTCCGAATTTGCCGCTCGATCGTATCTGGCTTTCATCTTGTCACTGGACAAATTAGCACGCCTTCGTCTTAACTCGTTTTTCTGCTCCTGGGTGGAGTCCGTATTATTCGCTGCTATTGATAGTTCACCAAAGTTGTACTGCTGGAGCGTTTTGCAATCGGTATTGGCAGCCACTTACCATCTGCAGACTACTCCACTGCTCCCAATACGCTTTCATCAGTGGACCCTCCAATCAAATTTTTTCATGAGTCGGCCTTTCACCTTCTTTCTTAGCCTTTATAATTTGCGCTAATACGGGGTCACTTTTCTGCGCCGTTGACCAGTCTTTGCTGGGTTCCACATGTAATAGGCGAATCTTATTGATGCGTTTCTTGTTTTCAGACTCCATAGAGTGTTTGCTCTTATGTTTACAGGGCCGTCTTGAATTATGCTCGCCTTTCCACGTTTTCCATCGTCTCTTCGGGATGACAATTTCGTATGATCACCAGTGACTAGTAGTCTGACGAGAACTTCACTTCTATTCCCAATGTTAAGGGGTATATCTAGACCATACCAATTAATAATTTGTCGTCCCATATATAGACTAATGCCTTGACGAATCATAAAATCTGCTCCAATTAACCCCTCGTCCATAATTTCAGCCACAATAAATTCATCAAAAACGATCACATCGGCCATTCTTATTTCCACTCTTGCTTTGCCATAGACAATGATAAGCTCTCACGTAGCAGTTCGCAAGCTTACACCGCTTAGTGGCTCGACAGCTCCCTTTATCAAATCAGCGCCCTTATAATAGAATGTCCTGCACCAGTGTCAATAGTCAAAATACTGTTACTCCTTTTCACAACTAAATTTATCGTGGGACCTTCAGTTTCCTCTGCACTGCTAGCTCTTCTCAGCTTCAGCTGTGGCTCCCGCGAAAATGATTTACCGCAATTAAATCATTTTACCTTGGCATTACTTAATGCTTGCATTATTGATTCCTTTTAGTTCTTGAGTTTCTTAACAATATCTCTTTCGTCGTCTTCAGTTATAATGAGCCTTTGCACTTTATACGTAAGCGGCCTTGAAATTATCCTTGCGGTTTCTGGGGCTAGGGCAAATGATACCGTTTCTTCAAATAATGGCTTCTGTGATGCACAGACCGCTAGTTTCACATCAGCATCCCGTATACCGTTTACAAATGCCTCGATCTTAAATGGTCTAGCAATTAATGACTTTCGCCTGGATAAGTAAGCTGCACTTAATCTCTAGTGCGAAATCCTGTAGCGTCTCGCTTACCTCTTGTACTCGGCCCCGTAATTCCATTCTGTATATTTCTTTTCTGTGTTCACCACCATACTTGCGTTGCAGTGCTACCATAATGTCATCATAATTGTTTCTGCAACTTACTGGTACACTTTCTAGAATTTCAGCCGCAGTTCCTTTGAACGCCAGAATCAGCTCTATGACTTTTTTTCATTGTTTCATCCATTTTTGTTGGCAACTGTGTCAAACTGAAACTTAAACAAATTTAATGGTGAGCTGCCGTCAAAACTTGGAGCTCTTATTCAATTCGAGACTTCTGGAAAAACTCGCACCGCTCCCTCTTGGCACTGAAGACTATTTACTTTTTCTTCCAGATGATGTAGTTTTCCAGCAAAAACCGTGACTTGTGTTTTTACATCTGTGACTTGTGTATTTACATACGTCAAACAGCTTCTGGTTGAATTTTATCTCCATATCGTCTAGGTACTCCTTTAATTATAGCAGTAGAAATTTCTTGAAGTTTCTCAAGTTTTTCATTTGTCAATCTGGAATTTTCCTGAATTTCGGCTAAAATTGTACTGGAATATTCTTTCATTTTCTTAGAATTTTTTTCCATTTTTCTAGAAGTTTCAGCCGAATTTTCTTTTACCATTTTTAGAATTTTCGTCCATTGTTCTGGAAGTTTCTGCCGACATTTTTTCCATTTTCTGCATCATAGCAGAAAACATTGTGCTTAGATCCATGTTGCTTGTTACTGCACGGGAAGCAATTTCAATTTCAATATTGCGTCGCTTAAATTCATCTATTGATCTTTTCTGCAGCTTAGCTTTATTTCCTGCTGGGGCAGATCCAACTTGCCTAACTCTTTCTTGAGCTGTTTAACTTTTAGCCCATCGAATTTCATTGTTGTTTGTAAAGTTTTTTATCCTTTTTTTTTTTTTTGTTTATTTATTTTATTTTTTATTGCAATTTCACTTCTGGCACCAATTTTTACGTTTTTTCTTTAATAAATGCGTTTCGGTTTACTTCCTTTATAATAAACCGTTGAGTTCTTTTAATTGCAAATCAAAATAAATAAACACAATTATTCAACTTAACAAACTTTATTAAAATTAATAATAACGTTCATAATTTTATCCAATATTGTTAGTTTCGACCCGAACCGATTAATGTCTCCAAACAAACTCAACTCATATTTACAAACCAGCCATTATTTATAGTCGCCACAGGGGGTAGTTGCAGACTAGTAAATTCAAGAACCTTCTACTCGAATCCAGACAATTCTGTTCGAATCCGAAATTATACAACTAGCAGATTCAAGAACCTTCTAATGGATTCCAGACCATTCTGTTGGAATTCGAGATTATATAATATCCCATATTCCCATATTTTATAGATTAATTTTATACATAGACTTTTACGATCTACATATAACTCCTAAACTAGGAGCGTCGGCGTGAAAAACATCTTCCTATAGAACTTCTTTCAAGGATACTAAAAACTTCAATTTATATCAATTTATATCAATTTGGTTTTGAGCCGAGTTAATATTCTTGTTTCAAGCCGATTCTTTTCAGTTAAACAAAAAAAAAATACATTTTCTTAAGCACTCATTCTTAAATATTTTTAATATTAGCAGCACTTTTTCTGTTTTGAAGTGGACAAAAATAGAAATTCGTTTAATTAGACTACAACGGCAAACTAAGCAAAGACAACAACCTGCAGCCATGTATCCGTGTGGTCGTGAAAATAATCATTTTCATAAACACACATGTATTCTATTTTTGACATATTGAAGTCTCGGTAGCCTGCTGTCTCGAATGTGCTTATAGCATAAATCTAAGTTCTAAAATACAGAGTATCGAATAATAATTCAAACTAATACGACATAATTATATTTTAAAAGACAACTTATAACTAAATCTATAAATAATTCTTAGACAAATCTAATTTCGTAACAATATAAAGAAAGATATCGAGAGTTTCAGGAAAATGATATTAACTTTAAAAATAGATTTTTTTTTGCAATAATTGCAAAAGTTTTAAAGAAAAGCGATGAATTATATTCAAATGGAATTAACTAACTATGAGATATTTAGATTTTCGTATTATTTTAAAATCTAACCACAAACATATTTTCACCTCTACTCAAACTTTTAAAATTTTGAGTTAATAACATCTTGTCGATCAAGTGCGATGTATCTATATTAGGGTGGGTCGATTGATATTGATATTGTTATATCGATTTTGCGATAGCTTTTGGCATGAGGAACAAAAATTCTACTATTTAAAATTTCTTGAGTTTTTCTCAACTTTTATTTTTAAGTTTTTTAGTAGGTAATAAAAAAAATCGGCTGATAAAATTTTTTTTTAAATATTACCTTTCCAAGGTGAAACTGTACGCTAAAAACGATGGCGATAGCAGTTTTTCAAAAAAGATTTTTTGTCGAATAAAATTCATTTTTTACGCGTTATTTTTAAGGGCTTTTAGTAGGTATGTTAAAAAAATTCGCCGATTTCAAATTTGTTAAATATATCCTATCCAAAGTGAAATTGTACGCTAAAAACGATGGCATTATCAGTTATTCTAAAAAATGTTTTTCTGGGTTTTTAACGTTTTTATTCGATTTTTTACTCTTTTTTGTTATTTAATGTAAAAGTTTAAAGCTGTAATAGTACCTATGGATGATTTTTTCGTTATGTCCCTCATGCCAAAAGCTATCGATGGCTCAATATCGACAAAACTTTGTCCTTATAAATCGGCCCAATCTAATGTTTGCACAAAGGGGTTAGTTAGTCTTAGCTTGGAAACAAATTTTCAACAAGATCGTCAAAAAGTTTATGAGTTAGAGGGAGCAAAGTTTGACATATTCTTTCTCATCCATGTAACTTATAACCTATTGGTGTATCTGCTACGGTTTTAAGCGTATTTAATTAATTTACCAGAGTGGGCTTTAGGCCCCATACTATAGAAAATTATGGACCGATCATCACGAAATTTATTAGTCCTATAAAACTGCGCCAATTACGTTATGATAGCGATATTAATTGCATTACAGTCTGCTGGTATCTAATAATTGTATAAATTTTCTGTACAATTTACAGACGAGTTACGAAAGAAATTTACCGTTTACTTGGCTTATATTTCATTATATTATATATAAAAATTATATATTAATTAACATTAAAAACAATAGATTTTTAATAAAATAAAATTGCACAAAAACAGTAAAGCACAACTTAAAATTATTATCACAGATTTTATTCTATCGCGGTTCTATGCGGTTTGATTTGTACACTAAAGATAAATTTTCTGGAAGGTTCATGAATTACCACGCTACATAGCCAAAAAAAAAATATTACGAGTAAGATACATATCACGATTTTTTCTAGAGTTAAGGCGCCAATTAATAAACAACAACAAAGTAACATTGTATACGAATTACAATGTGAAGGAAATTACACACAGAGATGCGAGCTAATTTATATAGGAACATCAAAACGTACACTGGAGACAAGAATGGGAGAACACAAGATGGACATAATGCGGAAAAAACCACAGTACTAGCACAACACATCCTACATACTGGTCACACAATTAAGTTTGATGATGTTAGAATTCTAGATATAGACAGGAAGATTTACACAATTAAAAGCCTTAGAATACAACAACAAATTAAGAAAACAACGAATTTGAAAGAAGACACGAACAACATAAATGCGAGTTTTATTTGTGCCATCACTTAATACTACATTTACACCAGAACGAAATCTAGTAGATTTCATTTAAAATCTTCCTCAAAATCTAGTGCGTTTACATTATATTTTTTTGACATTAGCCAGATTTTGTTTTCATAACAAAACAACTGACTAAAAGTTTTTTCGTTACACTTACAAACAAATAAAGAAATATTCATTAAAAAATTTGCATTACCTTTTATTAATAATCAAAGATATTTATTTTATCAATATTATTTGTCTTTTTTTTACAATTTTTATAAAACGTTATTTAATTTTTTTAACAATTTTTGTTTTGTTTTTTTAAATGTCATTTTTTCTTGTGCAGGGAAGTATTTTTTAGTGCTATATTAAAAAAACCATGGTTGCATCATTAAGTACTACTAGATTTTGAGTAGATTTCGTCGAAATCTAGTTTTGTTTTGTATGGGAAATCTAGTCAAAAACAACTAGATTTGGCTCAAAATCTCGTAAGTACTAGATTTTGCGTAGGTGTAAATGTAGTATAAGCTGTGATATATTTAAAGTTAAAAGTAATATGTATTTTTAACCCTTTGATGCCCAACATTTTTTAATCCGTTGTTAAAATTTTAAATTATTTTATTCTTTGCTGTTAGGCTCTAATTTGATACATATGCAAAGCTTTGGGTGATAGAAATCATATAGACCGATTTTTTTAACGTTGCATTTATGCAACATTGGGCATCAACCGTAGTAAAAATGCAGTATTTCTTTTAACTTTGTTTGAAATTATTTTAGTAAGTTTAACAAATAAAAAGAAAATTATATGTGATAAGCTAAAAAAACATTTTCGGGTTGCATTGCAACATAAATAAACTTTACGCTGAGGACACTTCGAGCACGGAAAATGACTTTTACATTTTCGGCAACGTCCTCGTCCTTCCCAAGTGACCCAATGTCCTCAAGCTTGATATTATTATCCGGTTCTGAAGTTTCTTTATACCAAGATGTTGATGGTGTTTGCAAACCTTCTGATATACTATAAGTGACATTGGCTTAATTTCTGGAGTTACCACTTTAATATTTAATATAATTCCAACAACATATCTGCCAAATCCAGTACTCCCATGAATTTATTGTATTCTGCAACGACAGCAAGTCGAGGTATTTCTTCAAATTGTTTGCTTTTGCCTTTCCACCGGCGACATGTATCTATTGGGTTAATATAAACATAATTTCAGATGAATTGAAGCGCTCGAGCATCATACCAACGAACCCTGACAACATTATGGGTGGTGTCAACTCTATAATCGAAAGTTCCTCTCCCTTTCTTTTTCAACTGTTGTTCAGTATGGACACATTTTCCGCATCTGTTGCTGCGAATCATGGCGACAGATAAAGTTACATACTCTTTTAGAGCAACTATAAGGCTTAGTGACGTGAACCAGTTGTCAAAAAAGAGTTTAAAATTTCCATATCATTTTGGCGCCACTTAAACTCACTAGTAACTTTTTTTGTCGCTATTGACTACGATTTTCGGCACTCGCTTCGAAAATATGCTCTTGATTATCCACATTGCAACAATCAATAATAAGTTGGAAGGCGTTATCAGAACGTATCATTACCGTTCGTTTTCGTACTAAAAATTTTAACATCTCAGTAATACAATGTTATGCCTCTACTAAAGACAGTATTTTAGAAGACAAAGAAGCATTTTACAATCTGCTCGAAAAGACGCTACAAGATACACCGCGGAGCGATGTTAAGTTACTAATGGGGGATTTAAATGCCCAAATAGGTGATAATAATACGGGGTTTGAATCAATAATGGGCAGGCATGCATTAGGTACATGTAATGAAAATGGTGAACTTTTCTTGGAGACCTGTCTGAACCACGATCTTAAAGTAGGAGGGTCAATATTTCCCCACAAAACGAATAACAAAACAACATGGAAGGCTCCACGTAACTACGAAACACAAATAGATCACATATGCATTTCCAGGGAATGGTGTAATCTGCTATGCGACGTCCGTAATAAGAGGAGCGGAGAAATTGGTAGTGACCATTACTTAGTAGTTGCCGAGATGAAATTGAAGCTTTGGCCCAAAAGGTGTAATACCACTCAAACCAGAAGGACATACAACTCTCAGAAGTTGAAAGCTGCTGCTGTCAAAACCCGTTTTGTAGAGGGTATAAACAACATTAACACGAGTAATAATACAAATTATGGCAACGGCAACGTTTCTGCTGACAACCTATGGTCAGCTTTAAAAATAAGACTCCAAAATCTGTGCAAAGACACTCTCGGTTTCCGCTCATCCGAACAAAAGGCATGGATGTCTAACGATGCTTGGGATTTCATAGAAATAAGTCGAACAATCAAACTAGCGATGTTAGGCGAAAATGATCCCCAACGTAAAGAGGAATATACCATGGAGTATAGGGAAACAAGCAAACTCATCAAAATACAAGTGAAAAAAGATAAGAGGCAATTTTATGAAAATATTGGCAGAGAGGCACAGACAGCATCAGAAAAAGGAGATATGAAGGATCTTTTTAAGTTAACCCGAACACTTTCTAGCTGCAGCGGTAATATTAATGGTAGCTCTCCTGTCATAAATGGTGAAACCATGACTTCCAAACTAGAGCAACTACATGTTTGGAGAAAACATTTCGAAAAAACTTTGAACATAATGCACAATGAGTCGGACAGTTTTACAATACGAAGACGTTTAAACCCTAACGGAAATATAAACACCAACCCCCCTACTGTTAGCGAAATCTGTGCAGCAATTAGAAATATGAAATGCGGAAAAGCGGCGGGTAACGATAATTTACCAATAGAATGTTTCAAAGCTAATCCCATTGCAATGGCAGAAATCTTGCGCCCAATCTACGAACTAGTCTGGACTACTGAAGATTTTCCTTCCGACTGGAAAGAGGCCATAATTATTAAAATCCCGAAAAAAGGTGATAAGAAGATTTGGTATCTCGTTATTGCCGGCAGTTTTTAAAATATTTAACCAAATCATACTAGACAGAATAGCAGAAGCTCTAGATAAAAACATCCGTAACACCCAAGCGGGCTTTCGTCCTGGTAGGTCATGCATAGACCAAATCAATACGGTACGAATCTTAATTGAACAGGTAGCAGAAATTAATGCAACTATGTACTTGACCTTTGTTGATTACGAAAAAGCCTTTGATGCTCTGAAGAGAGAATTTATTTGGACGGCGCTAGATGCAAGGGGTATTCCTCAAAAGTTAATAAACATTCTTAGGCATAGCTACGAAGGTTATACGTGTAGGGGTTTACATGATGGCATGTTAAGCGATAGCTTTGAAACAAAGAGTGGTGTACGACAAGGGTGCGCTCTCTCACCGCTTTTATTTATAACTGTGATCGATGTAATATTCGACGCTGTTGATACATTATCAATGGGACTGAATTGGGGTATGTGCAACAAATTAGCGCATCTAGAGTATGCCGACGATGTAGTCCTTCTGTCCAACAAAAACTCAGAAATGCAATCCCTTTTAACATCCCTTACGGAGGAATCAAATAAAGTAGGACTTAAAGCCAATATTTACAAAACCAAAACTATGAGAATTAATGCGGTAAATACATCCCAGTTTGCAGTCAATCAGCAGGAGATCAGTGAAGTAACCAGTTTTGAGTATCTCGGCAGCATTATAAGCACTAATGGGGGAACAATACTTGACGTAGAAAGCCGACTAAAGAAAGCTAAAGGCAGGTTCGCAATGCTGTTTAAAGTATGGAGGTCAAACACAATTAACACAGCAACGAAGATAAGAATATTTGACGCCTGCGTAAAATCCATCCTGTTATATGGATGTGAAACATGGTTTCTCACAAAAGATCTATCTCAGAAATTACAGACATTCATTCAATAGATGTCTTCGCAATATTTAAATAATATGGTGGCCTCAAATAATAACTAACGAAAATCTGCAACTTAAACTAATCAAATAAAGATTGAAAGCGAAATAAAGAAACGTAAATATGGATGGTTGGGACACACACTAAGGAAAAAAGTTCCGAGGTCCCACATGCAGCACTTGAGTGAAACCCACAGGGGTATCGAAGCGTCGGCCGACCGAAAACATCTTCTAGGGATACAGTGGCCAAGGAGACAAGTAAATCCTACAACCAGTTGCGATACATAGCTAGGGAGAGGGAAGACTGGAAGATATATGTAAAAAACATTTGTAAATAGACTAAGTTCTAATTAAAATTTGTTAATGAATTGTAATTAATGAACATGTCGTAATAATAATCCACATCTTCATCAACTTCAATAATTTCGCCTCAAATTCTATTGTCCACCAAATTTTCCGCTATATCCTCATCATCTTCCAAATCTTCATCTTGATCGGAATCATCCCAATCATTATTTAAAACCAACGCAATTTAATCTTTAGTAAGTCCCTTACTGGCCATTTTTATCTCAGAAGTCCAAACTTTTTAAATGAAAAAATTACGAATTCATACATGCTTATGTATCTGAATATTCCAAAAAACATACCCAATCGAGCCCAAGAAATTAAAAAAATATGCACGAAAAACCACACTTTCTTTTATTTGTTTTAAGTCACGTATATGTTATTCTGAAATAAAACTTTTTGAGAACTCTTGAATATCTTTTTTTATAACTTACTTTTTAAAAAAAAAACTCAATCCATTATATGTCTTTCTTACATTAGCTTAAAAAATTTTAAAGCGGTAAAAATTTGATAATTTAATATACAAAAGGAAAGAAAATATAATAATTCAAAAATTTAAGTTTTCAGAAAAATAAATAGGGTGTTCAAAATTAAAAAACATATATGCAACAATGGGCATGAAAGGGTTAAATATTAAAATTATGTTTTTTATTTGTAAATTTTTAATATTGTAATTCAATATTATTTATGTGTTGCATTATTGTTATTATTTTATTGTTTTATAATTAAATAAATAAAATTAAATAAAAAAAACCCTTGAAAAAGTCGAAACACAATTGACGAAGAGTCGGGAACAAAATATTGTAATTAAAAATTGAATTTTATTTACATTGAAGAAATTTAGGCCCGATTAGCTCAAAAGAGAGTCAACTCAAAAATTTTAAATTTGGTCATACATACGAAGGGTATTTAAGATTCGGCATAGCCTTGTTTTTATAATAATATCGATATCGAAATTTTTCCTTCGATACTTTCGTTATTTTCGGACTATCGATAGTTTCCCAACACTAATTTAAGCAAAACAAAAACTATCGATAGCACTGAAAACTATATATATTAGGGTGGGTCAATTTTTTTGCCCACCAAGCGTATAGCAAAATCGTAATCTACAGAAAATTCTAAGAACTATTTTTTATTTAATTTTTGGGTAGAAAATTGTGGCAGTTTTATCATAGTCATCTTAACTATGATAATTTTGACAAGAACCTCTAAATCAATTATTTATGTACAGAATGAGCACAGATATAGAAAGCTGAGAAAATTTCCTTTTAAAGAAGCAGGTCAACTATTCACCAATTGCAACAAATATTTCCAAAAAAGTTAAAAGCTTTTCGGATTTCCTGAGCTCAAAATTTTCAAGTCAAAAACCGGAAGCTCGATTTTGATTTTAGAACCATGGTTTCTTAAGGAAAAGTACTTAGAATTTTCCGTCGATTACGATTTTGCTATACGCTTTGTAACTTTTTTTGGGCCCGAATATATATATATATATATATATATATATATCTTATATATAAATACGGGAAAAAAATTTTTTTGTCAATGATTTTTAAGTTTCTTATCGTCCACCGATTTTAATGAAACATACATATATCGTTTAAATGGTATTTTTTTGTAGATATGCACACAAAAGGATTAAAGGGTTTTTTGGTATTCTCCCAAAATGTGTTTTTTTCTTTCATTAGGTATAACAAACATGTACACGCATGTATAAACGACGGTTGTGTTTTTTGTTATTTTCCCAAAATGTGTTTTTTTCTTGCAAAAACACAAATGTGTAAACGACGGTTGTGCTCTATCCCAACAAACATGAAGTCAAAGTTGTGATATGAAATCACTATCATTTGACATCAAACACAATTTTCGAACGTTTTTCAAATTGATAATGATAATGACATCAAACTTATTAAACACAAAGCTGTACAATTCAATTCAATTCTTTATTTATAATAATATTTGTACAAAGTTCAATGAGTTAATACAATATTTATGTTTTAAATGTAGAGAGTTTAGACATGTATTTCTTTTCTACTCAAAAATAGTATTTTGTTAACCTAATATAAAAAGAAACAAATAACAGTTGAGATCAAGAGGAAAATTAAAAAAACCTCATTTAAAAAAAAAAAAGTTTATTTTAGATAAAAAAAAAAACACTTAAATCCTAAAAAAAAACTAATCTACATGTGATACCATATTGTTGATATGCTGATATTGCGATAACTGACATCTTTGGTCAAAATTGCATTTAAGTCGTCGTAATTTTTCATCTACCATTTCGATATTGCTTATGTAATGCAGTCTCCAAGTTAAAAAGTGCCTCGGGAGGTTGTACATCATTTTGAGTAACTTATTTTGTGTTATTTGTAGATTTTTTATGTGTGTATTTGCTATATTTGCCCAGACTGGAGCATCATAAAACATTATTGAGTGAAATATAACTTTCAGCCGATTCCCGATTTTTAAGAAAACTTTTAAGTATTTTAATTAAGTGCGTAGGAAAGTTGGCTTTACCCATTTTAAAAAGCAGAGCATCGTGCCAAACTGAGTCGAATGCAGCTTTTATATCTTATAAGATCATACCCGTGGAAATGCCATTATTAAAATTCGACTTGACTAAGTCCTTGATTCTTAATATGGCATGGGACGTATTTAGGCCGCTCCTGAATCCAAACTGTTGCGGAGGGACTGTGTCATTATCGTTAATAAAGGTGGTTAATTTTTCTTTTATAATTTTTTCCAATACTTTACTGATTGCTGGTAAAAGGCTAATAGGGCGGTAAGAAAGAGGGTTATTGTTGGGCTTATTAGGTTTGGCAATTGGTATAATTTTTGCTTCTTCCAACAGTTTGGAAAATAAGAATTTTTTAGACAAGAATTGATTATTGACGTAGGCAGTCTAATACCATTTTGTGGAAGTTTTTTAATACATACATTATTGATTTCATCAGCACCTGGTGCTTTCTTATTTTTTAAACTTTTAATTACACTCTTTACTTGTGACTCTGGAATTAATGATATCAAACTTATTAAACACAAAGCTGTACAAAAACTTTATATCTAATATGAAACAAAATTTTAACTGTGATCCGAAATCTTTTTATAAATTTGTTAATTCTAAAAAGAAATCTGGTGGCTTCCCAAAAACAATGAAGTACGGAGCTAACGAATCTAGTGACGATCAGATAATAAGTAACTTGTTTGCTGATTTTTTTTCCACCACTTACTCTGATTTCCAATATAATTTAAATGAATACCCACATCCAATTGCATGCCACCAAATGATACACTTCTATCCAATCCACACAAACCAGATTTTAGACACTTTAAAATCTGTTAAGTCCTCATACCACATGGGTCCTGATGGTGTTCCCAGTTGTGTTCTGAAGAATTGCGCACATGCAATAGCTACTTCATTAAGCATAATATTTAATTTATCCTTAAAATATGGTTACTTTCCTCAGTTGTGGAAAGACTCATTCATTATTCCGCTTTTTAAATCTGGCAGTAAGTCATGTGTCACAAACTATAGAGGCATAGCAAAGTTAAGTGCAATCCCTAAACTTTTTGAAAAGTGTGTTACCGACAATCTCCTTCATCAAATCTCGTCCCTACTATCTTCCTGTCAACATGGTTTTAGAAAAGGTCGTTCACCAATTACTAATCTCATGCAGCTGACTACTATAGTAAATCGTGGATTTATTAAAAGGAAATTTACAGATTGTATCTACACGGACTTTAGTAAAGCTTTTGATAAAGTCAATCATAAATTACTTCTGATAAAGCTTCATGCTATGGGCTTTACACTCGGGAGTTTAAATTGGATTAAATCATATCTAACAAACCGAAAACAAAATGTTGTTTTTAATAATACTACATCAAAAAACATTAACGTAAGTTCTGGAGTGCCCCAAGGAAGGCATATTGGTCCAATTTTATTTTCCTTATTCATCAATAACTTGCCGTGCGTAATTAAATATTGTAACGTCTTAATGTATGCTGATGATGTGAAGATATTTCATAGTTATGACAATAACATTGACAAAAATTTGCTGCAACATGATTTGGAAACAAATGTAAACATATGCGTTTTTCAAGAAACGATAACGCTTTATTTAACTTTTCACTGGGTGGACATCAACTTGAACTGGTTAAGGAATTCTCAGATCTTGGAATACTTTTAGATCCTAAATTAAATCTCAAGAAACACATATATATGATGGTAAACAAAGCTCGAGGAATGTTAGCTTTTATAAAACGATGGGCTAAGGAGTTTACTGAACCAATCATTACTAAGCGGTTATATACATCTTTAGTCAGACCAATCTTGGAATATGGATCTGTTATTTGGGATCCGAGTGCGGATTATCTGAAAAACATTATTGAATCAGTCCAAAAAAAAAAATCCTAACGTCATTATTCCTCCTTATACTACAAGGCTTGCATTTATAAAATTACCAACGTTGGAGAGCAGAAGTACTATGCTTAGCGTTTCATTTTTATTCAACCTAATAAATGGTGCAGTCTGTTCTGACTTCCTACTCAGCAACATAAATTTTAATGTACCTCATCGATCAACTCGTTTCTACATTCCAATATATCTACAAGCTTTACAAACCAATTATGCTAATTCTGATCCTCTAAGAAAATTGTGTAAACATAATAATGATTTTTATTTTCTTGTTGATTTTTCTGTTAATGTTAATGTCATTAAACGTTATATTATTATGCACCTAAATTAGTGTAATTAATTAAATGGATGTCTAAATCCTTTTTTTTTTATTATTATTTTTTTTTTTTATTATTATTTTGTATATCATTACAGTTTGTGCTTTGTTGTGAAACGGACGTGTATTTTCTACCCCGCATACGATTTTAATTTATTATTAATTAAATTTGATTTTGGAATATAAATACTAAGCGAATGGACGCTGGAAAATATATGATATTTTTTATTTAAATTATTTAACATAAAAGTGAACAATTAAAACGAAAAATTAAATAAAGATAAATAAAGCAAAAATATATACATATGTATGAATGTTCATACATGTGTATGTATACATATTCTGTGCACAAACATTTTAGTTTAAATTTCTTATTTTTGGCGTTGTTGTTGTAAAATAAAATAAATAATAAAAACATTAAAAGCACATTAAACCGGTGAAAAACAAAAACAATTTCTTGCATGAGTAAAAACAATGTAACAACAATAAAATTAAATGATAGAAATGCTTATGTGACAGTGCATGCCAACGAAAATAATGTTGAAATAAATAAAACAAAACAAAACAATAGTAACTACTTAACGGCTAAGCCAATTTTTCGCACTCGTTCCCTCTCACCCTCTTTATTTACACAAACGGTGGATAGTGACTCATTAAAAAAACTAAAAATAGACTTGGTAACAAGTGTTGCCAGGTCAACAAGTATTGCCGCTACGTCAAAAATAAATTTAGTGGGAAATGATACCATGAACCAAAACACTAATGCAATGGAAAACCCCCCTGTAAAAAGTTGCCAAAAGCCTCAAGTCCAAGTTGGTATGGACAGGTATATAACAGTCCTTAAGCGGGGTCGCAGCCCTACCTCTTCAGCTGTTGCTTCGGCATCAAAAGTGCCATCTTTTGACAAAATAAATTCCCAAAATCGCTTTGCAATTCTGGAGGATGAATCCTCTGAAGCACCAAACGTCATAAGATCGCCCAAGCCTCCCCCGATATATCTTAGGGAGCATAACTCAAATGATCTAATAAAGAGTTTAATTTCGGTGATTGGTGAAAATTCGTTTTATGTAGCCGCAATAAAGAGAGGTAGCATAAATGAAACGAAAATTCAAGTGAATCATGAAAATGATTTTCGCAAAATTATTAACAAATTTGAGGCACTTAAAAAAAGTTTTTATACATACCAACTCAAGAGCAGTAAAGGTCTCCAGGTGGTGATTAAGGGAATTGATTCATGCGTAGACCCAGAGGAAATTAAAACTTTCTTAGAAGAAAAAGGCTTCAAGATAAAACACGTGGTAAATATTAGAAATAGAGACAAAAATCCACAACCACTATTTCGAGTAGAATTAGAGCCCGGCGACATTAAGTTAAAAAAAAACGAAACGCATCCCATTTATAGTTTAAAATATATTCTATACAGAAAAATCACAATTGAGGAGCCGCACAAAAAAAATGGACCTGTTCAGTGCTTAAACTGCCAAGAATTTGGCCATACAAAGGCATACTGCTACTTACCCCCTGTTTGCGTAGTATGTGGTGAGCTACACGGTACAGTTTCTTGCGATAAGCCTAAAACCGACCCCAACGTTAAAAAATGTAGCAACTGTGGCGGTAATCACACTGCCAATTATAGAGGATGCCCTGTATATAATATCGTCAAGCAGACGGTTGGACCAAAAACAAATGCCCCTCAAATGCAGGTTGCAAATCAAGTTATCACAAATGCAATTCAAGCCCCCCAGTTTAGTAATAACAGAACCTCTTATGCTAACGTCCTAAAATCAAACCATGAGCCAATGCAAGGTGCCTCGCCAAGTAATGATGAAACTCCAGTTTCTAATTTAAGTCGTTTAGAAAAAACCATGGAAACATTAGTGCAAACAGTAAATAATTTTACGAACACAATGGGTAATATGATGCAGGAAATTCTTAGAATGCAATCAATGTTATTGCAAGCTGTACTAAACAAGCCATGAACTGTTTAAAAATTTGTTTTTGGAACGCAAACGGCATCCGCCAACATAAAAATGAACTAGAATACTTTCTTAAAAATAAACAAATTGATGTCATGATGGTTTCTGAAACTCATTTGACTTCAAAAAATACGTTTAAAATAAATGGTTATATACTATATGATACTAAGGACCCTCGAGATAGAGCTTGTGGAGGCTCTGCCATTTTGATAAAAGCCCGAATCAAACACTACTTAATGTTTGATCATTGTGAAGATTATCTGCAAGCAACAAACATTTGCGTTGAAGAATTAAATAGAAACGTAGTAATCTCATCGTTATACTCCCCACCTAGATATTCAATATCAGAAGGCCAATACTATAAATATTTTAAATCATTAGGACCCTGTTTCCTGGCCGCTGGCGATTATAACGCTAAACATACCTTCTGGGGGTCCCGACTTATAACACCAAAGGGTCGTGTTCTATTTAATACTATTACTAAAATGGATTTGAATGTGATAGCGAGCGGACAACCAACATATTGGCCTACTGATCAGCAAAAAATACCAGATGTCATCGATTTTGGCGTGGTTAAAAACATCCCCTTAGAAACGATTTATGTTGAAGCTTCCTTAGAATTATCTTCCGACCACACACCAACAATTGTTACTTTAATGAACCCCAATAGAACTGTATCTCCAACTGGTTACTTAGCGACGCCAGCTACACAAATCAATTGGCTAAAATATAAAAAATATCTCAGCACCCATTGCACAGAAAATATTCCGCTTAGTACACCGGAATACGTAGATCGCGCTATTCTTAATTTTGACAGTTTTCTGAAGCTAGCTGTACAACATTCCAGTATTACCCAAAAAAAAACTAAAAATATTAAAATTTATTCCACAGATGTTGAGCGTCTCCTGTCTGAAAAAAGAAGAGCCCGAAGAGAGTGGCAATTGCACAGATCCCCTCAACTTAAGAGTTTGTTAAAAGATTGTACAAGAAGGCTAAGAAAGTTACTACAGATACAGAAAACGGATTCTCTGCAAAAATATCTTAAGGAACTTGATGCAACTCCGCAATCAGACTACTCATTATGGCGTGCAGCTAAAAATCTAAATAGGCCAGTTATCTCTAAGCCACCATTAAGAAACTTGAACGGAAGTTGGGCAAGAAATGATAACGAAAAGGGAAATCTGTTTGTTAATCATTTAAAAAACGTATTTACCCCAAATATATCTCACGATACTGCGGTCGAGTTACCACCTGTTCCTGCTAGAGCAGCTATTCCCCTCAGATTTGAGATAAGAGAAATCGAACAGGCTATTTGTGACTTAAACACTAAGAAGGCACCTGGTATTGATAAAATCAGTAATAAAATGCTTTTAGAGCTACCTCGCACAGCAAAGAAAATTATTCTTTTTATTTTTAATGCTATTTTACGCCTTGAATACTATCCTCAAAAATGGAAGGTTTCCTTAGTTACCATGATACCAAAGCCAGGTAAAGATCATACAAAAGTTGAGTCATATAGGCCAATTAGCTTATTATCAAATATGTCAAAGCTGTTTGAGAAATTATTAGTTTCAAAATTAACACCGATTTTAAGTGAAAATAGATGTATTCCAAACCATCAGTTCGGATTTCGAAGAAAACACAGCACAATCGAACAGACTCATCGAATAGTAAATGTCATAAGAAAAGCATTTGAAGAAAAAAAATATTGCTCAGCACTCTTCATCGATGTTTCGCAAGCATTTGATAAAGTCTGGCATGAAGGCTTATTACATAAATTGAAACAAAATTTACCAGCAAACACACACAAGCTGCTAGAAAGCTACTTAGTCGGTCGTCAATTTATTATTAAAGAAGGAAATTTCTTAAGTTCACCTCAGCCCATTGGCGCTGGAGTCCCACAAGGCAGCATCCTGGGCCCTCTATTATATTTAATTTATACTTCGGACATGCCAACAAGTAACTACACCCAAACTTCAACATTTGCAGACGATACAGCATTTCTAAGCGTCCACGAAAACCGTTATGAAGCATCTCGTTTCTTACAGCATCATATATTTCAACTAGAAATATGGTTAAGACAATGGAGGATAATGGTCAATGAGCAAAAATGCGTGCATATAACATTCACCTTGCGCCGGGAATCTTGCCCCCATATAACAATCAACAATCAAATAATTCCTCAACTTTCGCATGTAAAATATCTGGGTATACATCTGGATCGGCGATTAACGTGGAAATGCCATATAGAGGCAAAATTAACTCAAATGAAACTAAAAGCCATTCAAATTCATTGGCTTATTGGTAGAAACTCTGTCCTTAGTCTCGACTGCAAACTTCTTCTTTACAACTCCATCTTGAAGCCAATCTGGTGCTATGGTATTCAGTTATGGGGCACTGCCTCGGCCTCTAATATAGAAAAGATTCAAAGGCGCCAAAATAAAATTCTTCGAATAATCACAGCTGCCCCTTGGTATGTAAAAAACTCAAATATTCACAGGGATCTCAATGTTCCATTAGTCAAAACTATGATTACGAAATATGCAGTAAAATACTTAAAAAGGCTCGAATTGCATCCAAACCCACTAGCACGAAATATTTTAAATGATAGCGGCCACACTCGCTTAAGAAGAAGAGACACTGCAGCACTTATCCAATTAGATGAGCGACAAACACCTAGATAAGTGAACAGAACCCGTGAAGAAAATTTTTGTCTGGCACTGGCAGGACATAAAATAAAGTATTAGGTTAAGATTTGATTAATTATTGTTAGTTCATATTTAAATGTATGAAGATTCAATAAATAATATTGAGAAAAAAAAAAAAAAAAAATTATTTTGTATATTATGTAAAAATTATTTATAATTGGTCTGTAAGGATTTATTCCGTAGACCTTAAATAATAAATAAAAAAAAAAAAAATAAATAAATAAAAAATAAACATGCGATATCAATTGTTTTATCAATTTGATGTCAAATGTTAAATTCAAATCAAAAATAAACTTGACTTTTAACGAAGATCTGTGTTTCTATTTTATACTTTGATAACATTTCATGAAAAACAATTTTTATGGTAGTAAAATAAGTGACCTTGAAAGCCTGCATATAGGAAACTATATAAGCTATTTAAAATAAGTTTACTTTATGCAGGTATTTTTTGTGACTTAATTCGTTCGTTTCATTAAAGGTCGTTAAACCCGATTTTTACAGTAGAGTGCTAATTACCGTTAGTTATTCTTATTTTTTTGAATTGGTTTTTTAGCAGATGATATTGCACATATGTATGTATCTATAAATGTTAGTTCATTAAGATTTTCTAATCAAGTGTAGTGTTTTACTCTTCAATTTGGTATTTAGATATCATAATTAAATTACCTTTGTGTATTGAAATAACCATTTTTATTACATCATTTTTTGAGTAAAATTATTTTTCTTACAATTAAAACAAATTCTGATTTAACTAAACATTTTAAACAAGGTACATTTAATTTTCTGCAAAAGTTGTTTCTATGCCTTACATAAGAACTTTAACAGGAAGAACAGAGAGACAACGCGATTGGGAAGGACAAATTTGGCGCCGAAGAATCGTCCGTAACCAAAATAACGAAAATCAAGATGGTGATGTTTTATTCGATGGATTTAAATCCGCTTTAAATATTTTACCCATACATTTTAATAGTCACAGTTGTGGTTCAATGGATAAAGAGTGCATTAAGTGCAATGCATCCGCTTATTCAAAACGAGTTGTTTAAATCACTTTATGATGGACTTTTCTCAAACAACGCAGACATTAAACGCAAATCAAAGAATTATTTAAAAAATATTCGGCAATACAATGCAGCGTTTGCTATGGTTAGCTCAGAAGCACAAGTTTCATACGCAGTTACTGGCGGCGCACTGTGGCGCCTTTTCCCAAAAACCGTGGCAAAAATACAAAATTTGATGACAAAATTTTGTAAAATGAATGAACACATCGTATAAAGACCATTTTATTGATCAGAATTCAAAAACGTTTTTCTTAATTGGATAAGAATTATAGCTGGTGGAGCTGCTTAAAGTCGACAGTTTTTTAGAAAGTCCAAAAAAAGGTGATTTTGAGAAAAAAAAAGACATTTTAGAATTGAAGTGTCAGAAATATTGCCATGTGATCACTACTTTTTTGGTATTGTTTTAAAGGTATATCTATTGTTTATTAAAATGAGTAAGAAAATGTCCACCAGATACCCTACTTTTTTGGCAGTTGCCGTTTTTCAGACACCCTATATCTAGGTACTTTTTACAAATAAAATAGAGAATATCTAAATATGGGCAAAAATGGTCATGCCCATATTTTTTTAGCAGTTTTACTACACAGTACTTTAAATAATTTCGCTAAATTGGGCCACAAAAAATTACAGGTTTTCTTGAAATTTGAAGAAAGATGTTAAAATCTTATAGCCAGCGTTGCCACAGCCAAGATATTTTTGCAACCAAAATTAAAAAAAAAAATTGCCAAATAAGGAAAAAAGCTACCAAAATTTTAATATTTTTTATATTTTATGTTATTTTAATGTAAATAATTAGTTATCTTACAGCACAAAAATGTAAATTTATTTTTTTTTTCTCATTATTTATTTATTGAATCTTCATATATTAAATATGAACTAACAATAATTAATCAAATCTTATCCTAATTCTTTATTTTATGTCCTGCCAGTGCAAGACAAAAATTTTCTTCATCACGGGTTCTGTGTCACATTTAAATATGTGTTTATCGCTCATCTTAATGGGTAAGTGCTGCAGTGTCTCTTCTCCTTAAGCGAGTGTGGCCGCTATCATTTAAAATATTTCGAGCTAGTGGATTTGGGTGCAACTCTAGCCTCTTTAAATATTTTACCGCATACTTCATAATAATAGTCCTTACCAGTGGCACATTGAGATCCTTGTGGATATTTTAGTTTTTAACATACCAAGGGGCAGCTGTGATTATTCGAAGAAGTTTATTTTGGCGCCTTTGAATTTTTTCGATATTTGAGGCCGAGGCAGTGCCCCATAGTTGAATACCGTAGCACCAGATTGGCTTTAAAATAGAGTTGTAAAGTAGTAGTTTGCAATCGAGACTAAGAACAGAATTTCTTCCAATAAGCCAGTTAATTTGAATTGCTTTTAGTTTCATTTGGGTTAATTTTGCTTCTATATGGCATTTCCATGTTAAACGCCGATCTAGATGAATACCGAGATATTTGACATGCGATTGTTGAGGCACTAGTTGATTATTGATTTTAATAGGGGGCATGTTTCCCGACGCAAGGTAAATGTAATATGTACGCATTTTTGCTCATTGACCTTTATTCTCCATTGTTTTAACCACAGTTCTAGTAGAAATATATGATCCTGCAGGTATCGAGATGCTTCACGACTGTTCTCGTGTACGCTTAGGAAAGCTGTATCATCAGCAAAAGTTGAGGTTAAGGTGTAATTGTTTGTCGGCATGTCCGAGGTATATATAAGATAAAAAAGTGGGCCCAGGATACTTCCCTGAGGGACTCCAGCTTCAATTGTCTGAGGAGAACTTAAAAAATCACATTCTTTAATAATAAATTTTCGACCGACCAAGTAGCTTTCTAACAGCTTGTGTGTGTTAACCGATAGGTTCAGCTTCAATTTATGTAACAAACCTACATGCCAGACTTTATCAAAAGCTTGAGAGACATCTATGAAGAGAGCGGAGCAATATTTTCTTTCTTCAAAGGCTTTTCTTATGGCGTTTACTATCCGATGGGCTTGTTCAATTGTGCTATGTTCTCGTCTGAAACCATTGTCATTTAAAATTGGGGTTAATTTGGACGCTAAGAGCTTCTCAAACAGCTTTGATATATTAGATAATAAGCTGATAGGCCTATATGACTCAACTTTGGTGTGATCTTTTCCTGGCTTTGGTATCATCGTAACTAAGGAGACCTTCCATTCTTGAGGGTAGTATTCAAGTCGTAAAATAGCATTAAAAATTAAAAGAATAATTTTCTTTGCTATGCTGGGTAGCTCCAGAAGCATTTTGTTGCTGATCTTATCAAAAACAGGAGCCTTCTTGGGGTTTAAATCACAAATAGCTTTTTCGATTTCTCTTATCTCAAATCTTAGGGGAACAGCTGCTCTAGCAACAACAGGTGGTAACTCGGCCGCAATATCGTGAGATATGTTTGGGGTAAATACGTTTTTTAAATGATTAACAAACAGATTTCCTTTTTCAACAACATTTCTTGCCCAACTACCATTCAAGTCTCTTAATGGTGGCTTAGAGACAAATGGCCTTTTGAGATTTCTAGCTGCACACCATAATGAGTAGTCTGATTGTGGGGTTGCATCAAGTTCCTTAAGATATTTTTCCAGAGAAGCCGTTTTCTGAGTCTGCAGTAACTTTCTAAGCTTTTTTGTACACTCCTTTAGTAAGTTCTTAACTAACGGGGATCTGTGCAATTGCCACTCTCTTCGAGCCCTCCTTTTTTCAGACAAGAGACGCTCGACATCTGTGGAATATATTTTAATATTTTTTGTTTTTTTGGGGGCAATACTGTCAAAATTGGCAATAGAACGATCTACATACTCCGGTGTACTAAGCGGAATATTTTCTGTGCAATGGGTGCTGAGGTATTTTCTATATTTTAACCAGTTAATTTGCGTAGCTGTCGTCGCTAAGTGACCAGTCGGAGATACAATTCTATTGGGGTTCATTATAGTAACAATTGTAGGTGAATGGTCAGAAGATAATTCTAAGGAAGCTTCAACATGAATCGTTTCTTTGGGGATGTTTTTAACCACGCCGAAATCGATAACATTTGGAATTTTTTGATGATCAGTAGGCCAATATGTTGGTTGTCCGCTCGCTACCACATTTAAATCCATTTTAGAAATTGTGTTAAATAAAACACGACCCTTTGGTGTTATAAGTCGTGACCCCCAGAAGGTTTGTTTAGCGTTATAATCGCCAGCAGCTGGGAAACAGGGTCCTAATGATTTAAAATATTTACAGTATTGGCTTTCTGATATTGAAAATCTAGGCGGTGAGTATAACGATGAAATTACTAGGTTTCTATTTAATTCCTCAACGCAAATGTTCGTTGCTTGGAGATAATCTTCACGGTGATCAAACATTAGGTAGTGTTTGACTCGGGTTTTAATTAAAATGGCTGGACCTTCACAAAAATGTAAATATAAGTGGAACTGACTGACTTATTTCTGTTAATGTATTGTGACGATGGAAGTCGGTGAACCTCGTTTCCACCCCCACTATTTATATTGTTACACTTATTTACCATTTATTTTATTATTATTATTGTATATGATTATACGCATTGCTGTTGGAAAACAAATTATTGGAATATGTTTATTTGTTATACAATATTATATAAGTTTTATCTTTTGAAATAAATTTAAATTTATTAACGGCCGTTTATGGTGACATCTAGTGGTAGCCAGAGCGAAAATGAAAATCGAGATCAGTCGGTGCCAAGCGCAGTGGTAGGTAAGTCATTTAGTTAGGTAGTTCTGTTGAGTAGTGTTTGTGTGGATCAAATTGTAAATTCCGTGGTGGTCCCGCAGGTTTACAATTTGGTGTTACGCTGACATTCAGAGCCGAGCGTAGTGGTGTGCCCGTGGTTGTCCTACAGGTACACGACTGCGAGTCACCTAGACACAGCGTCTCCGTGGTTGTCCCGCAGATTCGTGCGTGTCTGGCGACTTCACTGGGCCTCATCGTTGGTGATGTGTGTGTGGGGCCGGTTGTAGATTCCGTGGTTGTCCCGCAGGCCTACAATACGGTGCTACACTGACATCAAAGCCGAGCGTAGGAGTGTGCCCGTGGTTGTCCCGCAGGTTCACGACTACGAGCAGCTCAGCGCAGCGAATCCGTGGTCGTCCCGCGAACTCGTTTTCATTGGGCAGCTTCCCTGGAGTGAGCGCGCACTGTACAGACCTACCACTGTCGTCTAAATCGCGCATACCTGTCGTTCCGCCATCCCGTGATCGTGCCGCCCGAGGTAACGTGTGCCGCCATAAACGCCGTTGTAGTAGTGCTGTAATTCGTTTTGGCAATAAAGTCGTGTGTTTTGGAAAAATTTAAAGAATTGATAAATGTGTTTTTTTTATGAAGAGGTCTCGAGTAAATACTAAATTTACTGTGAGTGAACCCTGGGTAATCGGCGAGTGATACCCCAGCAATTAGGTTCGTTACAGTTGGCGCCCGAGCAGGGACCTCTTAAAAGAAACACTATCGGTTAAATTCGGTAATCGCGTGAATCGCGAAATGGAAAAAAAACGTTACGAAAAGAATACAATGGAGGAAAACCTTCCAGAAATCCCCAAATTATCAAGAAATACTGCAACCCCAAATGCGAAGTTGACAAGCAGTATGGGTAACCTTGTGGACCAGGTACGAAAGTGGGGCCTATCCTACAATGGCGGCGGCAAACCTCTGGATTTCATTGAGCGGGTGGAAGAACTGGCAGAAATTTATGAGGTCATGTTGGACCACCTACCCCGAATTATGCCAGAATTTTTGGGTGAACGAGCTCTTGAATGGTATCGAAACAACAACGCGCACTGCGAGGTATGGGCTGCTTTCAGAACAGATTTTTTGTCCTTCTTTCTCCCTACCCGGTACTTTGAGCGCCTGGAAGACGAGATTAGGGCCAGGGTACAACAACCGGAGGAGCTATTCAAGGACTATGTATTAGAAATCCAAACCCTGATGCGGCATTCAGGACTAACACCGGACCAGAAGCTACAACGCATCTTTCAGAACGCCCAGGCAAGATATAAATTATATATTAGGCGAAAAGATTTTGGGTCCCTCGCCGAATTGATACATATGGCAGAGGATCTGGAGAGTATACCAGGCGTAACCTTACCTTCCACAGAGCATATAGCCACGCCCACAAGAAAGTCCTGGAACGGGCAGACATTCCGCGGTAACAATTGCGGAGAACAGGGGCACTGTGCAAATCGAAGCCCAGCAGTTGGGAAATGCCAACGGGAGTCGACGCAATTGAGGATGGTCGGCCTTCCCGCAACAAAAATTACATCCTCCACCAACGTGTCCTGCCTACAACGCGAGGAAACGCAGTTAACGGCCACGATTTTAATAAACAACATTGCCATTAAAGCTGTGGTAGACACCGGCTCCAGCCGAAATCTCATCCACCAAAGTATCATCCGACGACTCACACCATCCCCGACGTACCACCAAGAACAACTAGACATAATGCTAGCCAATGGAACCGTGTGCCGGGTCTCAAGATCCATAGAGCTACCAATAGTATTGGGAAATCAGACGAGGAAGTGTCATTTCCTCGTGATGCCCAACGCGAGTGAAGAGGTCATCTTGGGACTTGAGTTCCTTCGGAAGTTCGATACGAGAATACAAATTGCCGGTCTGACGCTGAACTGCTCCAGTGATGAAGCTGGAACACAAACCCTCAGCCCGCAGTCCGTGTATAGTCCCGCAACATGCGGGAAGGTAATTGCGGTCCATGAACAACAGACAGAGCCAATGACAACGGATGCATGGTCTCACCATCCACGTGAGAACGCCAACCTGGCCACGTGTGAGGCCATCCCCCCCATCCATTGCAAATGGTTCGACAGGCTTGTTCGGGAGGTGCACAAGAACCCGGACAAGCACGCCGATTACGCACTTATCAACAAGCAGCTCTACCGGAACTTCCCACAACAGGTGAGCGACGAGGACAGTATGCCTTGGAAACTATGTGTGGCCTCTCAAGACAGGACGCGCGTCCTAGAGGAAAACCACAACAATCCCGCAGCCGGTCATCTGGGGGTGCGGAAGACGACCCTACGGGTTGGGAGTCGATACTACTGGCCAGGAATGTCCCGTGATGTAAGAAAGTACGTAAGACATTGCCAGTCCTGCCAACAATTTAAGGTGAGTCAACATAAGCCGGCGAGTGAAATGTTGACCAAAATCCCAGAAATCATGTTGGCCACCAATTCGAGTGTTCCAGAAACCACGGGCTATTCACCGGCGTCTTTTTCACAAGGTCGAGAGCCTCGGCTGCCACACACCCTGTACGAAGAGGTCACCAGGGGAACAGGGGCAAAGCCAGTCAGCCCAGAAGAACGACGGACAGAGCGAGACGAGATTTTTGAGATGGTGCGACGTAACCTTAACCAAGATTCACAGAACCCGGAAACGTACTACAACCTAAGGCGGCGTCGATGGAAGCCGGGGATCGATGACACAGTGTTATTGCGACAACACCCATTTTCCAAGGCCACGAAGAATTTTGCGGCCAAGTTAGCCCAAACAAATTGGGGGGCCATATACTACTCGCCTGCGAGACCACCATGAAAAGAGTCCAAGTAGAGGTCCTGCCGTGAGACGAAGTAAACGGTCCGTGACGAAGGGAGGATGTGTGACGATGGAAGTCGGTGAACCTCGTTTCCACCCCCACTATTTATATTGTTACACTTATTTACCATTTATTTTATTATTATTATTGTATATGATTATACGCATTGCTGTTGGAAAACAAATTATTGGAATATGTTTATTTGTTATACAATATTATATAAGTTTTATCTTTTGAAATAAATTTAAATTTATTAACGGCCGTTTATGGTGACATCTAGTGGTAGCCAGTGGACGTGAATTGGCATACCCCCTAGCGGCGCGTAGCAAACCACACATGCTCAACAGATGGGCTAAACAGCTGATCAATCAGATGGGCAGATGCAGCCACCTTATGCGTACGACGACAGAAAAGTATAAAAGAAGAGCGAAAATGAAAATCGAGATCAGTCGGTGCCAAGCGCAGTGGTAGGTAAGTCATTTAGTTAGGTAGTTCTGTTGAGTAGTGTTTGTGTGGATCAAATTGTAAATTCCGTGGTGGTCCCGCAGGTTTACAATTTGGTGTTACGCTGACATTCAGAGCCGAGCGTAGTGGTGTGCCCGTGGTTGTCCTACAGGTACACGACTGCGAGTCACCTAGACACAGCGTCTCCGTGGTTGTCCCGCAGATTCGTGCGTGTCTGGCGACTTCACTGGGCCTCATCGTTGGTGGTGTGTGTGTGGGGCCGGTTGTAGATTCCGTGGTTGTCCCGCAGGCCTACAATACGGTGCTACACTGACATCAAAGCCGAGCGTAGGAGTGTGCCCGTGGTTGTCCCGCAGGTTCACGACTACGAGCAGCTCAGCGCAGCGAATCCGTGGTCGTCCCGCGGACTCGTTTTCATTGGGCAGCTTCCCTGGAGTGAGCGCGCACTGTACAGACCTACCACTGTCGTCTAAATCGCGCATACCTGTCGTTCCGCCATCCCGTGATCGTGTCGTCCGAGGTAACGTGTGCCGCCATAAACGCCGTTGTAGTAGTGCTGTAATCCTATACGTTAATAAAGTCGTATTTTAAAATTGAAAAAGACTGGCGTGGTGTTTTCTTTTTTTACGAGGTCTCGAATAAATAAGAAATTTATTGTGAGTGAACCCTGGGTAATCGGCGAGTGATACCCCAGCAATTAGGTTCGTTACAGTATGCATATGTGCCTACTTATAAATATGTATGTAGCCTTATTTATAAACAATATTTTCTTGTGTCAATCAGGTAGGCATAATAATTAGAATTTGTTTATTTTTTTAAATTTAAGAACACATTATGAAAATAGGCAGGTAGTTTTAAAACTTAGTTTTTATACTAAGTAAAATAAAAACTGCAGTTGTATATAATCCAGTTAATTGTGGCCTAGATTTATGTTTCGCAAATCAGGTAGCTTGAACCTTTTTATTTTTGGGTATAAATTAATCTGCAATTGTGTAATGCAATCAGTTAAAGTTTTACTTTGCAAAAGTAGTGATCAGTACCAGAACTCATAATGTCATTTCAAAATTCGGAATTGTTCGAGTTATTTAGAAAATCACATTATGAAAATGTTGAAAAATTGGCTATTGTGGAAAAATTGCACGGTTTACCAGGATACCAGGAAAATGATGTTAAAAACAAAATTCACTTCGTTTTCTTGGATATTCGTAGAAAATGGCTTGCCTCAAACAGTACGACAAAAACCTTTATTGAAAAGTACTCAGACTGGCTAAATGCAGTAACAACTTTTGAAAACATCGAAGAACCGCATACATCTTTGGACAGCAGAAAAGGAAGACCTGCTTAAACTATAAACGAGTGTTTGGAGTACACAAAAAAACGTAAACTTCAAAATGTTACAAAAGATATATCTACATCGAATCTGTCAGAAGTATTATGTCTTAAGTACGTAAAAGATAAAGATAAATCAAGGTCTGATATTACAAAAGCTGTGGAGCTTGCTAGCCCAGATCGACTGCGAAGGATTAAAAAAAGTATTCCAACTCCTCCGAATGCATTACCCACAAAGTATAGCATAGAAGAAGCCTTAGCGTTATTTATGGACTTGGGATTGTCAAAGGAGAAATATAATATTTTACGAAGCTCTTTAAAGAATCATAATGTGAATGTGCTTCCTGGATATAAAAAGGTTACCTCTGCCAAAAAAGAAGCAGTACTATTTAATGTAAAAGTTACTGAAGTATCAGCAGAAGTTGAACTGCAAGACTTAATGGATCATACATCTAAACGCTTAGTTCAAAGTTTTCCTGAAAAAGAAAGAGCATTACTTCCAGATAGGCTTACATTGATAAGCAAGTGGGGATGTGATGGATCATCTGGTCAAAGTGCTTACAAACAAACAATATCGATAACTGACATAACTATTACAGATGCAAATATGTTTATGGCTTCTTTAGTTCCTTTACGACTTAGAAGTGAAATCTCTGAGCATTAGAAAAATCCTCGCCCATCGTCAGTCCATTTTTGCCGTCCGATATTTTTTAAATATGCAAAGGAGTCTTCAGAAATAATCAAGTCTACAGTAAACGATATAAAAAAGCAAATTTCCGAACTAAAGCTTTCTGTTATTGAAATGAAGAAAGGAAAAAAGGTTTTCATTAATTATGCATTTTTTCTTACAATGATTGGTGGAAAAGTCTTAAATGTAATAACAGATACTTCTTCAACTTTGAAGTGTGCAATTTGCAAAAAGTCACAGAAGGACTTTCAAACTTTTAATGATTCAAGTGATGAGCAAAACTATGAATATGGAATTTCTCCGTTACATGCCAGAATTAGGTGCATGGAGTTATATTAATTTAACATGTTATATTAGAGTAGCATTTTTTCTAGACTTCCCTATGAGAATGTCATTTAAAGCACAAAAAGTTGAGTTTTAAATGTTTGAGAAATTTTAAAAATATCATTACTTCAAAATATATGATTTTAGCGACACGAAAGGTCAAAGGTGTCATCGTGTCCAATGCCTATCACAATAAGGGAGCACTTATTTTGATCCTAAAAGATTTAAAAATCAAGTGTTTTTTCCCCATTACAAATTTCTTGGTAACTTCAGAAATTATGATGTTTTCAACAAAAAAACCACTGTGCACAGTGCCTCCACAAAGCTATGGCCAATAATGATACTTTTTATTAAAATATCTTTCTTACCTCAAAAGTTATGATGTTTGTAATAAAAACTGTAGAAAGCAGACACTGTGCACAGTGCCGCGCCTTACCTATGACCTTGCAAATCATGTATATTAAAGCTAAAAGAGTTTCCTTTCAAATGCTTTTTAAAATTTTTAAATATCTTTATCAGTTCAAAAGTTATGATTTTTGCAACGAAAAAAGTCAAAAGGCCCCACTGTGCGGCGCTTATCATTTCAAAATTCACAGTATTTTCATATAAAGCAGGTCCAATAACAACACATCACGGATATTCTATGATGTTGAGGAAGCAAGCAATTGTAGAATGCAAGCAAATCCATCACGTGGCGATAGTTTGATGCGACAAATTTTTACTGAACTAAATAGAGTCATCCCATTCGTATTTTTTTTTTTGCGTATTTATTTATTGAATCTTCAAAAAATATATGAACTAACAATAATTAATCAAATCTTAATCTAGTAATTCTTAGGTTTGCGTCCTGCCAATGCCAGACGACAGTACCCCTATAAACTGTTCACATTGGTGCTAAGCGCTCTACTGATCGGATAAGTGCTGCAGTGTCTCTTCTCCTTAAGCGAGTGTGGCCACCATCATTTAAAATATTTCGAGCTAATGGGTTTGGGTGCGATTCGATCCTTTTAAGGTATTTAATTTAATATTTTGTGATCATCGATTTTACTGATGGTACATCAAGGTCTTTGTGAATGTTCGAGTTTTTTAGCGGACGTAACGATTCGAAGAATTTTGTTTTGACGCCTTTGTATTTTCTCTATGTATGAGGCCGAGGCGGTGCCCCATAACTGGGATTTAATTCAGCAATAGCCTTTTCAATTTCTCTTATCTTAAATCTTAAGGGTACAGCTGTTCCACTAACGACATGTGGCAACTCGACTATTGTGTCGTTCGGTAAATTAGGGGTGAATACATTTTTTAGGTGCTCAACAAACAGGTTTCCTTTTTCAACATCATTTCTTGCCCAGCTTTCATTTGAGTTTCGTAACGGGGTCTGGAAAAACAGGTCTTTTTAGATTTTTAGTTGCACGCCCTAATGAGTAGTCAGATTGTGGTGTCGCGTCAAGTTCATTAAGATATTTTTCCAGAGATGCTGTCCCAGAAAACTGCAGTAACTTTCTAAGTTTTTTTGTGCATTCTTTCAATAGATTTTTAAGCTGAGGGGATCTGTGGAGTTGCCATTGTCTTCGAACTCTTCTTTTTTCAACCAAGAGTCGCTCGACATCTGCAAAATATATTTGGTTATATCTGATTTGTTTAGGGGGTATGGATGAATGCTCAACTGCTTGTTTGAGATGTCTGTTAATATTGGCAATAGAAAGGTCTATATCTTCTGGTGTTCGCAGCAATATATTTTCCGTACAGTGGGTACTAATATATCTTTTGTTTTTTTGCTAATTGATCTGCGGGGCAGCTGTCATTATAGTAACTATAGTGGGTGTGTGATCAGAAGATAGTTGAAGGGAAGCTTCTACACAAATCGTTTCTATCGGGATGTTTTTAACCACGCCAAAATCGATGACATCGGGGATTTTCTGCTGATCAGCAGGCCAGTAGGTGGGAGTCACACATAAGAAAATGCTTGATTCGAGCTCTTATTAAAGTGGCCGAACCCCCGCAAGTTCTACCCCGATGGTCCTTTGTATCATATAGCATAAAGCCATTGATTTGAAACGTATTTCTTGATCAAATGAGTTTCCGAAACCATTCCCTGTCGGACATTCAGTTAACTTTAAATTGACTGAAAGCTAACTATTTTTCAACTAGTGGTGGTTGACACTTGGATTTATTTTATATGTAATTTACTAACTATTTTAACATTGCGATGTCCTAGGAAGTAGTCAATTGTCCGACTCTGCATTACTTTTAATTAACTTTAAGTTAACTTTTTGTAGCTAGCTATAAACTTACTACTTTAAGTTAGCTTTAAGTTAAGTTAGTTTAAGTTAAGGCCGATCTATGAATGTTATTCATTGGATGAATACTTTCAAAAAAATAAAAAAATTTTATTTTTTTATTTTATTTTCTTTTATTTCTTTTATTTTATTTTATTTTATTAATCAAAGTTGTTTTATTCAACTTTTTTTTAACCAGAGTCGCTGGCGGGAATCGATCCCGCAACCTCGGCGCTGATAGACTTGCTCACTACCAGCTAGCCTACTGGGGCAGTCTAGTTTTTGAATAAAAAAACTATGTTTTTTGCCATTACTCAATTAAGAGCGTAAATATGAGATTAAATTGTCATAACATAACAACAATAACAGCGTTGATTTTTTTTGCAAACGACTTGGCTCTCACTACTTAAAATATACAACACAGTGTTTGTATACACTTTGGTTAATGTAAATGTTGCATTGCGTAGTAGTTGGCTTTAAGTTAGTCTATACAAGCTAACTTAAAGTTGGGTTTTTTTGTAGTTAGCTACTCATTTGACGGCAGGGTTATTACACCAATTTGTTTATTTTTAAGGAAGTATTCTAATTCATTTTTATGCTGGCGGATGCCGTTTGCGTTCCAAAAACAAATTTTTGGCAGTTCATGGCTTTTTGAGTACAGCTTGCAATAACATCGATTGCATTCTTAACATTTCCTGCATCATGTTGCCCATAGTGTGCGTAAAATTGTTGACCATTTGCACTAGAGTTTCGATGGTTGATTCTAGACGATTTAAGTTAAAAACACGAGTTTGGTCGTTAGGCTGTGTTTTCAAAATTGTATTTGAGGCATTATTTGGAAAAACATTTTGCACTGGCATAAAATTTGCTCTTAATACATTGGCGTATGAAGCACTGTTATTACTAGGAAGTTGTACTGGAATCGAGTTAGTTATAGGTATATTAGTTGCCTGCGCCTAGGGGGGATTTGATTTCTGTCCAGCTGATCGCTTTACGATGAAATATACAGGGCATCCTCTATAGTTTGCAGTGTGATTACCGCCACAGTTGCTGCATTTCTTTACGTTGGAATAATTTTTAGACTTATCACACTGAACTGTGCAATGTAGTTCTCCACAAACGACGCATACGAGGTGTAATTTACAATATGCTTTGGTGTGGCCATATTCTTGGCAATTTAAGCATTGAATGGGACCATTTCTCTAATGCGGCTCCTCTATCGTAATTTTTCTGTGTAGGATATATCTTACATCATAAATGGGATGATGTTCATTTTTCTAACTCCACTCGAAATAGTGGTTTGGGAATCTTTTCTCTATTTTTGATGTTATAAATATTTTTTATTTTAAATCCCTTGTCTTCTAAGAAAGATTTTATCTCGTCTGTGTCCACGCATGAGTCAATGCCTTTAATTACTACCTGAAGTCCTTTACTACTCTTTAGTTGATAAGTATAAAAACTTTTTCTAAGAGTTTCAAAGTTGGTCACAACTTTGCGAAAATCATTTTCATGGTTGACTTAAATTTTTGTTTCGTAAATGTTTCCGCGCTTAATTGAAGATACATAAAAAGAGTTTTCGCCTCTCAGGGAGATCAAACTCTTTATGAGTTCGTTAGAATTTTGTCTCTGAGATATATTGGGGGTGGTTTAGAGGATTAAGTCACCTCTACTTGGTCGGAAATTTCATTGTCTTTCAGTTATCCCATCTTTAAGTACTTTTGAAGCCGAAGCTACCGCTGAAGAGGTAGGACTGTGACCCCATTTAAGCACTGTTATGTATCTGTTAATACCAACTTGCACTTTGGGCTTTTGACAACTTTTTACTTGTGATTGTGAGTTTTCCATTTTGTCTGGTATTGGGCTAATCGTTTCATCACATAAAAGGATTTTTTTTGCCGCTGCGGTAACACTTACTGGTAGCCGTTTAATATTTGTTATTGTATTGCAATCAACCGTAAGCTGAAGGTCCACACCATGCGCTTATGCGTCTGTCCTTTTTATGCATCTGACAAAAAAGTAAAATCAGCGTAATTGTATGTGACAAGTTACACACCAAAATGCACACACCAAAACGCATCAAAGTAGGTTAACTTTCTACTTCTGTATGCGTCGCATGTGTGGTGAAATAAAGTCAGCTGTTATTGATGGCCATGAATGACAAATCATATTTTATTTTCAATGTTATCGATAAATTTCAAAAGACTTTGTTATTCGTGCTTAAAAATGCACATGCCCACGATGTCGACAAGAACATTTCTTTCGTATAGTTGTAATGAATTGAATTTTTGTTTTCAATAGAAATATGCGAAAGAAATGTTCTGATACATACCTGAATAACGACTGATATTGTTTTTAACCCTAGAGTACTAATGATCGACGTTTCGACGAGCATCGCACCCTTTCAATTCATTTACTTTTAAATGGGTGTGCCTAACAATCTAAAATTTTGTATGCTGTTAGTAGATGATTTACTTTTGCTGTGTGTAATTGCGTTTTTTAAACCGCGTTGCTAGAACATTGCTATTATTGGTCTTGTACTCGTCGAATCGTCGATGGTTAGTATTGACGTGACTTTTATTTTTCAGTTTTAAGAGCAAATATGCAAATGTTGTTACTCCAAACAATAGTGGCAACAATGACCAGCTAAGGAGAAAATACAAAAAAAAAACACAAATGAAGTATGTGTAACTCATGCCTATACGAAAAAATGCCGAATGTCAAAATAAAAATGTGATATATGCGAAAAACCCATATGCGGAGAACACAAAGTTGAGCTTTGTGGCTCTTGCTCAAAGTGTTATTTAAAAAAAAAAAAAATTTTATTTTTTTAAAGCTAAAAATGTCTTTTTTAAGTTTTGCCTCTTTTTTAGTTTTTAGCTTTCTTCACAATATTTTTTAGGTCCTTTTGTTTGATCCCTAAAATATGTTCAACATAAAATGAATTAGTACAAAAATTAAATATTTCTTTTATCTATAGGAATATAAATTAAATAATTTTTTTTTATATGGATTTATAGGGTGCCCCAATGATCAAAAGCATTCATTGAAAAAGTATATTTGGTTTTAAGCCAAAGTTACAGGCAGTTAAAATATACATCGTCGAATCGACGATCATTAGTTACAACGTATGTAAAATATGGTTAGTACTCTAGGGTTAACTATAATAACACTTTGTTAGTTTTTGATTCATGTATATGCATATTTTATTTTATTATAATGAAAAAAAATATATAGTCAAGACAAAGAATACATACTTAACTATATACTTATAAATATTTATTGTATAAAGCATTTGTCATTAATGTACATTAGTATACATATGCTATATTGAACTAATAAAACTCAAAACTTTAATACAAAATTCAAACCTTTTTCCTTTTTAAATGTGACGGGTAAAAATGTATATTGGTTGAGAAAATTTTGTTTTTCTAATCACAGCTTATGTTATGACACTTAGGTTTTTTGGAATTACAAAAATCTGAAACCAAATAACCTATCAGCAGTACTAATTAGTATGAATAAATAAAAAGTTTTTTACACATGAATATTATATACATTAAATAATTACAGCATTAGTTTATTTTACTGGTTTAAGCAAAAACAAGTACTTAATGTTTGTTTAAATTACACTATGCAACAAAAATAAACTTTTATCGTGATTTTTTATGATTTATGTTTCTCTTTTTTTGTGCGTAACGGTCCTCTAGGTACAAACACTTTGTCATTTGTAATATTATATGTTCAAAATTTTGCACACATATGCGTTATGATATAAGGAATAAAAATCCATAAAAACTTAATTTTGAAATTTTTGCTGATAGGTTATTAGGTCTTTAAGATGACGATATTAAAGGTGTTCTTATTTGTAAGTCCAAATTTAAAATTGTTTTGATTCCAGTTTATATTAAAATAACAAAGAATTAAAATTTCAAGCGTATCCGATAAACGTAAAGTGGACTCGGAAAAGACTTCAATAAACCTCTGTACAAAAAAAAAAGATTAAAATTAATAAATTGAAGTCTTTTCCGAGTCCACTTTACGTTTATCGGATTCGCTCAAATTTTAATTCTTTACTATTTTAATATAAACTGGAATCAAAACACTTTTAAATTTGGACATACAAATAAGAACACCTTTATGTTATATATAAAACTTAATAACACAAACATTTTAATAAAAAATCTAAATTTAAAAGTGCTTTTTTTAAAATTAGAATTATGATGATAATTATTTAGGTTTCAACCAATCCAGTTTGCCTTCTTCATTAAAATATGTCATAAAATTTTGCCGAATGACTTCTGCCTCTCCCTTCCGTGGGTTGTATGGCGTGTTGGAAGCAGTAGAACTGATATTGCTTGTATCCTTAACATTCCCTATTCCTTCGGTGCTTGTCTCGCCACTTTCTATCAAATAATTGTGCAAGGCACAACATGCAAGAACGATAGTTTGAACGGTTTCCACTTTTTGGCACATTGGAGCTAGAAACACTCTAAACCTGTTGGATAAAATACCAAACGCATGCTCAACTACATGCCTTGCACGGGAGAGACGTTGATTAAAAACTTGTTTTTTTTGACATTGCGCGTGATAAGGATACGGCTTCATTAGATGTGCCTGTAGAGGAAACGCATCGTCGCCGATTACGACGAAAGGAAGACATCTATTGTTTCCAATTGCAGCCTTTTTTGGTAGGTCTTTCTCTTCTTGAAGAATAGTATTAAGGTTACTCTGCAGAAATACACCAGCATCGTTGCTGCGACCGTTGCAGCCAACGTCAACAAAAATGAATTTGCAATTAGCATCAACTAGGGCTAGCAGAATTATGCTATTTGTGCCCTTATAGTTGTAATAAAATGCGCCGTCTTTGCGTTGGGGACGAAAACTTATATGTTTCCCATCCAACGCGCCTAGACAATTGGGAAATTGCCATTTAATTGCAAATTCTTTTGCTATTACCTCCCAATCTGATGGACTTTGCGGAAACTACAAAAAATATTTTTTTTGAAATTTACATTTATAAGTAAATATATTTATCGTTACCTAAAACGCAAAAGCAATTTATCATTTTAAATAGGTTTTTGCTTCTCTTGTAAAATTTTCAAAATGATAGATAGGTCCTTTTGCGTTTTAAGTAAAGATATATATGAACATGATACGTGTATGTACTTATAAATACCTTTAAATACGATGATTTAAGTCGTCTATAAAGAGCGTTGCACACCTCAGGAACAAAACCACAAATGGCCGATTTTGACAAACGGGTTTGATAATCTAGACTGATGTACGACTCCCCTGTATAAATTTATAAATTTTAACAACAATATAATATAACAATCTCATCTAACTTACCGGTGCCAAGAAATC
Organism: Pollenia griseotomentosa; assembly: GCA_963931875.1. NCBI lineage: Eukaryota > Metazoa > Arthropoda > Insecta > Diptera > Polleniidae > Pollenia > Pollenia griseotomentosa. Next base: position 158,482,460 of record OZ007563.1, on the reverse strand, counting down.
GCAACGTCATGGCTAATTTTTCCTCTGCGGGAATTGCACTTCTCATAACAGTATCGGAGCGCTGTATATCTTCTTTTATCAATCCCAGTAAAAAGTCGAAATGTGTCTTAGAAAGCCTTAAGTAGTTTTTGTAACTGGTTTCATCATGTACCAGCAACTCTTTGCTTAAAAATGCGAACGAGCCGCGATCCGCTTTTTGCTTCCTCCATTCCTTCACCCATTGTCGTGTTGCCCTTTTCACAGGCAATAAAGCTGCCTCTTCGCCGAAATTGGCCAAACCTTATTTTAATATACATATATATTTGTATGACTTAGCTTTTTATATTATAAAACATTAATTTACCTAAAATTATATCTTCCTTGTCGCTACTGTCGGAATCTAACTCAATGGCTTCGCCAATACAATCCCAAATTTCTTCAATTAGGCACAGTTTTTCTTGCTTTTCCATGGTTTTGGCAATTTTTTTCAGTTTATTATAAAAAACTTAATTATATTTTTTTTTAATTTTTGAAAACGCACTACAAATTAACACACTGCACAATTTAGACAAATGTCAAAAAAAGCAAATAATAACAAAAGTAACAGAATGTTGCCGGCAACATGTTCGCCTGTGTGACCGCGAAAGAAAAAACAAAAGAGAATTCCAGATGTTTTCCTTCCAAATGTTCGCTCGTCTAAACTCGGACTTATCGATTACTTTTATGTTTTGAGTGTCATCTTTGTTGTGTATATTATTTTTTTTAGAACAAATGCCGTGAACTGGAAACTTATTGATACCGTTAAAATCACGAATATTTTTATAATAAAACTTACTTCTCTATAAATTCTTTTAAATAAATTCTATTAAAATATTAATTACAGTTTCCATTTTTGGCAAAATTGTTTTTAATTGATAAACATATAAGCACAACAGCTGATTAAAAAAAAACAAATTTGGCGCATAAAACGCATTGCATGTAACTTGAATTTAGAAACGCCTTAAATGCACAAAAAGTATCATACGCAACTACGCATGGTGTGGACCTTCAGCTGTATTTGTAAATACAGAGAGTGAGAGGGAACGCGTTCGAGTGATAGGTTTAGCCGTTAGGTAATTGCAATCATCAATTCTTTTTTTTATTCTGCATTGTGTTCATTAGCATTAACTATCACATATGCATTTCTTTCACTTTGTCTTATTATATTTTCATTTTTCAAATTCATATACTTTTTTGTTTACTGTTTTTCTGTGCTCTTATTATTTATTATGTTGTTGGAACACCGAATATAGAAAATAAAAACAAAAAATTTTTATTTTTTTCACATTCATACATATATTTGTTCTTGCATTTTTCTGCTATTGTCTTCTTTTTTAAATAGGTTTACTGTTCACTTGTATATCAAATAATTTAAATTAAAAATTATATTATATAGCGCCCATTCGCTTTTAAATTAATAGGTACAGTAAAGATTCGATAATCCGGATAATTGATTGCAGACCCCAATCCGGAGTAGCGAATTATCCGGATTACCGCATGTATGTATTTATTAAAAATTATAATAATTCATAGCAAAAAAACGCATGTGCAAACATACTCATACCACACTAATCTAACTGCATTTTACAAAGCATGCTGTGATTTGAATAAAAAAATAAATAAAAACGGGTGTTATTCAATCCGGATTATAGAGTTGCAATCAATCCGGATTATAGAATACGCAATGACTGTATTTTTCAAAGCATGCTTTGATTTAAATAAAAAAAAATAGGTTAAAACGGGTGTTATTCAATCCGGACTATATAGTTGCAATCAATCTGGATTATAGAATACGCAATGAGCTGCAAAATTCTGTCCGGATTACCGAATATTCCGGATAAGTGGAGTCCGGATTATCGAATTTACACTGTATAAGAAAAACTAATTAAAAAAAAAAAAAATGTTATCGTTTTCGAATTTAAAAAAAACACGTCTGTTCTCAATGAGCCCCCATTTGTGCAGTCTTTTTTTTATCAATAAAGCAATATTTTTTTCTTTCAACGACGGTTTTGTTTTTTGTTATTCTCCCAAAATGTGTTTTTTTTTCTTGCAAACACACATGTATAAACGACGGTTGTGTTCTATCCCAACAAACATGAAGTCAAACCTTTGATATGAAATCACTTTATCATTTGACATCAAACACAAGTTTCGAACGTTTTTCAATTGTTTGATTTAACATTTAAATTCAAATTGATAATGATAACAAAATAAACATTCGATATCAAATATTTTATCAAGATGTCAAATGTTAGATTCAAATAGAAAATAAAATTGGAAGCACTAAAGCGAAAATAAATGTAAGCTTTAAAAATGGCGATTAAAGTTACATTTTTTACTTTGTGGTAACATGTGTTTTACTATTAAAAATACATTTTAATATAAAGTGAACAGTTTATTTCTTGTGAAAAATAAAAATTATTTGTGAGTTATTACAATGATTAAGAATACGAAAAAAAAGGAAAATAAATCGAGAAAGTGAAGAAAGTTTGTTGAACGATCGCGGTGCTACAATCCTCAAAATAAAAGGGATCCAATTTCGTCTTTGCAAGAATTAGAGGACGGTAAGAAGATTATTTCATCTTTTAGCTATGTTGCCGAATGTTTATCTCACAGTTTATTTAAATAAATAATTAATTTAATTTAAAATAATAAAATATTTTTATTTATGTTTCACATTGTATTATAATCCACATTACGTTTGAAAGCCAGTTGCAAATAAAGGCATTTTTCAATTTGAAAATAATTTCCCCTATTTGTTGAGAATGCTATGATTTTCAAATCATTATCAAACGTTTGTCGTTTGAGAAAACGTTTGATTTCAAATCATTTTCAATTTGAAATCTAAGCTCCGTGTTTGTTGGGATGTTATTCTCCAAAAATGTTTTTGTTTTCGTTTTGCACTTGCAAACACACATGTATAAACGTTCTGTAAAAACTCCGCTTACTTTTTAAAAATAAATAGCTTCTTCCACTCATTATTTAGTAGCTTTCTTCTCTTACTACTTTTATAACAACTACTATAACTTTTTTTCTGGATGTGTGTAGGTAAAAAAATAAGGACTTCCTTTTGAATGCGTTCATTTTGGGAAATCCCTTGAAAAATTCGTTGGCTCTTTCAGTAGAATTATAAGTAGTGTTTTTATTGTTTTTTCTGATTACTCAATACATTATTTTGTTAGCGAAGTTTTTACTGTTTTTATTTTATACTTTGATAACATTTCATGAAAAACTATTTTTATGGAAGTAAAAGTTTTTTGTGACTTAATAAGTTCGTTTCATTAAAGGTCGTTAAAGCCGAATTTTACAGTAGAGTGCTAATTACCGTTAGTTATTCTTATTCTTTTGAATTGGTTTTTTAGCAGATGACATTGCACATATGTAGGGCAACCAAAAAAAAGCACTATAAAAACAGTTTTAAGCTCTTAAAAAAAGCGATTAAAAACATGAAAATAAGCTGTTAAAACTAAAAAAAAAGCAATTTAAACTTGTTTATTTTCCACTTAATTCGTTTAATACGTTGTTATAGTAAATTATAAGTTGGTGTAATAAATTTTCGAAAAGAAAACTATGTCTGTTTGGAGTTAGCAAGTTCTTCCTACGTCTACAGATGTTGAGGGAGCATATTTAAAATTGAGTATTTGCTCTGAGGTATATTTTATACGATTGGACTCATAATTCCGCTTGCCTGCCAAAATATCCCCCAATATCTTTTAATACCGAAAATCCTTAGTTTTTTAATGAAACTGATTTAAATTTTTTATTAACTTTGTCTTCTATATCCCCTGGAACACGGGACATTTTTCTTACGGTCCATAACTATGTTCACTTATCCTGCGGCCACACGATCAAGATGTTCTTGATAGTCTTTTACATATACTGCTTGTCAAAATTTGCATAAATTGAAAGCTGTGACGTAGGCTGCATTCAATTTGTAAGCAATTTACTTTCAAGATTTCATCAAGAAAACAATTTATAAAGACTACATGTTTGTCTCAGCTGTTAAATTGAAAGTAAAATTGCCAAACAAATGGAGAGGTGAAATTGAAAGCCACCTCATTGTCAATTTAAAAAGTGTGAGTGTGTTAGTAAAAAAGTGAGAGTGTATTGCAAATTGAATGGAATTGAAAGGCAAAACTTGATTGTGTGGCCACCAAGTTGGAAGACCAATGAAAGATTTTTTGTTTCCAATTTTGTTACAACTTCGTGTAAAACCCCAAAGTTTGCAGAAATTAACAATATTTGATATACAGAGAAATTCTTAATAGTTAAACTATATTAAAAAAGCCAAAAAATAAGACGTTACTATACCAAAAACAGAGAGAAGTGAAACTAACAGACGTTACTTTATGCAAAAACTATATTTAAAAAGAAATAAGACGTTACAGACTGAGGAATTTGATCGTAAGAATACAGCTATGGAATTTTCGAGAGAAAATAACTTAAACAAGCAAATAATAAAATAAGTTGATAGAAAGGCTTAATACTAAAACACATAAACATAAACACATACAAATTATACACAACACTATAAAAGATACGTTACAGTACCGCTAAGACAGAGTTGCATAAAAATCAAGTAAGAAGGTATAGTCGGTCAAGCCCGACCGTATGATACCCAACACCACAGTATTTAAAAACAAGTTTCGAGAGTGTATGACTATATGAATGGAGATCTATCTATGTTTTTAATTTCATTAATATCGGTTAAATAGTTACTGATGGGCAGAAATTGACCCTATCTCCCCTCGTGGTCCTATTTTTTTAAAAAATGAACATACTTTACGTGTCCATATAAATATGGATCTATATACATATGTCTTAAATTGCATTTAAATTGGTTTGATAGTAGGCACAAAGACCCTCTTCCGGATAGCAGCTTGTATGGGGGCTATATTAAATTATGGACCGATTCGCCATTGTGCCAATTAGAATCCACGTACCAAATTTCATTAAATTATCTTTAAAATTGCGACCTGTACTTTGCGCACGAGGTTACATGGACAGCCAGCCAGCCGGACGGACATCGTTAGATCGACTCAGAAAGTGATTCTGAGTTGATCGGTATACTTTAGGACTAATATTTTAAGGTGTTTCTCACATCAGCACAAATGCATAATACCCACTCCACTCTTGTGGTGTGGCCCACACCCTGTGGGTATAATAATTGTGGGGATGATATTGTGCAAGGGAAGCACAAAATATTACCATAACTGAACGATTTTTTTAACCAGAGTTGTTACAGCACAGAAATGATGATTGATTTTTTAGTATTTATAAAAAAAAGTTGCACATAAAAAAAATAAAAATAACGATTTTTGCAAAATTTTATTAAATAAGTTTTTTTTCGTATGAAAAAAATTAAAAATTATCTTAAAATGGCAAAATAAGCAAAATAAAGCCGATATCTTGTAAACCAAAAAATAAGCATTTGCTTTTTTTTGGTTGCCCTACACATATGTATGTATCTATAAATGTTAGTTCATTACGATTTTCTTATCAAGTGTAGTGTTTTACTCTTCAATTTGGTACTTAGATATCATAATTCATAATTAAATTACCTTTGTGTATTAAAATAACCATTTTTATTACATCATTTTGTGAGTAAAATTATTTTTCTTACAATTTAAACAAATTCAGATTTAACTAAAAATTTTAAATAAGGTACATTTGATTTTCTGCAAAAGTTGTTTCTATGCCTTACATAAGAACTTTAACAGGAAGAACAGAGAGACAACGCGATTTGGAAGGACAAATTAGGCGCCGAAGAATCGTCCGTAACCAAAATAACGAAAATCAAGATTTTTTTTTTTCATTATTTATTTATTGAATCTTCATATATTAAATATGAACTAGCAATAATTAATCAAATCTTATCCTAATTCTTATTATTTTATGTCCTGCCAGTGTAAGACTTCACATTTATATATGTGTTTACCGCTCATCTTAATGGGTAAGTGCTGCAGTGTCTCTTCTCCTTACGCGAGTGTGGCCGCTATCATTTAAAATATTTCGAGCTAGTGGATTTGGATTTTTAAATATTTGATTTTTAAATATTTTACCGCATACTTCGTAATAAAAGTCCTTACCAGTGGCACATTGAGATCCTTGTGGATATTTTAGTTTTTAACATACCAAGGAGCAGCTGTGATTATTCGAAGAATTTTGTTTTGGCGCCTTTGAATTTTTTCGATATCTGAGGCCAAGGCCCATTGTTGAATACCGTAGCAGCATATTGGCTTTAAAATAGAGTTGTAAAGTAGTAGTTTGCAATCGAGAGTAAGAACAGAATTTCTGCCAATAAGCCAGTTAATTTGAATTGCTTTTAGTTTCATTTGGGTTAATTTTGCTTATATATGGCATTTCCATGTTAAACGCCGATCTAGATGAATACCGAGATATTTGACATGCGGTTGTTGAGGCACTAGTTGATTATTAATTTTAATAGGGGGGCATGTTTCCCGACGCAAGGTGAATGTAATATGTGCGCATTTTTGATCATTGACCTTTATTCTCCATTGTTTTAACCACAGTTCTAGTTGAAATATAAGATCCTGCAGGTATCGAGATGCTTCACGACTGTTCTCGTGTACGCTTAGAAAAGCTGTATCATCAGCAAAAGTTGAGGTTAAGGTGTAGTTTTTTGTTGGCATGTCCGAGGTATATATAAGGCAAACAAGTGGGCCCAGGATACTTCCCTTTTTAATAATAAATTTTCGACCGACCAAGTAGCTTTCTAACAGCTTGTGTGTGTAGCTTTATCTTCAATTTATGTAACAAGCCTACATGCCAGACTTTATCAAAAGCTTGAGAGACATCGATGAAGAGAGCGGAGCAATATTTTCTTTCTTCAAAGGCTTTTCTTATGGCGTTTAATATCCGATGGGTTTGTTCAATTGTGCTATGTTCTCCTCTGAAACTAAATTGATGGTTAGGTATACACCCATTGTCATTTAAAATTGAGGTTAATTTTGACGCTAAGAGCTTCTCAAACAGCTTTGATATATAAGATAATAAGCTGATAGGAATATATGACTCAACTTTTGTGTGATCTTTTCCTGGCTTTGGTATCAATCGTTCCATTCTTGAGGGTAATATTCATGGCGTAAAATAGCATTAAAAATTAAAAGAATAATTTTCTTTGCTATGCTGGGTAGCTCCAGAAGCATTTTGTTGCTGATCTTATCAAAACCAGGAGCCTTCTTGGGGTTTCAATCACAAATAGCTTTTTCGATTTCTCTTATCTCAAACGGGTGGTAACTCGGCCGCAATATCGTGAGATAAAGTAGTAGTCAGATTGTGGGGTTGCATCAAGTTCCTTACGATATTTTTCGAGAGAAGCCGTTTTCTGAGTCTGCAGTAACATTCTAAGCTTTTTTGTACACTCTTTTAGTAAGTTCTTAAGTAACGGCCCAGTAAAAAATGTGCTCCTAAAGGAGCAGGTTTTATGTATGAATTCATACCTCAAATCGCTTCAAATCTGCTGATAGGATTGCTGATTTTTGTATGGGGTGTTCCCGGTTTGGAGGACTATTTTCTGCTGACAATAAGTGCTTCTTTTAACATGCAAACAAAGCATTCCTAAAGTGTTTTTTAATAGCTAACATATTCATTAATTTTTCGCTTTTACTTGATTAAATGCCGTTTTCAATCATTTTCGGAAACAATAAAATATTTTCATTTTTTTCGTTTTAAAACCTTCTTCGTTGTCAGCACTAAAATATCAGCATTTTTGTATAATTTATTCATAATCATTTACTGCTGTATAAAAGCTTTCTTATTGAAGCGCTCGATTATGTGCTTTAAAAAACCCAAAATTTTTTTACTGGGGGGAACTGTGCAATTGTCACTCTCTTCGAGCCCTTCTTTTTTCAGACAAGAGACGCTCGACATCTGTGGATTATATTTTAATATTTTTTTGGGGCAATACTGGAACGTTGAACAGCTAGTTTCAGAAAACTGTCAAAATTGGCAATAGAGCGATCTACATACTCCGGTGTACTAACCGAAATATTTTCTGTGCAATGGGTGCTGAGGTATTTTCTTTATTTTAACCAGTTAATTTTTTTAGCTGTCGTCGCTAAGTGACCAGTCGGAGATACAATTCTATTGGGGTTCATTATAGTAACAATTGTAGGTATGTGGTCGGAAGATAGTTCTAAGGAAGCTTCAACATGAATCGTTTCTATGGGAATGTTTTTAACCACGCCGAAATCGATGACATCTGGAATTTTTTGATGATCAGTAGGACAATATGTTGGTTGTCCGCTCGCTACCACATTAAATCCATTTTAGAAATTGTATTAAACAGAACACGACCCTTTGGTGTTATAAGTCGTAACCCCCAGAAGGTACGTTTAGCGTTATAGTCGCCAGCAGCTAGGAAACAGGGTCCTAATGATTTAAAATATTTACAGTATTGGCTTTAATTTCAAAAGATTTTGTTATTCGTGCTTAATTCCCAGTTTTTATTACTGATAAAAACACTTGAAATTTATTGTTGATGGGATAAGCTATTCCTATGCGCATTTCACTGGTTGCTTAGGCCAGATCATCAGGAAACTTCATCCATAACGTTTTAGAAAAACTAAAGATATTAAACCAAATAAAACTGTTAAGCGTATAAGACTTATAGCAACAGTTCTACTTGTAATAATATCAAAGATTAAACAAAACACATCAACAATAAACAGTGGGTTTATCTCATCTTACATTCCCCACTACAATTAGTTGAAATTCTCCCAACATTAATTGTAGTTGTAAGTAGGTTAAGAAAAACAAAATAAAAACAACAACAACAACAACTTTACAAAAGATGTTGACAATTAAGTGTTTTTTCAGGCCGTGCACTGCCTGTTTATTATCAAAAAGTAATTTCAATTTTTGGGAATACAAAATTTTAATTTCAAAAGATTTTGTTATTCGTGCTTAATTCCCAGTTTTTATTACTGATAAAAACACTTGAAATTTATTGTTGATGGGATAAGCTATTCCTATGCGCATTTCACTGGTTGCTTAGGCCAGATCATCAGGAAACTTCATCCATAACGTTTTAGAAAAACTAAAGATATTAAACCAAATAAAACTGTTAAGCGTATAAGACTTATAGCAACAGTTCTACTTGTAATAATATCAAAGATTAAACAAAACACATCAACAATAAACAGTGGGTTTATCTCATCTTACATTCCCCACTACAATTAGTTGAAATTCTCCCAACATTAATTGTAGTTGTAAGTAGGTTAAGAAAAACAAAATAAAAACAACAACAACAACAACTTAACAAAAGATGTTGACAATTAAGTGTTTTTTCAGGCCGTGCACTGCCTGTTTATTATCAAAAAGTAATTTCAATTTTTGGGAATACAAAATTTTAATTTCAAAAGATTTTGTTATTCGTGCTTAATTCCCAGTTTTTATTACTGATAAAAACACTTGAAATTTATTGTATTGGCTTTATGATATTGAAAATCTAGGCGGGGAGTATAACGATGAAATTAGTAGGTTTCTATTTAATTCCTCAACGCAAATGTTCGTTGCTTGGAGATAATCTTCACGATGATCACACATTAGGTATTGTTTGACTCGGGTTTTTATCAAAATGGCAGAACCTCCACAAGCTCCTTCTCGAGGGTCCTTGGTATCATATAGTATATAACCATTGATTTTAAACGTATTTCTTGAGGTCAAATGAGTTTCAGAAACCATCATGACATCAATTTGTTTGTTTTTAAGAAAGTATTCTAATTCATTTTTAAGTTGGCGGATGCCGTTTGCGTTCCAAAAACAAATTTTTAAACAGTTCATGGCTTGTTAAGAACAGCTTGCAATAACATCGATTGCATTCTTAGAACTTCCTATAACATATAACGCATTGTGTTTGTAAAATTATTTACTGTTTGCACTAATGTTTCCATGGTTTTTTCCAGACGACTTAAATAAGAAACTGGAGTTTCATCATTACTTGGCGAAGCGACTAGCATTGGCACATGGTTTGATTTAAGGACGTTAGCATAAGAGGTTCTGTTCTTACTAGCCTGCGGAGCCTGAATGTCGTTAGTGTTTACATGATTTGCATTTGTGGGGGATTTGTTTTCGGTCCAGCCGACTGCTTGACGATAGTATACACAGGGCATCCTCTATAATTGGCAGTGTGATTACCGCCACAGTTGCTACATTTTTTTAAATTGGGGTCATTTTTAGACATATCGCGCAGTACTGTACAATGTAATTCTCCACATACGACGCAAACAGGAGGTAAATAGCAGTATGCCTTCTTCTTCTTCTGTCATCCTTCTCTCCCGTTGGAGCATAGGGCCTCATCGAAAAGTAGTTGAGGTTTCATTCATCGTTATGTTTAAACATGGGTTTGGCACCTCAAATTTATTGTGCCGTCTGCCGTTGCAGGGGGATTTCTCGGGAATTCACGATTACCCCTTGGAGACTTACATTCCTTTTGTTGACTTGAACTCATGTTTGTTTAACATCTGTAAATTCGTCATACAATGAGTGATGGGTTCAAAGATGACTACGCTGTACAGAAGCCGTTTTCGTGGATGCCACTGCGCCGACTGTTGCTTCATAGGTAACCATACCAGCTGATTCAACCTCTGCTCACCTATGTTACTAAAGAACCAGCTGCCATTCTTTAGGCTAGATTTTTGTCACCCCCGGGTATTTTATTTCCCCGGTACCCGCCATATTTATACAATATGGTGAGTGTCCCCAATTCGCCATGGGAGGGTCCCGATGGAGGATCTAGCTAACCCCACACGGCAGCAGTATGCCTTAGTATGGCCCAATTCTTGGCAATTTAGACATTTAACAGGACCATTTCTTTTGTGCGGCTCCTCTATAGTTATTCTTCTGTAGAGAATATATTTTAAATTATAAATAGGATGCGTTTCATTTTTTTTAAGCTTAATGTCGCCAGGTTCTAACTCCACCCGAAATAATGGTTGGGGATTTTTTTCCCTATTTTTAATATTTTTGACGTTTCTTATTTTAAAACCCTTCTCTTCCAAAAAAGTTTTTATTTCATCTAGGTCCACGCATGAGTCTATGCCCTTGATCACTACCTGAAGACCTTTGCTGCTCTTCAGTTGATATGTGTAAGAGCTTCCAATTTGTTAGTTAATTTACGAAAATCATTCTCATGATTTACCTGTATTTTTGTCTTGTTTATATTTCCACGCTTGATTGCAGCTACGTAAAACGAATTTTCACTTATTACCGAGATCACGCTCTTTATTAACTCACTTGAGTTTTGCTCGCTTAGATATATCGGGGGTAGCTTAGAAGATTTTATGACATTTGGTGCTTCCAAGGATTCATACTCCAGAATTGCAAAACGATTTTGAGAGTTTATTTTATCAAAAGATGGTACTTTTGAGGCCGAAGCAACTGCTGCAGAGGTAGGGCTACGACCCCGTTTAAGCACTGTTATATATCTATCAATGCCAACTTGTACTGGAGGCTTTTGAGAAATTTTTACTTGAGTTACTGAGTTTTCCATAGCGGCTGTTTTGGGGTTAACCGTATCAGCACTTATTAAAGTAGTTTTTGGCACTGCGGCAACACTTGCAGTTAATAGATTTGTTATTGTATTACGATCGATCGTATTTGTAAACAAAGAGGGTGAGAGGGAACGAGTTCGAATAATAGGTTTAGCCGTTAAGTAATTTCTATCATTGATTCTTTGTTTTGTTTCTACATTTGTTTTGTGAACACTCACTGTAACATTAGCATTTTTTTCATTATGTTTTATTGTTTTTGCATTATACGCATTCATAAGAGTTTTTTTTATATTATTTTACTGTTTGTTTAATTGTGCTCTTCTTTTTATTTGTTGTTTAAAAACCCCGAGAAAAAAAATAGAATATAGGTACAAAAACAAGAAATGTTTTTGCTTAAAATGTTTGTATGTATGTATGTATATGTATGTGTGTGCAAACATATATTTTTTTTTAATTGTAATTTTTTAGATTTTTATTTTTAACGTTTATGTTTACTAATTAAGAATTATTTTAAAGCGTCCATTCGCTGATATATTACTTTTTAAAAAAGTAATATTATAAATACTTATTTATATTAAAAGAAAAAAACCGTATGTCGAGTTAAAAAAAAACACGTCTGCATTCAACGAGCACGAAACTGAAATCAATATGGTAATGTTTTATTCGATGGATTTAAATCCGCTTTAAATATTTTACATTTTGATAGTCACGGTTGTGGTTCAATGGGTAAAGATTGCATTAAGTGCAATGCAAAACATTTTTAATCTGAAGTGACAAGTCGCAATCATAACATATTTACGTCGTGTTGCCATAAGGGTATAGTAGTATTGCATCCGCTTATTTAAAATGAGTTGTTTAAATCACTTTGTGATGGACTTTTCTCAAACAGCGCAGACATTAAACGCAAATTAAAGAATAATTTTAAAAATATTCGGCAATAGAATGCAGCGTTTGCTATGGATAGCTCAGAAGCACAAGTTTCAGACGCAGTTACAGGCGGCGTTTATCATTTAAGAATTCACAGTATTATTTATCATAAATCAGGTCCAATAACATCACATCACGGACATTCTATGATGTTGAGGAAGCAAGCAATTGTAGAATGCAAGCAAATCCATCATGTGACGATAGTTTGATGCGACAAATTTCTACTGAACTAAATAGAGTCAATCCATTTGTGCAGTCTTTTTTATCAATGAAGCAATATTGTGAAAGATTTCAAAACGAAAAAAGAGAAGTGTACATGGTGATCAAAGTTAATCGAGAATAAGACATACGGGGCTACAATGATGCAACACAAACCGATGTAGCAGTAATATTCAGCGCAATTTACGGTGCGCCTCCATTTGAAAGAAATATCATTTCATTTCCAAAGACAAACGGTGCAGTTAGACAAGTTTCAGTGTTAGATTCATCCTTGGACCCACTAGCATATCCTCTTTTATTTCCGAACGGTGATTTTAGTCGGCATCCAAACATGGCTTATAGTGCTTCAAATATGTCGACGACTAGAGTCAATAACAATGCTTCAGTATGCATGTTATAGACTTGGGATTAGAGATAATTTTAGCCTTTTGCACCATTCACAAAAATTGTTTTTACAGTGGGTCGTTGATATGTAGGGAAGAATTAAAGTCTCACTGCTACTTTTTATTAGACAAAATCAGTCTGTTCTTAAGGCTGAACTTTTTAACAATTTAGATGATTACGTAGAAATACATCTTAATGACGATGTGCCCCTACATGCTGGCCGAAGGGTCATATGGCCCTCTTCGTTTAATGGCTCTCCCAGAAATATATACCAAAATTATTTGGATTCCATGGCCAATGTACAACATTTTGGTTTTTAACAGTGACGGAAATAGTAAACAACATTGGATTACATGAGTCATCCAATTTTCGACCAGAGTTGAATGTGTGTGTATTCAAGAAAAAATTAAAAGAATTTATAAACGTCATATCTAAGAAATTTGTTTTTGGCCGAGTTGATGCAATAATTTATACAATCGAGTTTCAAAAGAGGTGACTACCACATGCCCATATTTTGATAAATTTGCTCGAAGAAGACAATATTGTTGGGTCCACTGAAATTGATAGTGTGGTATGTGCGGAAATACCAGACAAGAGGATGCATCCCAAACTGCACGAATACGTTGTGAAACATATGATGCACGGCCCATGTGGCCCGTTGAACAATAGCTCTGTTTGTATGAGAGATGGAAAATGTAGCAAGCAATTTCCAAAAGATTTCAATTACTTAATCCACTGTATAGAAAACGAGATAGTGGTTTTTGCGCTGATGTCAGGGAAGCAACTCTAGATAATCGTTATGTAGTGCCATATAATCCATATTTACTTGCCAAATTCAATTGGCATTTGAACGTTGAGGTATGCACGACAGTCAAAAGTGTAAAATACATCTATAAATATGTTTACAAGAGGTATGATAGCGCAACTATTGCATTAGAAAATGAACAACATGAAAATTTGCGCTTAAATAAAATTAAAAGTTTTTTGAATGACCGGTATGTTGGCTCAACTGAAGCTCTGTGGCGCATTTTCGAATTTCGAATGCATTATCAATCACATACTACAATAAGATTGGATATTCATTTAGATCGGCATCAAACTGTTGTTTTTAGAGAGGGCAAGGATCGTCGGGCTTATGAAAACGTCAGAAATACAAAGGTTTTAGCATCTTTTGAATTGAGTCGGTTAGACCCATCTCGGAAATACCCATGCATTATGTGTGGAATGATGCACAGAAAAATTCGCAGCGAAGGCAGAAAGGTGGTGAAAAAATTATTTCACGTATGTATGCTGTTTCACCGAAAAATTCTGAACTTTTCCATTTGCGTCTTCTGTTGTTGCACGTTTGTGGTCCAAAGTCGTATGAAAATCTTAAAACATTCAACGGTGTAGTATAAAACACGTTTGTGGCGGCATGTCATGCATGTAGTATTGCTTCAAATGACATCGAATATCGGGAATGTTCAAACGAAGAGAAGGAGTTAAATGCTCCAAAGAAAATGCGACAATTATTTGGAATTATTTGTGCGATGAATATGCCAACAAATGCATTAGCACTTTGGAACGAATTTAAATAAATTAAAGAAGTGGCAATTATGAAGAAATTGCTTTTAACCGGGCGTTACTTTAAATAGATAAAATATTGGACAGTCACAGCCTCACATGCCAGGGTGTCGGCTTACCAAATCCTACCGCGTTATCGGAAGTTATTGAAACAAATCGTCGTTCGTAAATTATTGTGTTCCATAATATGTGTAAAATAAACCCTTATAGAACACAATAATTTACGAACGACAAAATGTTATTAATCCTTTTGAACAAAAATTTTTATTTAATGAGTTTTACGGAATCGCAAATCAAGAGCAAAGGCATGTTATCTAGAGTTGCGTCGTTCCGGAACGACCTAGTTCCATTGAACGATTCCCTAAAAGGAACGGTTCGGACTTTTCCAATAGTTCCTTTTTTATCGTTCCTCGTTCCGGAACTGCAATCCACTGGATCGTCTCACATGTGTTTCGTTTACTTATTTGTCTACACGAGAACGAGGTTGATTTTTTGTGTAGGGAACAGTGTTGCCGTCTTTCGTGTATGTATTTTTTCATAACCAGCGTTGCCATTTTGGTTACTTTTTTCAACACAAAAAAAAACAATTTTTTTGGAACAAGAACTACACACAGCGGTTTATGATCCTACAGGATAAAAAAGCACAATTTCTTCTTTAGACATATTTTTAAACTGAAGTGCGAATGAAATAGTACTTTTGATACAAAACAATTTGGTTAATTTTTCGCTTTTGGTTACTTTATTTTTACATTTTGGTACTAATTTCTTTTTCAATTAGACCTACTATGGGACTGAAGTTATTTCTTTTTTTTATATTACATTAAAATTTTACCTTTAGAACGTCCTAGTGGCTGGGGAGCCAAAATGTTTTTTTTTTTCTTTTTTATTGTTGATTTAGGTTTAAGTTTTGTTCTGTATCTAAGGTTAATACTATGTTATACATATTTATATTTTGGCCGGAAAGGCTTTGTATTACTTTATTAAATAAATAAATAAATAATTGAAATCGTACAGAATATGATTGAAAAAATTGTGCTTAAAGCGTCCCATATATTTCAATTTTTATATTGTACATTAATTGCTACTGTACGATAGTTGCATAATATATTTTTAATTTTTATTCCATAACCAAGAAATTTGTCTTCGTTTTCTTGTAGTTAATAATTTATATATTTATTGTGAGAGAAGTAACATCATATTTATATTTTTAAATCATAGAAATTTTCAACTTTTTTTAAAATTTGTCTTTAAGTAAATTTTACAAGCAATTTTAAATACTTAAAAGCACTCCTTATGCTAAGTTCACACTTAGGTTTTTAAACGCGTTTATAGTATGTTCACATTTGGCTTCTTAAACGCGTTTAAGCAGTTCGAACGTGATTAAGCTCTAATCACTTCAAAATCGAGGTGATTACCCATACATTGAAGTGATTTGTTAATTAGTTCAAATTGACATGATTACAACTAAATCACTTCATAAATCACATAGAATCCACTGAACATACCTCAAATGTAGAATCGCCAACATGATCGTGTACAACCGGCCAAGATTTCTGCTTAATGTTTTTATTTCTTTCCTTAAATAATTCATAAATTTTCACAATTTCATCATTAAAATGATTAAAATAATCTTCTGAAAACTTTATAAAAGTGTTTTTTATCCATTTTTAATACTTTAAAGAAATATAAATTTGTTTGTTGTTTTTTTGTGTGTTTTTTTTCTTAATCATCTGTCATCTTAATCGTCTCAAATGTAATGTGAACGGCTTTGATTAGCTAAATCAACATTTTGCTTAAACGCGTTTAAAACCCTAAGTGTGAACTTAGCATTAAGCAAAATGTTGATTTAGCTAATCAAAGCCGTTCACATTACATTTGAGATGATTAAGATGACAGATGATTAAGTAAAAAAAAAACACACACACACACACAAAAAAACAACAAACAAATTTATATTTCTTTAAAGTATTAAAAATGGATAAAAACACTTTTATAAAGTTATCAGAAGATTATTTTAATCATTTAAATGATGAAATTGTGAAAATTTATGAATTATTTAAGGAAAAAAATAAAAACATTAAACAGATATCTTGGCCGGTTGTACACGATCATGTTGGCGATTCTACATTTGAGGTATGTTCAGTGGATTCTATGTGATTTATGAAGTGATTTAGTTATAATCATGTCAGTTCAGTTTGTGCTTTGTTGTGAAACGGACGTGTATTTTAAACTCCGCATACGATTTTAATAATTTATTAATTAAATTTGATTTTGGAATATAAATATTAAGCGAATGGACGCTAGAAAATATATGATATTTTTTAATTTAAATTATTTAACATAAAAGTGAACAATTAAAACGAAAAATTAAATAAAGATAAATAAAGTAAAAATATATACATATGTACGTATGAATGTTCATACATGTTTATGTATACATATTCTGTGCACAAACATTTTAGTTTAAATTTCTTTTTTTTGGCGTTGTTGTAAAATACAATAAATAACAAAAACATTAAAAGCACAGTAAAACGGTGAAAAACAAAAACAATTTCTTGCATGAGTAAAAACAATGTAACAACAATAAAATTAAATGAGAGAAATGCTTATGTGACAGAGCATGCCAACGAAAATAATGTTGAAATAAATAAAACAAAACAAAACAATATTAACTACCTAACCCTCTTTATTTACACAAACGGTGGATAGTGACTCATTAAAAAACTAAAACTAGACCTGGTAACAAGTGTTGCCAGGCCAACAAGTATTGCCGCGACGTCAAAAATAAATTGAGTGGGAAATGATATAATGAACCAAAACACAAATGCAATGGAAAACCCGCCTGTAAAGAGTTGTCAAAAGCCTCAAGTCCAAGTTGGTATGGACAGGTATATAACAGTCCTTAAGCGGGGTCGCAGCCCTACCTCTTCAGCTGTTGCTTCGGCATCAAAAGTGCCATCTTTTGACAAAATAAATTCCCAAAATCGCTTTGCAATTCTGGAGGATGAATCCTCTGAAGCACCAAGCGTCATAAAATCGCCCAAGCCTCCCCCGATATATCTTAGGGAGCATAACTCAAATGATCTAATAAAGAGTTTAATTTCGTTGATTGGTGAAAATTCGTTTTATGTAGCCGCAATGAAGCGAGGTAGCATAAATGAAACGAAAATTCAAGTGAATCATGAAAATGATTTTCGCAAAATTATTAACAAATTTGAGGCACTTAAAAAAAGTTTTTGTACATACCAACTCAAGAGCAGTAAAGGTCTCCAGGTGGTGATTAAGGGAATTGATTCATGCGTAGACCCAGAGGAAATTAAAACTTTCTTGGTAGAAAAAGGCTTCAAGATAAAACATGTGGTAAATATTAGAAATAGAGACAAAAATCCACAACCACTTTTTCGAGTAGAATTAGAGCCCGGCGACATTAAGTTAAAAAAAAACGAAACGCATCCCATTTATAGTTTGAAATATATTCTATACAGAAGAATCACAATTGAGGAGCCGCACAAAAAAAATGGACCTGTTCAGTGCTTAAACTGCCAAGAATTTAGCCATACAAAGGCATACTGCTACTTACCCCCTGTTTGCGTAGTATGTGGTGAACTACACGGTACAGTTTCTTGCGATAAGTCTAAAACCGACCCAAACGTAAAAAAATGTAGCAACTGTGGCGGTAATCACACTGCCAATTATAGAGGATGCCCTGTATATAATATCGCCAAGCAGACGGTTGGACCGAAAACAAATGCCCCTCAAATGCAGGTTGCAAATCAAGTTATCACAAATGCAATTCAAGACCCCCAGTCTAGTAATAACAGAACCTCTTACGCTAACGTCCTAAAATCAAACCATGAGCCAATGCAAGGTGCCTCACCAATTAATGATGAAACTCCAGTTTCTAATTTAAGTCGTTTAGAAAAAAACATGGAAACATTAGTGCAAACAGTAAATAATTTTACGAACACAATGGGTAATATGATGCAGGAAATTCTTAGAATGCAATCAATGTTATTGCAAGCTGTACTTAACAAGCCATGAACTGTATAAAAATTTGTTTTTGGAACGCAAACGGCATCCGCCAACATAAAAATGAACTAGAATACTTTCTTAAAAATAAACAAATTGATGTCATGATGGTTTCTGAAACTCATTTGACCTCAAAAAATACGTTTAAAATAAATGGTTATATACTATATGATACAAAGGACCCTCGAGATAGAGCTTGTGGAGGTTCTGCTATTTTAATAAAAACCAGAGTCAAACACTACCTAATGGGTGACCATCGTGAAGATTATCTTCTAGCAACAAACATTTGCGTTGAAGAATTAAATAGAAACGTAGTAATCTCATCGTTATACTCCCCACCTAGATATTCAATATCAGAAGGCCAAAATTATAAATATTTTAAATGATTAGGACCCTGTTTCCTGGCCGCTGGCGATTATAACGCTAAACATACCTTCTGGGGGTCCCGACTTATAACACCAAAGGGTCGTGTTCTATTTAATACCATTACTAAAATGGATTTGAATGTGATAGCGAGCGGACAACCAACATATTGGCCTACTGATCAGCAAAAAATACCAGATGTCATCGATTTTGGCGTGGTTAAAAACATCTCCTTAGAAACGATTTTTGTTGAAGCTTCCTTAGAATTATCTTCCGACCACACACCAACAATTGTTACTTTAATGAACCCCAATAGAATTGTATCTCCAACTGGTTACTTAGCGACGCCAGCTACACAAATCAATTGGCTAAAATATAAAAAATATCTCAGCACCCATTGCACAAAAAATATTCCGCTTAGTACACCGGAATACGTAGTTCGCGCTATTCTTAATTTTGACAGTTTTCTGAAGCTAGCTGTGCAACATTCCAGTATTACCCCAAAAAAAACTAAAAATATTAAAATTTATTCCACAGATGTTGAGCGTCTCCTGTCTGAAAAAAGAAGAGCTCGAAGAGAGTGGCAATTGCACAGATCCCCTCAACTTAAGAATTTGTTAAAAGAGTGTACAAGAAGGCTAAGAAAGTTACTACAGACAGAAAACGGATTCTCTGCAAAAATATCTTAAGGAACTTGATGCAACTCCGCAATCAGACTACTCATTATGGCGTGCAGCTAAACATCTAAAAAGGCCAGTTGTCGCTAAGTCACCATTAAGAAACTTGAACGGAAGTTGGGCAAGAAATGATAACGAAAAGGGAAATCTGTTTGTTAATCATTTAAAAAACGTATTTACCCCAAATATATCTCACGATACTGCGGTCGAGTTACCACCTGTTCCTGCTAGAGCAGCTGTTCCCCTAAGATTTGAGATAAGAGAAATCGAAAAGGCTGTTTGTGAATTAAACCCCAAAAAAGCCCCTGGTTTTGATAAGATCAGCAACAAAATGCTTTTGGAGCTACCCAGCACAGCAAAGAAAATTATTCTATTAATTTTCAATGCTATCTTACGTCTTCAATACTATCCTCAAAAGTGGAAGGTTTCCTTAGTCACCATGATACCTAAACCAGGAAAGGATCCTACTTAGTCGGTCGTCAATTTATTATTAAAGAAGGAAATTTTTAAGTTCACCTCAGCCCATTGGCGCTGGAGTCCCACAAGGCAGCATCCTGGGCCCTCTATTATACTTAATTTATACTTCGGACATGCCAACAAGCAACTACATCCAAACTTCAACATTTGCAGACGATACAGCTTTTCTAAGCGTCCACGAAAACCGTTATGAAGCATCTCGTTACTTACAGCATCATATAGTTCAACTAGAAATATGGTTAAGACAATGGAGGATTATGGTCAAGGAGCAAAAATGCGTGCATATAACATTCACCTTGCGCCGGGAATCTTGCCCCCATATTACAATCAATAATCAAATAATTCCTCAACATTCGCATGTAAAATATCTCGGTATACATCTGGATCGGCGATTAACGTGGAAATGCCATATAGAGGCAAAATTAACTCAAATGAAACTAAAAGCCATTCTTATTCATTGGCTTATTGGTAGAAACTCTGTCCTTAGTCTCGATTGCAAACTTCTTCTTTACAACTCCATCTTAAAGCCAATCTGGTGCTATGGTATTCAGTTATGGGGCACTGCCTCGGCCTCTAATATAGAAAAAATTCAAAGGCGCCAAAATAAACTTCTTCGAATAATCACAGCTGCCCCTTGGTATGTTAAAAATTCAAATATTCACCAGGATCTTAATGTTCCTTTAGTAAAAACTATGATTACGAAATATGCAGTAAAATACTTAAAAATACGGGAAATCCCGGGAATTTCAATTATTTTATTTCCCGTTTTCCCGGGATTTTTCTTGCGGGATCCCGGGAAATAAAAAAATTCCTCATAATTTCAGAAAATAGCTATTTATACTTTGAAATTTAGTTTTCTATTCTCTAAAAATTAGCATCTGTGGATGGGTTGTGGTTTAGATCAATTACAAGAAGTGAGTACATGTATTTAAATCAATGTCTCCTGATGCAATAAATCTACTAAAAGCAGAATGGGCAGTGCAACAGTTGATAATTATTACATTTAGTGAAGTGAAGAGTTAATAAAGTACATTAATTCAAAATAAGATGCAGGCAGTAAAGTTTCATTGTCCATGAACAAGTCTTAAAAATAGGAGATACCTAAACATATCGCCGCTCCTTTATTCCAACATAGTCATATCTACAAAAACAAACGATCTTGGCAAAATGCGATTAAAGTTTTCAAAATGTACCGATTTAAAGATATATTTTGCTATAACTTCGGTTCAGTTTGAGACATAATACGAGAAGGTATGAAGGAAAACTTTGCTAAAGTTACTTCAAATTTTGAGATATGACTATGATGCAATGAAGGAGCGATATGTTTATTAGGTGATAAACACAAATTTTCAATTTCAATTTGTGTTGGTTTATATACCCGTGAAGTGCGGGGAAACCGAAATAAAATAACATTTTGGAAACTCGTGTAAGATACTACAACATGCAACTTGAAAAACACATTGTCCTAAAGATTACAAATGGACCTATTGAAATGAAAAGGTTTGTAAGAAGCAGTCCGGTTGATTCTTTTTTTGCATAAACATTGATATACATTTGACTGATATAGACGTTGTTTATAAAAAAGAAAAAATTGCTTCTGATTGTGAATCTGAAGCATGCTACAACGGTGCACTTTTAACTATTTGTCCAACCTCGGTAAAAAATGAACGAAATTTCGTGGAAACATGATAATTAGTAAATAAAATCAGGAATATACTTTTTGCCGACTTACTAAGCGCTTTGAGTGTGTCAGAAAGTTATTTCCTAAGCCTTTAAAAAATGTTATATATTTCTCTAAAATATTTTGTCTATTTTATTAATTAACTTTTTGATTTCATATCTTGAGTATCTTTTGTTTTTATTATTGCTTTATGAATTAAATTGTTATGTTTATGTTATCTTTTTATCTTGTATCCATAGCATAATAATACTGAATAAAAGCATAATAATAGGGAATAAGGGCGTGAGGTAATAATAATTCAAGTTCCTATTTCAATCTTCGATTATAAAGTTTTTTTCATTAATTAATGACAAAATTTACTTTGTATTATTTATATGGAGCGGGATCCCGGGATCCCGGGAAATTTAAAAAAGTTTCCCGCTTTCCCGGGAATCGAAAAAGTCCGGGAAAAAAAAAACTCTACTCGAATCGCATCCGAACCCACTAGCTCGAAATATTTTATATGATAGCGGCCACACTCGCTTAAGAAGACACTGCAGCACTTATCCAATTAGATGAGCGATAAACACCTAGATAAGTGAACAGAACCCGTGAAGAAGAAATTTTTTGTCTGGCACTGGCAGGACATAAAATAAAGTATTAGGTTAAGATTTGATTAATTATTGTTAGTTCATATTTAATGTATGAAGATTCAATAAATAATATTGCAAAAAAAAAAAAAAAAAAAAATGTCAATTTGAAGTGATTAACAAATCACTTCAATGTATGGGTAATCATCTCGATTTTGAAGTGATTAGAGCTTAATCACGTTCGAACTGCTTAAACGCGTTTAAGAAGCTAAATGTGAACATACTATTAAAAACAGTTTGAAACTGCTTTTAATATGTGCGTTCGTTTACTTTTCCAGTAAGATCCCAGTAAAATCCTGTAGGTTAATAATATGAAAATTTTACAAACTTATGTGTACGCGAACGCATTTCAGTAAAATCCAGTACAAATTTGTACAAATTTCGGGGTAAACGAACGCAGCTAATAAGTGCGTCTACTAAGTCGTACTAAGCAAAACTATTTTTGTTAGTAAATATTTGCTTGAAAGAATAATGAACCCAAACCAAAACGAAAGTATTGGAAAGCATTGCAAGCAATATTTAAAAAATTATGGTTTACTATTAATAATATATTACAATTGTTTGACTTAATTCTGCACACAGTTCCAAACCTTTTTGGGCAAATTTTTCATAGAAATCCGGATTATCAGTAGCATCTCCTAGCAGACAACAAAGCAAAACAGTTGGCTTTTTGCTTAGCTGTTGTTGTTGCTCCCAGGCTTCGCTGTATATCTGGACTTTTGCAAAATAATTCTCCTATTGGAGCGGCCTTGTTTGAAGCTGTAACACTTACAGCACCCTTTGGTATACCAGCTTCTTCAGCAAGTTTAGCTACAGCTGAAGCTGTATAGGAGTATCTTCAGCAGGTTTTATAATAATAGTACAGCCTTTTTGTAAAAAAAAAACAAATATTTATCTTAATGGTTGATTTCAATACATATTCTCAAAACCAAATAATTACCTGCAGCTAAAGCAGCTCCAGCTTTACGGGTTATCTTAGCTAACGGAAAGTTCCAAGGTGTTATTAAACCTGTTGCACCAAGAGGTTGTTTTATTACAATCAATTCTCTATTCGGAACAGGTTTGGGAACTATCTTACCATAGATACACCTAGTCACCTCAGCAAACCATTCCATAAACGCACTTCCGTAAAAAACTTCCCCTTGGATTCAGTTATAGGTTTACCCGATTAAGTTGTCATAATTTCAGCAATTTCTTATGTATGTTTTGCAATCAATTTATACCAATTCTATTGAAATGAAAATATTAAGAATTACTCCCTCTTTAAGTTACAATATTTTTACCTTTAACAATTGATATCTTTGCTTAGCAGTTAACGTAGTCAAATTCTTTAAATAGAACGCCTGTCTGGCCGCTGAAATTACCAGCTCAGCATCCTTCTTATTCATTGGCTGGATTTTTTTTACCTCAAAAGTGTTGCAAAAGTAGCACGCAAACTATGCTTAATAGAACACAAAACATAGATTCCTCTTGATTCATTAACAATTTGTTTAAGACATTTCTCACCAAATGTACGAATTCTCCCAGTACTAAATTCGGATTAATTTCTTCACCATTGTCCTTTAGAACCTCAAACGGATCAGCTACAAACGGCAAGCTTTCCTTAACAAACTGCTGGAATTTGTTTAAATCATCAAACGGACCAGTAGAACTATGCTGGGCAAATATCAATAAAAATTCCACAGCATTTGCTAAACAATCTTCAATTTGTTCGTTAGACAAATGTTTGGAATCTTTACAAGCTTACCATTTTACCAACAACTCCTTTAAACCTGAGAATTTCCATTCGCCACACCAAACACGTTTCAATTTATCTAAAAATACAAATTTGATTATTTCTTTTATTTTAAACAAATATTGGTAAGACTTACCTTCTAATTCTTCCAATTCGTCTAAACTTTTAATGTACTTTTGTACAATAATTTAAAAAACTACAAACACAATTTTTATTTTGTTTTTCAATACATTTTTGCCTATTTTTTACTGAACTTTACTGCATTTTACTAAATTGCGTTCGCATACACAAAATACAGTAAATGAGAAGACAAATTGAGTGCGAAAAGTGACAGTTCTTGACTGAGTACTAACAAATTTTTACTGCAGAAATTTTTGCAGTAAAATTTAGTAAAACATAAAGCATACAAATTTTAACACAATTTTTTAATAAAAGAAAAGTTGAAATAAAAATTAAACCAATACAAAATATGAATAAATATTTATAAATTAAAATTGTTTGTGAAGCATTTATATGGCTAAATACCAATCAAAGTATATTTATAAAAGTACATGCAAGTGAACGGCTGTTAGTTTGTTTATATTCCTGAGCTCGTCAAAATTTGTTTACATTTTTATTTTATTTTTTATTTCTAAATATCGTCACCTTAAATGCAAACGGACGAAACGGCACAAGAATCCGAAATCGAGTTTCTGATTGATCATGGATTGTTTTATTAACCTTCGCGTTACCAATACCCACCCGAGTGACCATTTCTGTTTTTTTTATATATATATATATGTGTTCCTCTAACTCCCATTGGAGCATAGGGCGTTTTATTTGTAAAATAATTTCTTTAAGTTTGCTTCGGTTAAAAATAAATTTTTAGGAACAAATCTAGCTTAGCGACGCACACCCAAATAAAAAAAAGTACCTAGGCTGATAGAAAATTGAAAAATAAGAAGAAAAACTTAAATAAAAAAATTGGCGCAAACGCTTAGTTTTCTATATAGTATATATTTAAAAATTTTTAACTCTTAAGCTCACATTACAGTTTTTGTGTACTAAGTGTATAAATTTAAATTTTTTATTTATTTATTATTTTTTTTTTTTTTAAAGATGTTTTATTTTTTATGGAAATATCAAAAAGTAATTTCAATTTTTGGGAATACAAAATTTTAATTTCAAAAGATTTTGTTATTCGTGCTTAATTCCCAGTTTTTATTATTGATAAAAACACTTGAAATTTATTGTTGATGGGATAAGCTATTCCTATGCGCATTTCACTGGTTGCTTAGGCCAGATCATCAGGAAACTTCATCCATAAAGATTTTGGAAAAACTAAAGATATTAAACCAAATAAAACTGTTAAGCGTATGAGACTTAAAGCAACAGTTCTACTTGTAACAATATCAAAGTTTAAACAAAACACATCAACAATAAACAGTGGGTTTATCTCATCTTACATTCCCCACTACAATTAGTTGAAATTCTCTCAACATTAACTGTAGTTGTAAGTAGGTTAAGAAAAACAAAATAAAAACAAACAACAACTTACAAAAGATGTTGTCAATTAAGTGTTTTTTAGACCGTGCACTTGTCTGTTTATTATCAAAAAGTAATTTCAATTTTTGGGAATACAAAATTTTAATTTCAAAAGATTTTGTTATTCGTGCTTAATTCCCAGTTTTTATTATTGATAAAAACACTTGAAATTTATTGTTGATGGGATAAGCTATTCCTATGCGCATTTCACTGGTTGCTTAGGCCAGATCATCAGGAAACTTCATCCATAAAGATTTTGGAAAAACTAAAGATATTAAACCAAATAAAACTGTTAAGCGTATGAGACTTAAAGCAACAGTTCTACTTGTAACAATATCAAAGTTTAAACAAAACACATCAACAATAAACAGTGGGTTTATCTCATCTTACATTCCCCACTACAATTAGTTGAAATTCTCTCAACATTAACTGTAGTTGTAAGTAGGTTAAGAAAAACAAAATAAAAACAAACAACAACTTACAAAAGATGTTGTCAATTAAGTGTTTTTTAGACCGTGCACTTGTCTGTTTATTATCAAAAAGTAATTTCAATTTTTGGGAATACAAAATTTTAATTTCAAAAGATTTTGTTATTCGTGCTTAATTCCCAGTTTTTATTATTGATAAAAACACTTGAAATTTATTGTTGATGGGATAAGCTATTCCTATGCGCATTTCACTGGTTGCTTAGGCCAGATCATCAGGAAACTTCATCCATAAAGATTTTGGAAAAACTAAAGATATTAAACCAAATAAAACTGTTAAGCGTATGAGACTTAAAGCAACAGTTCTACTTGTAACAATATCAAAGTTTAAACAAAACACATCAACAATAAACAGTGGGTTTATCTCATCTTACATTCCCCACTACAATTAGTTGAAATTCTCTCAACATTAACTGTAGTTGTAAGTAGGTTAAGAAAAACAAAATAAAAACAAACAACAACTTACAAAAGATGTTGTCAATTAAGTGTTTTTTAGACCGTGCACTTGTCTGTTTATTATCAAAAAGTAATTTCAATTTTTGGGAATACAAAATTTTAATTTCAAAAGATTTTGTTATTCGTGCTTAATTCCCAGTTTTTATTATTGATAAAAACACTTGAAATTTATTGTTGATGGGATAAGCTATTCCTATGCGCATTTCACTGGTTGCTTAGGCCAGATCATCAGGAAACTTCATCCATAAAGATTTTGGAAAAACTAAAGATATTAAACCAAATAAAACTGTTAAACGTATGAGACTTAAAGCAACAGTTCTACTTGTAACAATATCAAAGTTTAAACAAAACACATCAACAATAAACAGTGGGTTTATCTCATCTTACATTCCCCACTACAATTAGTTGAAATTCTCTCAACATTAACTGTAGTTGTAAGTAGGTTAAGAAAAACAAAATAAAAACAAACAACAACTTACAAAAGATGTTGTCAATTAAGTGTTTTTTAGACCGTGCACTTGTCTGTTTATTATCAAAAAGTAATTTCAATTTTTGGGAATACAAAATTTTAATTTCAAAAGATTTTGTTATTCGTGCTTAATTCCCAGTTTTTATTATTGATAAAAACACTTGAAATTTATTGTTGATGGGATAAGCTATTCCTATGCGCATTTCACTGGTTGCTTAGGCCAGATCATCAGGAAACTTCATCCATAAAGATTTTGGAAAAACTAAAGATATTAAACCAAATAAAACTGTTAAGCGTATGAGACTTAAAGCAACAGTTCTACTTGTAACAATATCAAAGTTTAAACAAAACACATCAACAATAAACAGTGGGTTTATCTCATCTTACATTCCCCACTACAATTAGTTGAAATTCTCTCAACATTAACTGTAGTTGTAAGTAGGTTAAGAAAAACAAAATAAAAACAAACAACAACTTACAAAAGATGTTGTCAATTAAGTGTTTTTTAGACCGTGCACTTGTCTGTTTATTATCAAAAAGTAATTTCAATTTTTGGGAATACAAAATTTTAATTTCAAAAGATTTTGTTATTCGTGCTTAATTCCCAGTTTTTATTATTGATAAAAACACTTGAAATTTATTGTTGATGGGATAAGCTATTCCTATGCGCATTTCACTGGTTGCTTAGGCCAGATCATCAGGAAACTTCATCCATAAAGATTTTGGAAAAACTAAAGATATTAAACCAAATAAAACTGTTAAGCGTATGAGACTTAAAGCAACAGTTCTACTTGTAACAATATCAAAGTTTAAACAAAACACATCAACAATAAACAGTGGGTTTATCTCATCTTACATTCCCCACTACAATTAGTTGAAATTCTCTCAACATTAACTGTAGTTGTAAGTAGGTTAAGAAAAACAAAATAAAAACAAACAACAACTTACAAAAGATGTTGTCAATTAAGTGTTTTTTAGACCGTGCACTTGTCTGTTTATTATCAAAAAGTAATTTCAATTTTTGGGAATACAAAATTTTAATTTCAAAAGATTTTGTTATTCGTGCTTAATTCCCAGTTTTTATTATTGATAAAAACACTTGAAATTTATTGTTGATGGGATAAGCTATTCCTATGCGCATTTCACTGGTTGCTTAGGCCAGATCATCAGGAAACTTCATCCATAAAGATTTTGGAAAAACTAAAGATATTAAACCAAATAAAACTGTTAAGCGTATGAGACTTAAAGCAACAGTTCTACTTGTAACAATATCAAAGTTTAAACAAAACACATCAACAATAAACAGTGGGTTTATCTCATCTTACATTCCCCACTACAATTAGTTGAAATTCTCTCAACATTAACTGTAGTTGTAAGTAGGTTAAGAAAAACAAAATAAAAACAAACAACAACTTACAAAAGATGTTGTCAATTAAGTGTTTTTTAGACCGTGCACTTGTCTGTTTATTATCAAAAAGTAATTTCAATTTTTGGGAATACAAAATTTTAATTTCAAAAGATTTTGTTATTCGTGCTTAATTCCCAGTTTTGATTATTGATAAAAACACTTGAAATTTATTGTTGATGGGATAAGCTATTTCTATGCGCATTTCACTGGTTGCTTAGGCCAGATCATCAGGAAACTTCATCCATAAAGATTTTGGAAAAACTAAAGATATTAAACCAAATAAAACTGTTAAGCGTATGAGACTTAAAGCAACAGTTCTACTTGTAACAATATCAAAGTTTAAACAAAACACATCAACAATAAACAGTGGGTTTATCTCATCTTACATTCCCCACTACAATTAGTTGAAATTCTCTCAACATTAACTGTAGTTGTAAGTAGGTTAAGAAAAACAAAATAAAAACAAACAACAACTTACAAAAGATGTTGTCAATTAAGTGTTTTTTAGACCGTGCACTTGTCTGTTTTTTATTTTGTTTTTCTTAACCTACTTACAACTACAGTTAATGTTGAGAGAATTTCAACTAATTGTAGTGGGGAATGTAAGATGAGATAAACCCACTGTTTATTGTTGATGTGTTTTGTTTAAACTTTGATATTGTTACAAGTAGAACTGTTGCTTTAAGTCTCATACGCTTAACAGTTTTATTTGGTTTAATATCTTTAGTTTTTCCAAAATCTTTATGGATGAAGTTTCCTGATGATCTGGCCTAAGCAACCAGTGAAATGCGCATAGGAATAGCTTATCCCATCAACAATAAATTTCAAGTGTTTTTATCAATAATAAAAACTGGGAATTAAGCACGAATAACAAAATCTTTTGAAATTAAAATTTTGTATTCCCAAAAATTGAAATTACTTTTTGATAATAAACAGACAAGTGCACGGTCTAAAAAACACTTAATTGACAACATCTTTTGTAAGTTGTTGTTTGTTTTTATTTTGTTTTTCTTAACCTACTTATGCCTAATAAATCACTGATGGTTTAAACGCTGGTTTAGTTGAACTAAACTTGAATTTATATGTAGTTTAAACTCATTAACCATAAATCAGTGTCCCATGTATTATATGTTGTTAAAAAAATAACATGTGGCAGCACTACGACAAATGTTGGCAAATTCATATGATTTGTACTGGTAGTTTAAACGCCCAATTTCATGCGTTTAAAGATGGTTTATATATTTAATGATTTATCGATTTGTTGGTTTAAACACATTTTAAACCAAAAAGAGAGTTTAACTTGCTCTGATTTTTTAGCCCTTACAACTACAGTTAATGTTGAGAGAATTTCAACTAATTGTAGTGGGGAATGTAAGATGAGATAAACCCACTGTTTATTGTTGATGTGTTTTGTTTAAACTTTGATATTGTTACAAGTAGAACTGTTGCTTTAAGTCTCATACGCTTAACAGTTTTATTTGGTTTAATATCTTTAGTTTTTCCAAAATCTTTATGGATGAAGTTTCCTGATGATCTGGCCTAAGCAACCAGTGAAATGCGCATAGGAATAGCTTATCCCATCAACAATAAATTTCAAGTGTTTTTATCAATAATAAAAACTGGGAATTAAGCACGAATAACAAAATCTTTTGAAATTAAAATTTTGTATTCCCAAAAATTGAAATTACTTTTTGATAATAAACAGACAAGTGCACGGTCTAAAAAACACTTAATTGACAACATCTTTTGTAAGTTGTTGTTTGTTTTTATTTTGTTTTTCTTAACCTACTTACAACTACAGTTAATGTTGAGAGAATTTCAACTAATTGTAGTGGGGAATGTAAGATGAGATAAACCCACTGTTTATTGTTGATGTGTTTTGTTTAAACTTTGATATTGTTACAAGTAGAACTGTTGCTTTAAGTCTCATACGCTTAACAGTTTTATTTGGTTTAATATCTTTAGTTTTTCCAAAATCTTTATGGATGAAGTTTCCTGATGATCTGGCCTAAGCAACCAGTGAAATGCGCATAGGAATAGCTTATCCCATCAACAATAAATTTCAAGTGTTTTTATCAATAATAAAAACTGGGAATTAAGCACGAATAACAAAATCTTTTGAAATTAAAATTTTGTATTCCCAAAAATTGAAATTACTTTTTGATAATAAACAGACAAGTGCACGGTCTAAAAAACACTTAATTGACAACATCTTTTGTAAGTTGTTGTTTGTTTTTATTTTGTTTTTCTTAACCTACTTACAACTACAGTTAATGTTGAGAGAATTTCAACTAATTGTAGTGGGGAATGTAAGATGAGATAAACCCACTGTTTATTGTTGATGTGTTTTGTTTAAACTTTGATATTGTTACAAGTAGAACTGTTGCTTTAAGTCTCATACGCTTAACAGTTTTATTTGGTTTAATATCTTTAGTTTTTCCAAAATCTTTATGGATGAAGTTTCCTGATGATCTGGCCTAAGCAACCAGTGAAATGCGCATAGGAATAGCTTATCCCATCAACAATAAATTTCAAGTGTTTTTATCAATAATAAAAACTGGGAATTAAGCACGAATAACAAAATCTTTTGAAATTAAAATTTTGTATTCCCAAAAATTGAAATTACTTTTTGATAATAAACAGACAAGTGCACGGTCTAAAAAACACTTAATTGACAACATCTTTTGTAAGTTGTTGTTTGTTTTTATTTTGTTTTTCTTAACCTACTTACAACTACAGTTAATGTTGAGAGAATTTCAACTAATTGTAGTGGGGAATGTAAGATGAGATAAACCCACTGTTTATTGTTGATGTGTTTTGTTTAAACTTTGATATTGTTACAAGTAGAACTGTTGCTTTAAGTCTCATACGCTTAACAGTTTTATTTGGTTTAATATCTTTAGTTTTTCCAAAATCTTTATGGATGAAGTTTCCTGATGATCTGGCCTAAGCAACCAGTGAAATGCGCATAGGAATAGCTTATCCCATCAACAATAAATTTCAAGTGTTTTTATCAATAATAAAAACTGGGAATTAAGCACGAATAACAAAATCTTTTGAAATTAAAATTTTGTATTCCCAAAAATTGAAATTACTTTTTGATAATAAACAGACAAGTGCACGGTCTAAAAAACACTTAATTGACAACATCTTTTGTAAGTTGTTGTTTGTTTTTATTTTGTTTTTCTTAACCTACTTACAACTACAGTTAATGTTGAGAGAATTTCAACTAATTGTAGTGGGGAATGTAAGATGAGATAAACCCACTGTTTATTGTTGATGTGTTTTGTTTAAACTTTGATATTGTTACAAGTAGAACTGTTGCTTTAAGTCTCATACGCTTAACAGTTTTATTTGGTTTAATATCTTTAGTTTTTCCAAAATCTTTATGGATGAAGTTTCCTGATGATCTGGCCTAAGCAACCAGTGAAATGCGCATAGGAATAGCTTATCCCATCAACAATAAATTTCAAGTGTTTTTATCAATAATAAAAACTGGGAATTAAGCACGAATAACAAAATCTTTTGAAATTAAAATTTTGTATTCCCAAAAATTGAAATTACTTTTTGATAATAAACAGACAAGTGCACGGTCTAAAAAACACTTAATTGACAACATCTTTTGTAAGTTGTTGTTTGTTTTTATTTTGTTTTTCTTAGCCTACTTACAACTACAGTTAATGTTGAGAGAATTTCAACTAATTGTAGTGGGGAATGTAAGATGAGATAAACCCACTGTTTATTGTTGATGTGTTTTGTTTAAACTTTGATATTGTTACAAGTAGAACTGTTGCTTTAAGTCTCATACGCTTAACAGTTTTATTTGGTTTAATATCTTTAGTTTTTCCAAAATCTTTATGGATGAAGTTTCCTGATGATCTGGCCTAAGCAACCAGTGAAATGCGCATAGGAATAGCTTATCCCATCAACAATAAATTTCAAGTGTTTTTATCAATAATAAAAACTGGGAATTAAGCACGAATAACAAAATCTTTTGAAATTAAAATTTTGTATTCCCAAAAATTGAAATTACTTTTTGATAATAAACAGACAAGTGCACGGTCTAAAAAACACTTAATTGACAACATCTTTTGTAAGTTGTTGTTTGTTTTTATTTTGTTTTTCTTAACCTACTTACAACTACAGTTAATGTTGAGAGAATTTCAACTAATTGTAGTGGGGAATGTAAGATGAGATAAACCCACTGTTTATTGTTGATGTGTTTTGTTTAAACTTTGATATTGTTACAAGTAGAACTGTTGCTTTAAGTCTCATACGCTTAACAGTTTTATTTGGTTTAATATCTTTAGTTTTTCCAAAATCTTTATGGATGAAGTTTCCTGATGATCTGGCCTAAGCAACCAGTGAAATGCGCATAGGAATAGCTTATCCCATCAACAATAAATTTCAAGTGTTTTTATCAATAATAAAAACTGGGAATTAAGCACGAATAACAAAATCTTTTGAAATTAAAATTTTGTATTCCCAAAAATTGAAATTACTTTTTGATAATAAACAGACAAGTGCACGGTCTAAAAAACACTTAATTGACAACATCTTTTGTAAGTTGTTGTTTGTTTTTATTTTGTTTTTCTTAACCTACTTACAACTACAGTTAATGTTGAGAGAATTTCAACTAATTGTAGTGGGGAATGTAAGATGAGATAAACCCACTGTTTATTGTTGATGTGTTTTGTTTAATCTTTGATATTGTTACAAGTAGAACTGTTGCTTTAAGTCTCATACGCTTAACAGTTTTATTTGGTTTAATATCTTTAGTTTTTCCAAAATCTTTATGGATGAAGTTTCCTGATGATCTGGCCTAAGCAACCAGTGAAATGCGCATAGGAATAGCTTATCCCATCAACAATAAATTTCAAGTGTTTTTATCAATAATAAAAACTGGGAATTAAGCACGAATAACAAAATCTTTTGAAATTTATGGAAATATTTAAATAAAAATTAGTACATATGTACTACATATATACAAAACTAATAAAAAAAATTAATAAATTTTTTGTAACTAATAGACTATTTCCCATGTGCTAAGGAATTCTTTCCAGCGTAGCCGGCCTTCGGCCGGGCGCAAGGATTTTCTCCTCTATGGTATAACAAAAACCGGCTTCGCTAACTAATGTTTTTCTGCACCTAAAAGATACTTAAATTAACCTAAAGAAGAAAATAATGTGCGAATAAAAAAAAAATAAAATACATATTTGCAATCGTGAGCAAATTTCCTTTAATTTGAGTACCCACACATATCACTAAGTGAGCGGGGCAGTTTTTTGGTTCCAGGGGGCCCCACGGACCTCAGTCTCCTTAAATTTTAGTTTTGGTTTTTTTTCTTTTTTTTTATTCTGAATCGGGTGGCATATTTTTTATATTTTTTCGTAGCCCCTTAAACTGCACTTCGCCAAATTAAATATTTCTATGAAAACAAAAAACGTCCATAACTCGAAAACTAAGCGTTTGCGCCAATGTTTTTATTTAATTTTTTCTTCTAAGTTTTCAATTTTCTATTACCCTTGGTACTTTTTTTATTTGGGTGTGTGTCGCCAAACTAGATTTAAGCCAAATTGTAAAGTTCTTTAACAAAACATGAAAAAAATTCGTTTGACCACCAGCTTTTTATCACATGCGGAGTATCACCAGGTTGGTAATTGGATAACGATGTAAAAATATGTAAAAGTCTCCGGTAAAAATGGCAGCATTATAAAAGAAATTTAAACGAACGTAACTACAAGTGCGTATATTTTTTAATGCAAAAAGACTTTACTCTTTAAAAAAACATACTGTTGGAAACACTGACAAATCTACTTCAGCTTTTTGAACCTAAACCGCAAACAAACCCTCTCCATGTTATTATGCATTATTGCTTATTTGTGTAACATTTAAAAATATTTGAAATACCGATCATCAAACAATAAATTTTTGACTGGATCTAAAGATATCTGCCCAGCTCATGTAAACTTAAATTTTTTATTTATAAAATTTATTAATTTTATTTTCATTTACAATTCCGTCTGTATTTAAAAACATTTGTTTTTTTTAGTTAAAAAATTAATAACATAAATTCTTTTCCTTTTTTTGTCAAAGTATAAATAACGAAATGAATTATTATTTGTGGCATTATTGATTGCACATTTAAAAATGACTTATGTAAGTGTTGGTGTGCCCTCTTGTTTCAGAAAAAATCAAGCCAAAGTACGAAACTAACATAAAAACTAAATATAAAGAAAGTGAAAAAACTTGTTAAGTTTTTTGTAAAAAAATTAAAAGTGTAGCTACAGCCGTTTGCATTGAAGGTGACGATATGTTTGTTTACATTTTTAAGCACATATATATATATATTTATGTGTATCAGGAATGATATATTACTTTTTTAAAATTGTACTTAATTCAGTAAAAAATTTTATCTTTTCGACCCTAAATTGTACTAAAATCCAAAAAATATTTTTTACTATATTTGTTATTTGAATAACAAAAAATCGTCGTATATATAACTAATTAATTGTACTATAATTTCATACATAATTTAACTATACTTTTGACAATTAACAAAAAAAAAAAGTAAATACATACATATGTAAAAAGGAACTTACACGAAAACTTTTTAACTTGTTATCTTAGAGTTGATAGTGGAATAGGAAAAATGCATTCAACCGAGTAGCAAGTCCAAATCTTTTGAATTTGGTATATCGCTAAACGCCCTTTTACAATAAATCAGTTTAGTCTGGAGCTTCTCTTAAATTAACATTTTTTTAACTTACGGTACGATTTGGCTGAAATTCCCAAAATATTATTAATAAACAAAAATAAGTACCCTGATAAAATGCTGACCCGGTAGATAGCGCTGGGGTCAAGTTATTAACAAAATTCTCCAGTATTTATTTTTTTTTTTTATTTAGAAAATCCCGAGCAGCGCCGGGACCAAACAGCTAACATTGGTATGAAAATATCAGATCGTCGGCGAATGTGGTATAGACAATATACCTTTGGCGATTCTCTGATATCTGGAAACATTAGTTCATAAATTTCATGTTTTAAATTTCCAACCCTACCGTAAAATATTTGAATTTTAAAATAGTACTTAACTTGTAATTTTTAAGTACTTTTGTAATGCTAACAGAACTGAAAAATGTACAATTGTACTGACATTATCATCCCTGATGTGTATGTATTAATTTATTTTTGACAAGCTCGGAAGTTTTTACACAAACAAAATGCCTGTTGTTTTTTGTATTGTAGTTTTGTTGTAGAGTTGCATGTACTTTTATGAATATACTTTGATACCAATAGGTGCGTTTGAGTACTTTTACAGTAAAATGCAGTAAATGAGAAAATTGTAAAATATGCTCTCACAAAAAGCTGTTGTCCAAAAAAGTACGCGAACGCAAATTTTGTAAAAATTCGTAAAATAAAGGCAACAGCTGATGACAAATAATTGAAGTGTTGAAAAATGTTAACACTTTTGACTACTTAACTCGTTTTCTTATCGGTACTCGATTAAATACGTTTTATAGCACAAACATTTTTGAAAAATACAAACAAATTATTTTATGTAATCTTTTATATATGTTTGTTTTTTATTTTATTTGATGTTACTAATTTGTGGCGAGTTAATTTATTCAAAAGAACATGAATAATTTTTTGCTATTGATTACTTAAGTACCCAAGTACTTAACCCTTTTACAACTCTAAAAAATTAACATAACAAAAAAAGTTTCAAATGTTAGTATTTAGCCAAGTAAATGATTCACAAGCAAGTTTAATTAATTAATATATATTCACATTTTGTTTTTCTTTAATTTTTATTTCAACTTTTCGTTTATTTAACAATTTTTTCACAATTTGTAAGCATTTTGTTTGTTACTTTTGCTTGTTTACCTTTTGAAACATATGTTTATTTGTTTTACTAAATTATACTGCAAAAATTTCTGCAGTAAAAATTTGTAAATACTCAGACAAGAACTGTCACTTTTCGCTCTCAATTTGTGTTCTCATTTACTGCATTTTGTGTACTCGAACGCAATTTCGTAAAATGCAGTAAAGTTCAGTAAAAAATAGTAAAAACTTTTGTGTTCTCGAACGCAGCTAATTATTGAAACTTTTTTTGTTAAGTGAATTTTTAGAATTGTAAAAGTGTGAAGTATATGGGTACTTAAGTAATCAATAGCAAAAAAATTATTCATGTTCTTTTGAATAAATTAACCCGCCACAAATTAGTAAAATCAAATAAAAAATAATTGAATAACTTTTATTTATTTAAATTTCGAAAGGTCGAATAAGAACAACTTTGAATAAAAAAAATATATAGTATATGAAAGATTACATAAAATAATTTGTTTGTATTTGGAAAAAATTTTTGTTTTATAAAAAGTATTTAATCGAGTACCGATAAGAAAACGAGTTAAGTAGTCAAAAGTGTAAACATTTTTCAACACTTCAATTATTTGCTATCAGCTGTTGCCTTTATTTTACGAATTTTTACAAATTTTGCGTTAGCATACTTTTTTGGACAACAGCTTTTTCGGGTACGCTGAATCCAATGGTGCCCACCGTTTTTCTTAGGTTAGCTCTTGTTTTCGAGATATACCTTTATTTCGAAAATGGAGGAGGTTTCACAACATATATTCGCGTAACTCAAAAACGGTTAAGTTTATTGAAATTACTACAGTGTTATTGTTGTTGAAGTCTCGATGTGTCCGCTTTTATTATTGAAAGAATTTGACAGACTGTTAAAGGCTAGATTACACTATCTCACAAGTCTTACGTATTCCATAATACTTTGTGAGATAGAAATCTAATGAGTTTTGTTGCGACTGTCAAAAAATCTAATCTAACATGGCAGTTTGTGTTCACACCATCACACAATGTATAAACACTCACACATGAAATAAAATGCAACCCTGATCCAATGCAAAGTATTATTGTTTAGAAATTTTTCAAAAAACCACGAAGTCATATGGGATGTCAAACTTTTTTCATAATACTTGGCATTTTCGTGACACATTGTATTCACATTATCACGCTTTGTCATATTACTTGAGTTTTTGACATGTATTAATACAGAGTATAATAGTGTAATCTAGCCTTAAGAGATTTATCAACGGATGAAAATAATAAAGATAAGCTCTTTGGTGGAAAAACAGTACTTCTTTGCAGAGATTTCCGATAAATTCTTCCAGTTGTTCCACGCGGGTCACGTGCTACGTTGGTTGAGAACTGTATTGTAAGCTGGGAAAAGTTTTCTTTATTTCATCACGTGTCTATGCAACAGTGTTGCCACTTCATGTGTAATTTTTTTTTGCATGTGTAGCCCATGTTTAATTGACTTCATGTGTAATTTAAATTTTTAACGTTTTGTAGCACTGATTATTATTTTGTCACAAGATGTTAAAAGGTTAAATATTTTTGGCAAAACTTAAAAATTTAATTAAAAGAATGAAAGCGTTAAGATGAAAATGGTTGGATCATTAACTACTAACGATTTGGCATTTAAATAGCTTCTGTCACAATTTATTCCCTATAACGACGAAACATCCCTGGTACATTATACTTTTTTATACCCCCCACCACAATAAGTTGTGAAGAGGGTATACTAAGTTTGTCATTCCCTGTGAAACTTTTTTATTATTCACCTCAGACCCCATAAAGTATATATATTCTGGCTCCTTGAGTAATTCTAAGTCGATTTAGCCATGTGCGTCTGTCTGTCCGTCTGTTGAAAACACGCTCACTTTCGAAAAACTCAAAAAAAAAAAAAAAAAGGACTGGGTGTCAAATTGCTTGCAGTTATCCTAAGAAATTTGGGATTGAAATCCAGCCAAATCGGTTCAGTAGGATCAAAGCTATGAATCAAAATGTGGAACCACCACTTCAAAAACTTGATAATTTTGTTAAAAAAACTAACATAAATGATTGAACAATGCACGAAATGATATCAAATTTTGCAAATGTTCGTTTTATTTGACTGGAAATCACACTGTATAATTTCATGAAGATCGGTTCATAATTTACCCTAGGCCCCATATAAACCATACTCCCGGAAAACAGTTTAGTACGCCTAAAACCGTAATTAATAATGCTATCATAGCAAAATTTGGCACGTCACAGTTTTTTAAAACTAGAAATAACACTGTAAAATTTCATGAAGATCGGTACATAATTTACCCTAATTTACCTATATAAACCCTACTACCGGGAAACAGTTTAGTTCGGTTCGTGCTTTGTTGTGATACAGACGTGTATTCTTAACTCCGCATTCGATTTGAATTTTTAATTAATCACATTTGATTTTGTAATATAAAGAGCGAATGGACGCTTGAAAATAAATGATATATTTTGTTATTTTAATTTTTAACATAAAAGTGAACAATTAATACGAAAAAAATATTAAATAAAGAAAAATAGTAAAAATATATACGTACTAATGTTCATACATGTGTATGTATACATACATATTCTGAGCAAAAACATTTTAGTTTAAATTTCTTATCTTGTTGTTGTTGTAAAATACAATAAATAACAAAAATATTAAAAGCACAGTTAAACGGTGAAAAACAAAAACAATTTATTGCGTCTTGATATTATATCCGCCGCATTGGCTTTGGAGGGAACATGACGCCACATGCAAGCTCTCGTTTCTTCTTGAATTAACGACACCCTGTTAGCAACAAAAGTATTCCAATTTGAGGGATGCTCACTGAGCCAGTCCAGTACGATTTCCGAATCCGTCCGCAAATAGGTATCATCAATAATCATGGGAAAATTACCCTTCGTTTTCGTCACCAACCATCAGTCAAACATCAATCTTTTAAACAGTAGTACTGGTGGTTGCCCCTTTCCTCTGTTTTTTCGTATTCTTTCTGTCAAGACTTTGTCTTGAAAACCTGAATACGTTTGTTTATTATGTTTTTTGTCCACTTTCGTTGACATTTTATTTGTACAAATTAAAGAACAAATGTTAACATTAGAGCTTGTGCCATAGCTATTTTTAAGAACAATTTAGATTTTTAGTTGAACTGTTCATTTTTAATTTTTTGATATTCTTTAATTAGGCTTGAGTTCATCAAATTTAATTTTCATTTAATTATTTTCACTGAGGAAGGAATTTTACAACTTGGAATTTTTATTAAAATTGATTGATAATTTTTCCTTGGCTGAGCTGGGATTTTGATTTAGCACTCCACAATTCGGCCAATACAAATCTAAGGACGGTTATCTTTTCAACCTCTTTCAATTTCGTGCGTTGTTGTGATACAGACGTGTATTCTTAACTCCGCATTCGATTTGAATTTTTAATTAATCACATTTGATTTTGTAATATAAAGAGCGAATGGACGCCTGAAAATAAATGATATATTTTGTTATTTTAATTTTTAACATAAAAGTAAACAATTAATACAAAAAAAATATTAAATAAAGAAAAATAGTAAAAATATATACGTACTAATGTTCATACATGTGTATGTATACATACATATTCTGAGCAAAAACATTTTAGTTTAAATTTCTTATCTTGTTGTTGTTGTAAAATACAATAAATAACAAAAATATTAAAAGCACAGTTAAACGGTGAAAAACAAAAACAATTTATTGCATGAATAAAAACAATGAAACAACAATAAAACTAAATGAAAGAAATGTTTATGTGACAGTGCATGCTAACGAAGCAAATTCTGTAATAAATAAAACAAAAGAAAACAATAGTTACTACCTCACGGCTAAACCAATTGTTCGAACACAATCCCTTTCGCCCTCTCTTTTTACAAAGACGGTTGATGGTGATTCGTTAAAAAATATAAACCTCTCACTTGCAAGTGTTGCCACAACGGCAAACACAATCTTATTAACAAATGGTACCATGAACTCTAACACAGATGCAATGCAAACATCTCAAGTAAAAAGTGGTCAAAAGCCTCAAGTACAAGTTGGTATGGACAGGTACATAACAGTGCTTAAACGGGGTCGCAGCCCTACCTCTGCAGCAGTCGCTTCGGCCTCAAAAGTACCATCTTTTGATAAAACAAACTCTAAAAATCGTTTTGCAATTCTGGAGGATGAATCCTCGGAAGCACCAAACGTTATAAAATCTTCTAAGCCACCCCCGATATATCTAAGGGAGCAAAACTCAAGTGAGTTAATAAAGAGCGTGATCTCGGTAATAGGTGAAAATTCGTTTTACGTAGCTGCAATCAAGCGTGGAAATATAAACGAGACAAAAATACAGGTAAATCATGAGAATGATTTTCGTAAATTAACTAACAAATTCAAAACCCTTAAAAAAAGCTTTTACACATATCAACTAAAGAGCAGCAAAGGTCTTCAGGTAGTGATCAAGGGCATAGACTCATGCGTGGTACACCGGAGTATGTAGATCGCTCTATTGCCAATTTTGACAGTTTTCTGAAACTAGCTGTTCAAAATTCCAGTATTGCCCCCAAAAAAACAAAAAATATTAAAATATATTACACAGATGTCGAGCGTCTCTTGTCTGAAAAAAGGAGGGCTCGAAGAGAGTGGCAATTGCACAGATCCCCGTTACTTAAGAACTTACTAAAAGAGTGTACAAAAAAGCTTAGAAAGTTACTGCAGACTCAGAAAACGGCTTCTCTGGAAAAATATCTTAAGGAACTTGATGCAACCCCACAATCAGACTACTCATTATGGCGTGCAGCTAGAAATCTCAAAAGGCCATTTGTCTCTAAGCCACCATTAAGAGACTTGAATGGTAGTTGGGCAAGAAATGTTGTTGAAAAAGGAAATCTGTTTGTTAATCATTTAAAAAACGTATTTACCCCAAACATATCTCACGATATTGCGGCCGAGTTACCACCTGTTGTTGCTAGAGCAGCTGTTCCCCTAAGATTTGAGATAAGAGAAATCGAAAAAGCTATTTGTGATTTAAACCCCAAGAAGGCTCCTGGTTTTGATAAGATCAGCAACAAAATGCTTCTGGAGCTACCCAGCATAGCAAAGAAAATTATTCTTTTAATTTTTAATGCTATTTTACGACTTGAATACTACCCTCAAGAATGGAAGGTCTCCTTAGTTACGATGATACCAAAGCCAGGAAAAGATCACACCAAAGTTGAGTCATATAGGCCTATCAGCTTATTATCTAATATATCAAAGCTGTTTGAGAAGCTCTTAGCGTCCAAATTAACCCCAATTTTAAATGAGACGAGAACATAGCACAATTGAACAAGCCCATCGGATAGTAAACGCCATAAGAAAAGCCTTTGAAGAAAGAAAATATTGCTCCGCTCTCTTCATCGATGACTCTCAAACTGTTGATAAAGTCTGGCATGTAGGTTTGTTACATAAATTGAAGCTGAACCTACCGGTAAACGCACACAAACTGTTAGAAAGCTACTTGGTCGGTCGAAAATTTATTATTAAAGAAAGTGATTTTTTAAGTTATCCTCAGACAATTGAAGCTAGAGTCCCTCAGGGAAGTATCCTGGGCTCACTTTTTTATCTTATATATACCTCGCACATGCCGACAAACAATTACACCCTAACCTAACCTTTTGCTGATGATACAGCTTTCCTAAGCGTACACGAGAACAGTCGTGAAGCATCTCGATACCTGCAGGATCATATATTTCAACTAGAACTGTGGTTAAACAATGGAGAATAAATGTCAATGAGCAAAAATGCGTACATATTACATTTACCTTGCGTCGAGAAACATGCCCCCTATTAAAATCAATAATCAACTAGTGCCTCAACAATCGCATGTCAAATATCTCGGTATTCATCTAGATCGGCGTTTAACATGGAAATGCCATATACAAGCAAAATTAACCCAAATGAAACTAAAAGCAATTCAAATTAACTGGCTTATTGGAAAAAATTCTGTTCTTAGTCTCGATTGCAAACTACTACTTTACAACTCTATTTTAATGCCAATATGGTGCTACGGTATTCAACTATGGGGCACTGCCTCGCCCTCAAATATCGAAAAAATTCAAAGGCGCCAAAATAAACTTCTTCGAATAATCACAGCTGCCCCTTGGTATGTTAAAAACTAAAATATCCACAAGGATCTCAATGTGCCACTGGTAAGGACTATTATTATGAAGTATGCGGTAAAATATTTAAAGAGGCTAGAGTTGCACCCAAATCCACTAGCTCGAAATATTTTAAATGATAGCGGCCACACTCGCTTAAGGAGAAGAGACACTGCAGCACTTACCCATTAAGATGAGCGATAAACACATATATAAATATGATACAGAACCCGTGAATGTTGGAGCTTAACAAATGCACAATTGAAGCACAGCCGCGAATAACGTTGTAAGCGAAAAATATTTTTTTTTTCAGGAGAGCAAAAAAACATTTTTAAAAGGCAAGATTATTTATTTATAATTTTTTTTACCATATTAAAAATAATGATTACAAAAACTTGTATGCAAAAAATTTTAATTTCATATTACACGTAAATTTACTGTTTAAATTTTTTTTAGTGGAAAAACGTTTTATATCAAAAACACAATGGCAGTTAAAACGTTTTTCCACTACGCAAAGCGTCATAACTGAAGGCTTTTGAAACGGTACTCCACGTTGCACAACAGAAAGTACGATGAAATTTAAAAAGTTATTATCGCAAAAAAAAACATTCCTATTAAAGAAAATATTTTGGAAAATGTATTTATTGCACGAAGGAGTTAAGCAGAGCTCATGAAAGCTTTTCTTATCATAAATAATATCCATGCTATAATACAATTTACCTGAAATGTGTGGCCAATCATTTTTTTGCAAACTCTCTCCCTTTTACCTTTCTGGCTAAGCAAAAAAAATTCACTTTAACGCTGCGATTAGAAATACCTTCTTTAACTCTTCTTCTTTGAGGCTAGTTTAATTGGATTAAAGAGAGCAAAAACTCCGTTTGTTCATTGTAATTTTTTATATAGAATTTTTAAAAATGTTCCTTTATTTGACTTGTGCTAAATTTTTGGCAATTTAAAAAGTATTTGCAATCACAAACCCATATTACAATAAAATAAGTAAATAAAGAATAACGTTTTAACATCAGCCACCCGTAATATACCTTGAGGGTCACGAACCACCTTCATAACTCTACCAATAAGCCACTGCTTCAAGGGTAAATTATCTTCGGCAACTAGAACCAAATAACCTTATTTTAAGTTTTTCTGCTTTTAAGTTTTTCACATTTTGTTGTAACTCGTGTAGATATTCCTCCGACCACCTCTTCCAGAAGTGCTGTTGTATAGCAGAGATTCTTAGCCATCTGTCTAAGTGAGACCAGTCTTTGCTTTCGACAGTAGGTTCAGCAATACGCACCAACGGACCACCAGTCAAAAAATGGGCAGGCGTAAAAACAGCTTCATCATTCGGATCATTGGATATGGCTGTCAGCGGCCTTGAATTCAAGATAGCTTCCACTTCAGTAACCACTATTGCATACTCATCAAATGTTAAATGCGATCGACCCAGAATTCTAGCTAAATGGTATTTTTTTATATTTATATATTTGTTTATACATATTTACTTAGCTGATTAGGCCTAACTTCATTTGTGAATATAAAAATGCAACATTTTTTATTTAATTTTTTCCGACGTTTCGTGAATTTTATGTTCACTTCTTCAGGGGATTCGTCTATTAATATAAAATAAAACCATCAACATTTAATAATACAATAAATATGAATGTTACAAACTTACAGTAAAAAGAAACAAATTTGTATTACATTAATATATTTTTTAAATAATAAAAGCCAAAGCTAGTGGCGTCATCTACTGTTTTTCAAAACAACTCTGTAACAGGCGCTTAAATTGTCAGTATCTTCTTTTTTTATTCATTGTTCTGTTTATTTTCCTGTTGAATTCTTAAGCTTTTTGTTGTATATCTTTTCCTTGCTTTATTTACCTTATCTTGTATTCTTATGTTGTCGAAATCAGGTTTGTGTTTTGTTTGTAATATGTGTTGTGATAATGCAGTGCTTTCTTTGTTTTTGTTTATGTTTGAATTGTGTTCTCCCATTCTTGTCTCCAAATTCCTCTTTGTCGTACCAATGTAAACTAAATCACAGCTGTTTTTGCTATATTTTGCTGACTTCACAGCAGCCTTCCATAATCCGCCAAAGTGGGGGGATGTGGCAAAATTTAATATTATTGGCTGCACAATATTTTGATATTTTACCTTGCACCTGTTTATCAAAAAACGCCTTCTTCATTTCTTCTAGCTCTCTACGGGTGCCTACGAAGTTTGTAGCATTATCACAAAACAGCTGCGTGCATAGACCTCGACGATCCACAAATCT
Source organism: Pollenia griseotomentosa (assembly GCA_963931875.1). Taxonomy (NCBI): domain Eukaryota; kingdom Metazoa; phylum Arthropoda; class Insecta; order Diptera; family Polleniidae; genus Pollenia; species Pollenia griseotomentosa. The sequence goes on along the minus strand of OZ007563.1, from coordinate 158,437,608 downwards.
TTTTAATGATGTCAAGAAACCCTTTGCAGTTAAATCCGAGACCACCTCCATATGTACATATAGCCTTTGTGCTAAAACATATAAAAACAGCCATATAGCTTTTCGTGGTACGATAACCTCTTATTTTATATGTAGTCGTAACAGGACCACAGAAATCCACACCAGCAACAGTAAAAGGCTTCCCATCACTTGGTTGCTGAGTCTTGGACAACACCTTAAACATTGAAGACACGTACCATTAACAGTACGTATGACGCTTCTACCGTGGAAGACCCAAAAACGCTGTCTGATGATAGCCATTAAGGCTTCAGTACCAGCATGCAAATATTTCATATGAAGAAAACTTATATAAGTTTTTACTGTTTTGAATTATTCGGCAGGAGAATTTGATGTTTTGCGTCATAGGGCAAATCTGAATTCGCCAGTCGACCCCCAACCCGAAGCAAGGGTACACCATGTTGATTGTTGCTGGCAATTCACGATTATTTAACAGCAAAATAACTTCTTCCCGAAAATAGTACTGCTGCACACAATATACTTTTCGAATTAGTGCTCTATCTAATTTTTCGTTCACTTCCTTTGTACGATCACGAAAGATAAGCAGGAAAACAAACATCCTTTGCAGCTTCTCAAAATCTCTATAAGTCTCCATCCACCCGATGAACGACTGTTTGTTATCTTCTTCTTTAGACTTATCAGGGGTAAATTGTTGGCAATAGATTTAATAAGCAATGTAGTCGCTCTTGTAGTTCTCTCTTCATCTACATTAGCTCGTTTCTTCCTTGATTTATTTGCTGGACACTCCTCACATGTTTTCTTCAAGAAACTAGACCCTGCAAACCAAAACGAATTCAGCAATTCATTTGCATACGCACGTCTTGATATTATATCCGCCGCATTGGCTTTGGAGGGAACATGACGCAACATGCAATCTCTCGTTTCTTCTTGAATTAACGACACCCTGTTAGCAACAAAAGTATTCCAATTTGAGGGATGCTCACTGAGCCAGTCCAGTACGATTTCCGAATCCGTCCGCAAATAGGTATCATCAATAATCATGGGAAAATTAGCCTTCGTTTTCGTCACCAACCATCAGTCAAACATCAATCTTTTAAACAGTAGTACTGGTGGTTGCCCCTTTCCTCTGTTTTTTCGTATTCTTTCTGTCAAGACTTTGTCTTGAAAACCTGAATACGTTTGTTTATTATGTTTTTTGTCCACTTTCGTTGACATTTTATTTGTACAAATTAAAGAACAAATGTAAACATTAGAGCTTGTGCCATAGCTATTTTTAAGAACAATTTAGATTTTTAGTTGAACTGTTCATTTTTAATTTTTTGATATTCTTTAATTAGGCTTGAGTTCATCAAATTTAATTTTCATTTAATTATTTTCACTGAGGAAGGAATTTTACAACTTGGAATTTTTATAAAAATTGATTGATAATTTTTCCTTGGCTGAGCTGGGATTTTGATTTAGCACTCCACAATTCGGCCAATACAAATCTAAGGACGGTTATCTTTTCAACCTCTTTCAATTTCTGGCGGAGTTCAATCCATAGGGCATGTAAATTCATAGATAGGGATTCATCCCAATTAAGCTTCAGAATCCACAAATTTTGTATAAAAATGTTTGCCTTAACTATTACCGGATATATAAGACCAAGGGGGTCAAATAGCTTTGCTAATTCTGCTGACACTATTCTTTTTGTTACTGCCTTATTGGTATCCAAACACGGCCAAATATATCGAAAAGTATCTGCCACTGGAGCCCAAGTATGCCCAGAGTTTTTATAATTTCTTCATCATTTAATCGAAGAGTTTTTTCTTTATCCGCATCCGGTACCAAATTAAGAAATTTTTCACTATTTGAGAACCATTTTCTTTCTGTGGAAACCTGCCTATAAATTTCAAAAAGTTCGATTTCATCGTTTGATCCAGTGATCAAATCATCCATATAGAAATCGGATAAAATCTTTTTTGATCCGATCGGATAGTCAACGGTAGTGGTGGGTGAAGATTACCCAATATTTTCAAGCACCTTGCTGCCAAATAAGGGGCAGAAGTAGTACCATACGTTATGGCCGTCAATCGATATGCCTTCAACTGCTCTTCAGGGGAGGATCTCCACAAAATCGCTTGATTATTCGTATCATTATCACTAACCCATGCCTGGCGATACATTTTTGTTATGTCTGTATTATGGATAATAAATCATTTTGGACTTGAGGACTCTCATCATGATGTCATTGAGTGACAGACCACTATCTGTCTTACAACTGCAATCGAACACCACTCGAAACTTGGTACTTGTTGACTCTGGCCAAAGCACATGCTGGTGAGGCGCAAAATATTTTATTTTACCCATATCTGCTTTTTCGATAACCGTCATGTGTCCTAGGAAAATATATTCATGCATAAACGTGTTGTACGCCTCTCTAGTGACTGCATCTCGTCTAAGCCTACGCTCTAGCGACAACAATCTTCGTTCAGCAGCATTGTATGAACCACCCAGCTCCTTCACTGATGATTTGAACGGAATTGTTGTACTAAACCTACCAGATGCATCCCTTCGGATAGTTTCTATTTCCGCTCGCATTATTTTTCTTCCTCCGAAAGAAATTCCGATTTCTGTGAAATCTGCTCTATTTCCCAGAACTTTTCAATAAAAACGTTCAATTTATCTTCATATGATTCACTTTTTATCAATAAATTCGTCACTTTTTGACATGGGACCACACCATCTTTGGCCTTGCCAGCAATTATCCAACCTAGTACTGTTTTCTGAAGTCTAGGTAGTGAATCTTCAAGATGAATTCTACCCACCGACAGTAAATCAAAAAATACTTCTGCTCCAATTAAAACTCTAGCTGGTTAATTAAATACTGTATCAGCTAGCGGTATATTTTTCGGTAGATTCCAACCAGAAACATCGAAATATCGATCTGGTTTTAGGCTAGTAATTTTCGGTAAAACATAAAATTCGAGACTAACCTCATCATAATTAAGCCTTGACCCAATAGTAGCTACTGTCTGATTTCAAATAGATGTTTCAACATCACCAACAACGTTGGCATCTAGCTTACAAGATGTATTTTTAAGCAGTAGCTTTTGGGAGAGATTCTCACACATCAAGTTCACTTGAGAGGCAGAATCTAGAATCGCTCGAGCGCGATGGAATTTACCGCAACTGTCTTTTACTAAAATTATGGCAGTTCTCAAGAAAACTTCCGGTTCAGACGACCTCACAGCAGCCTGTACTGATGTCGATGACAATTCGTTGTGGATCTGTACGGCAGCCTCTGTAGTTACATCTTTATGCAGAAGCACGTGATGATGCTGATTACATTTAGCACACTTCGCCGCAGAGCAATCTCTGTATGTCCGCCCTTTAGACATCTAAAGCACACTTTCGCTTTATGTGCAGCGTTTGACCGCTCTTTCACAGTCAAATTTTTAAATTTCGTACAATCTGGCAACTCGTGGCCACTGCCCTGGCAGATCGTACATGATGACCTAGTCACCGACAACGATGTCTTAGTATATCGCTTATTTTTATAATCACCTATATTATTTGTAGGCTTTGTGTCCACTGGACACAATTTTGATTCACGAGCCTCAAGATTCTGACACCGTTTCATCAAAACAGCAGAACATTCATCCCTTGATGACATCTTGGTGTAATCAACTGCTTCTTTCCACTTCACTTGTGAATCTTCGTCCACCCTCTCCATCACCAGATGAATTAGCATGGCATTCGCAACATCTTTGTAGTCACGAAGCGATAGCATCGCACTCAAATGCGCATTAACTCCATCCAAAACCTGTCTCGGATGAGTCGCAGATGATTTTGCTACCTTAGGGATAGAAAACAGCGCCGTTACAGGTTCCTTGAACATCAACGCATTTTTATCAAAACACTCTGTCAATCTATCAAGCGCCTTGTGATAATTGTCGTCAGTGACGTCGAAATCAGCAATCGCCGCTAGAGGCCTGGAGCTAACTGCTCTTTCAGAATTAAAAACCGCTCGTAATTGTCCAGCAATTCATCCTGGTGGAAAAATTTTTTTGAAAAGTGAAATTAATTTTGGAAAATCATTATACTTCCCTGAAAATGTCGGTAATTTGACTTCCCGACGAAGTCTAGGACCTGCTACTAGTGATAAAGTATTGAGCACGCTAACATCTGCTACTGTTGGCCGCCGTTTTGTTAAGATATTCAAAATTTTTGTTTTTGTAGACACATAAATATCCTCAATTTCCGTAATTGCAGCTGTGTTACTTACGGTATCAGTACAGACTTTCTCTATATTTGTCTGCACCCTTAAACACTGCTTGAAATACTGCAAGTCGACACTGTAGGTCATCTGTTGACAAACTTCCACCTTTTATTGTAATCAGCATTTTTATTCGGCTCATATTACCTTTAGCACTGGCCCTTGACGTTTTTAACTCAGCCATTCTCTGTAATAACTCTGCGCCAACGTCGTCTGCATCGATAATATCATCATTATTTGGAGCCATATTCAGCAAATAAGTTTGTTAAACGAAGTATGTTCTACCAACTTTACCTTTTTTTTTTTCATAAAACTAAGTGTTAACATTCGCTGAACCGCTTGTTGTTACCGTTGTCTACTACCGGTTGCTTTTTTTTATTTTAAATTTTAATATATTTTCGGAAACTTTAATAAACGCTTACTAATGTTTACGTTTTTATGCCAAAAAACACAAATCACATTAAATATTTTGACACTTGTCATTTATTTGTGTGATTTGTTTTGGTATCTGTTTCTATTAGCAAAAAAGATCTAAGAGCCACTGATCCGTTGTACAGTTCGAAAATAACTGTTGACGGTTTCGTAGGTTGGTGTCTTTGCTAAAAATTATAGCGGTGAACTCCAATGTTTGCCATAAACACCTGTGGTGAATATATTTTATTTATCTTAGGGTGTGTGTGAATCGGTAGCAAAGTTCTATGGTGAAATTAAATTTGTTTGTGGTAGAAAATTTTCATATTTGTGCTGTGTGAAATTGTAACATTTTTGACAACGTAAAATTTTGACATAAAAAAAAAACAATTACTTGTAGTTTTGTGAAAATGAATAAATTAATCACGTTTTTACCAATAATCATTTCAATTCTGTTGAAAATTAGATCGTCCCAACTATTTGCTGAATTCGTTCTGATATATTAACAATTTTTACAAAAAGTGTGGACAAAAAATCTAATACATATGTAAATACTTACATGTTGTATAATTCTTTTTAATTTTTTTGCCGCTGGTCCTGCTTCCATATTATTTTTTATTTTGCTTAAACAAATTTGATGAAAAAAAATAATTTTGTGGTTGTCAAAAATTTATACACTAATGTCAAAATTTATACTAGCCCCCAGGGCTAGTGAAATTTTATTCACCTCAATAGTGTCAAAATTTTACTTCCATGAGTACTTTGCTACCGTTTCACACACACCCTTAGGCACCCTTTTTATTTGGAGTTAAAGTATAAAGCACTGCACGAATGCATTTGTTTCTTTTTCACAGTTCTCCACACCAAGTTATTGTTGTGTCAAATACTGTGTTTGTTTTTAAATCAGTTAGAATGATACATTACGAAAAACCAAATTAATGTGAAAACAGTAGTTGGTTTCAAACAACTCGGTGTTAAGCAGTAGTTTGATTTAAACAAATCAACTCAATATTTACGAAAACACAACGCACACCAATTGTAAGTCTATAACACAGTTATGTACGGTCAACTTTTCAATACACACTGTGTGATCGGGACCACATATATGCACACAAAACACATTTTTCCTTTTGTTTCGCCTATGTGTAGTAAGATATTGACAACGGCGAGGAATTTTACATAAACAAAATGCATGTAGTTTTTTGTATTGTTGTAGAAGTAAGCAGTTACTGTTGTTTGGTGTGATTTGGTGTAGTTAGTGCGATTTTTTTCTTTCGTTGTTGTGTGGAGTATATTCCGTACTCTTTACACTTCGTATTTGGTCGTTTGTAACACACTAATTAAAATTCATTTGCATTTGTGTGTTTATATTTTTTTCGTACTTTATGTGTTTCTCACAATATAGTATTTGATTTGTTAGCAAAGAGCAATCGACAATCAGTATTTAAAAAACCAACGAATGTTTTGAAACGGCATTCAAATGCTTTATTAAAGTACATACATAAATTGTTATACGCTTTTGATAAATGCAATCGCAAACTTCCAATCACACCACTATTGCATTGCACAATTAACTCCGATGTAGTAGATGTTGGTAATTATTCTTGAAGAATTTAACATTGAGGACTTTATTAAAAATTTACTATTTATTGGGATCACTTAATCCCGGGTTTCAGCACCAAAATGTTGAGCCCGTTATTTTACGGATTAGAAATAACTCAGGTTAATTTAATTTAATATATCCACTTTATTAACAAAATATGACTCGCTTCTGATGCTGATATCAATTGAAGACCACACTTTATCTAACAACAAAAAAGAAACTTCCTTTTGTACACAGAAAAAATTTTTTTTCCAATTCAAACAAAAAATTTGTAGAATCAAAACATTTTTTGTCTGAAATCGGTCCTACAAACAAATTTGCATATTCAAACAATTTATTTGCATTTCGTTTATTGAAAAAAAACACTGATTTTTTCAAACAAATAATTTAACTGAACCAAAAAAATCATATAAATTTTAAACAAATAATTTTGCTGAATTAAACAAAAAAGTTTTTGCACAAGCAATGACGCGCACACAAGCAAGCACTGTAGAAGTAGATGAAGGCAGAGCAGAGAGGCGCGCGGATGGCCTTGCGACACATTTTTTTTTTTGGAATGGAATAATTTTTGAACCAAGTCTTGTTTATACACACAATGTTATTCTTCTTCACTCACTGTTGCTGTCTGTATCCTTTCTTTGGCAGCAGACCGACTCGACAAATTTTTCGTCATCATTTTAATTTTGTATTTGATGTAGGTATTTAACTAAACATTTTTAAAAAATTGAATACGGGATTTTGTTTTCCATTCTTTGAAACCAACCAAAAATTTATTTTGTTTCTTCTAATGTTGTTGTTGTTTAAAAAGAGTGAAACGGTTTTTTACCTAATATTATTTTTGTTTTTTTTTTTTACAATCCACCCACGCTATTTTGTCATCTTTTTTTTGTTGTACTTTTTTAAGCGTCCAAAAATAGATTGTATTTCACATAAAGAAGTGTTGCTTACGATCAAAAAAAAAAAGCAAAACAACGACAACATTAAAGAGCGTTAAATATTTCATACAAAATTATGACAACTTGAAACCAATAACGCTTTTATTATATTTTTGAATACTTGTCAACATTTCTGTTGGTTAAAATAAAAATTAAACAAAAATATTAATTGAATCAGTAAAAAAATGTGTAGGAATTAAAAAAATTTTCAAACAAGCGTTTGTTTGAAAATAAATCAGCAATAATTTTTTCTTTGTATCTGTACTAATTACAGCAGTCAGGATGCCACACTTATTAACAGCAAAGTGTAGCCAAATGATGCAACGCTGTTTAATATTCCACTAGTTAATCAATAAAACAGTTAAATTTAAAATCATATTCATTAGGAATTCATTTTAACTAACTACGCCTAAACAGCACCCAAATGTGATACTTTTTGCAATCTTTGCTACTTTTTTATACTTTTACTTAATGTAGAGAAAAGTTTTTTACTTTCTGTTTTATTAAAATTCAAGCCTTAATGAAAGTTTCTTGTAATGCGTGGTTAGCTTATGTATTTATTGCGAATAAATTTTGTAAACACGTACATATTTGTAGGCAAGTGCACTTGGAAAGTACCACTGGTTTTAGTGTATATACCATTGCGTATACTATCTCTGTATTAATCAGGGCTGTTAGATTTTTTTTATCTTCGTTGCCAATTATACAGCGAAAATTAGCAAAATTCGCCAAATTTAGTTTTCCTAACAAAAATGCGCAGTGAATCGGAAAATTTAATTTTATTTATGTAACACTGCATTTACACTACTTTCATGAAATTTCTGTATACGTATTGTAAATAAAAATTTCAATGAATTCTGAATAGAATAATTATTTTCATGGTTAATGGCTTATTTTATTTATTGTATACCTAGCTTTCCAATAAATTATATACATATATATATGGGCATTTCCGTCAAAAGGTCCACCGTGACCGAAAATTTAAAAGTTATTAAAAGCTGATTATTTTACGATATTGTTATAGAGAAATATTTAGATTTTACTAATTTTATAAATTTACCCCTAAATTTGTTCACTTAGATGAACAATCAGACTGCAAACTTGTGCAAACGTAATTTCTTATTTGTGAGAATGTTTTATTGCATGTTTTCTTTAATATTATCTTCCTTAAAAGAGGTGATATTTAATGAAAATTATTCCAAAAAAATTTACTTACATGGTCTGTTATCTAAAGAAGAGTTCGAAGAGAAATATGTTATTCGGATTAACGGTAAATTTTTATTTTTTTTAATCATTATTCAGTTAAATAATTATGGAAAAAATGTCACGTTCGAAATGTCACATATCGAACCATATTTTGGCTTAAACAAAAAAAAAATACAAAAGATTTGGGAATCAAGCCAAAGTCATTTTAATGTTACATTGCTACGTAAAAATCTGAAAGAAGTTTGACTAAAAAATTGTGCCAGGTTTCGCTGAATTACGCCTTTTTATAAATGGCCACAAAAACTACTTCTATTTTTTTCACGTTCGAACCGCTACTTCTTTTGCCATTATCTTTGACCTAGAATAGCGCCCCCCATAAACTTTAGCATAGATAATAGTGCTTACATAGTGCTATATTTTAAGGGTTAAAAGGACGTAAAAATAATTGTTGTTTAAAATGTTATTGCATTTTTGATGCGTACGACTGTCACGTTCAACACTTTGGAATTACCCATATGTAAAATTTTTGTTCTCACAATATTTTCTGAATTTTTTAAAACAACAATAGCATTAATTTTGCTTTAAAAAAATTTGCCTCTACTATATTCTTATAGATGGAATTCTACCGGATATTTTCCTGATGTCTGGGTAAATACCAAGTATATTCCTTTTTTGGGTATTTAGAAAACACAAATTCATATGGCAATCATTAACTGTCAATTAAATTAATTTAATTTTAAATAATTTTTTGTTTTTTAATAACGTCATTAAATATCAAAACGCTTGTTAAATTGTAATAAAACTACAATAAACCGGAGATTATTAATTTAAAATTGTTAAGAAGGTATGTATGTATGTGCTTATTAGTGAATCTTAAATTGATTAAATTAAACAATATATTTTTATCAAATTTTGTACAGAACTTTTGTATCTACCTAGGGTATTTACCAATTCTTACCCGATTTTCCCTATTTAGCGGGTATTTACTAATTGGGTATTTACCCTTTTTTCATCTTTGTGTATATATTCTGAATATTTCCGAAGCTGTTTTAAGTATAAAAAATATTGTTAAGATGGCTTAAAGAGAATTTAATTCCAAATCATTCGCTGATAATTGTATCCAATCGTACATATATCCTCAAGTCATGATTAAATAACTTATTTCGGGTGAAATATAAGTCATGCCCACAATAAGTAGTAGTAGTAGCAGTAATTCTTTATTTTTTCAACAATTCATTACAAACATTTTTATTTTTATATGTATACACAGAAAAAATTATTTTTTCAATTCAAACAAAAAATTTGCCGGATCAAAACGTTTTTTGTTTAAAACAGGACCTACAAACAAATTTGCATATTCAAACCATTTATTTTGCATTTCGTTTATTGAAAAAAACCCTGATTTTTTCAAACAAATACTTTAGCTGAGTCAAACAAATAGTTTACTGAAAATCACATAAATTTCAAACAAATAATTTTGCTGAATCAAACAAAAAAGTTTTTGCACAAGCAATGACGCGCACACAAGCAAGCACTGTAGAAGTAGATGATGGCAGAGCAGAGCAGAGCGGCGCGGCTGGCTTTGAGACACATTTTTTTGTTGGAATAATTTTTGAACAAAGTCTTGTTTATACACAATGCTTTTCTTCTTCACTCACTGTTGCTGTATCCTTTCCTTAGCAGCAGACCGACTCGACATGTTTTTAGTCATCATTTTATTTTTGCATTTGATGTAGGTATTTAACTGAACATTTTTAAAAAATTGAATACGGGATTTTGTTTTTCCTGTTTTTTTTTTATCAACTTTGAAACCAACCAAAAATTTATTCTGTTTCTTCTAATGTTGTTGTTGTTTAAAAAGAGTGAAACGTTTTTTTACCTAATATTGTTTTTGTTCTTTTTTTACTACAAACCTCGCCACGCTATTTTACCATCTTTCTTATTGTTCTACCTTTTGAAAGCGTCCAAAAATAAACTGTATGTGTTTGTTGTTGTTATTCTTATATTTCTCATAAAGTAGTGTGGCTTACGATCAAATAAAAAATTGCAAAAAAACGACTACATTAAAGAGCGTTAAATATTTCATACAAAATTATGTAAACTTGAAACCAATAAAGCGTATATTTTATGTTTTAACAGTTGTCAACATTTTTGTAGATACAATAAAAAATCAAGCAAAAATATTAATTGAAACAGTTAAAAAAATTTGTAGAAATTAAAAAATTTTTGAAACCAGCGTTTGTTTGAAAATATTTTAGGAATAATTTTTTCTGTGTAACTAGCTGTCCCGGCTAACGTGGTTTTGCCACATAAATTATTTCTAGTGAAGAAAGAGGAATAAAGCGCTATTTATTTCTTTATTTCTGTTCGTTACATATTCAAAAGTTAAACATAAAAAAGTGATGTATTTTTTATACATTACGAAGGTCAATTGTCTTAAAGGCTAGATTACACTATTATACTTTGTATTAATACATGTCAAAAACTCAAGTAATATGACAAAGTGTGATATTGTGAATGCAGTGTGTCACAAAAATGACAAGTATTATGAAAAAAGTTTGACATCCCATACGACTTCATCGTTTTTTGAAAAATTTCTAAGCAATAATACTTTTCATTGGATCAGGGCTGCATTTTATTTCATGTGTGAGTGTTTATACTTTGTGGGATGGTGTGAACACAAACTGTCATGTTAAATTAGATTTTTTGACGGTCGCAACAAAACTCATTAGATTTCTATCTCACAAAGTATTATGGAATACGTAAGACTTGTGAGAGAGTGTAATCTAGCCTTAAGCAAACACAAATAAGCTCGATGGCTTGCCGACGCGAGAACATGCCACGTATAATTGTCCGTGTGAAAACATGGTGTGCCCAAATCTAACCTGGCGTTTACATTTGCCAGTACTGGCATGACTGTAGCAATGCATGCAAACTTTTTTACTTATACATGCACACACATTTCCACTGTCTAGCAAATTTTGCAGACAGTAAAATTGGACAGTGATTTGAACAGTAATCTGAAGTTTTATTAGCAAAAGGAAAAAAACGTAAAAAATAAATATATTTTGCTTTGATGTTTTATGTTTTAGTTAAGTGTTATGTTTTTTTTTTTTACAAAATATTGTAATTTTAGGCTGTTTTTAAGTTTGTTTAGTTCATATAAAACACGTTTAGCGGAACTTTTACTGCAACATTCACGTTTGACTTATATTTCAAAGTGAACTGTCTTAACTACTGTCTGGACGGTTGATTAGTTAAGAAAATATTGGGAGGGGGAGCTTTTACCCGTTTTGCCCTATTTTATGCCCTCTAGCGATATGAAATCTACATTAAGATCTATTCCGAATGTCATTGTACATATAGGACATTACGATACATGGTTTGGTAACTTTTCAAATGACAAAAAAAATTATAATATGGAAAATGAAAGGCATTTGTTGATATCTGTATGGGAAAAATATATAGGAAAATCTAAATGCCATATCTCGGGAAACACTGTGCCGATTTCATGCAAACCATCTTCAGACTATCCCCAAAGTACCCTTACCTTTTGGTTTAAATCGGTCGACCCGTTTTCGCAGTTAGTGGTGTACACTTCTTTTTATATATATAGATAAAAGAATAAATAGATTAACAAAATAAAAGAAATTTACGTACGGCTTTGACATTGTCGTTAGCCGGAAAAGTAGGCGTAATATGAAGATATAAAATTTTCTGTATAAACTATTTTAATGATTAAATTCATGGTGGGGTGTCACAAAGCCATAGGACATAAAGCCATAATGGCTTTATGTCTCAATCCAAACGGACATAAAGCCATAATTTTGATATGGCCTTAAGTCTCATATTAATTTTAGTGAAATGGGACATAAAGCCATTATGGTTTTATGTCCCATTTGATGTTTTGCGTTACAATTGCTTTATTTCACTAAATATGCCTATTTAAAAAAATCCAAAATTTCTAGGCTCCAGGAATTACAGCTGCAAACATTTTGTGAAAGGAAAGATCCTTAGTTATCATTGGAAAACATTTTTTTATTCTTGTGACGCACGCAGGAAAACTTTATTTAGCGAAGCCACCTGCCGCGTCCTACTGGAGGAAAAAACCCCTAAGCGCGGCCGCAGGCCGCCACTTAGAAAAACTTTAGTATGCGAAGCCAGATTTCAATACTTAACTTTAGTGTCTCCGGAACTGAAGTGAGAGATAAAGGCGTTTTCTAATATTGCTAATGTGAGCTAAGGCCATGATGGCTTTATCTCCCATTAAAATTATGGCTTTATGTCTCATTTTCGGAAACAAATTTATGGCGTTAATTCCCATTATAATGAGACTTAATGGCATATGCCCTTATGTCTCTATGGAATGGGACTTAACGCCATATGGCTTTATGTCCTATGGCTTTGTGACACCCCACCAAATTCATTTATTATACAATTTTGGTAAATTAAAGCGCTGGTAATATATCTTGCTAATGTTTTCCAATTATAAAGTTCACCATTTAGTAATTTTAAAAATTTTCTTCTGGTATTGCTATGGTATGAAACTGTTGGAATCTGATGGAATTTAAAACAGGGCATCGGCATATGAAATGCTGAACTGATTCAATTTCTTTTTTATTGCACAAAGAGCATTCTTTATTGCTGCTTCTTGAGAACCTGGCGCCATTTAAATTTATTAAGTCACTTCGAGCTTTAAGAATCAATGTTACATAACTTTGGTCATGCAAAATCATAAAATAAAATTGTCCTGTGTATCTTAGGTTTTTATAAAATGTTTGGCTTTGAGAGGCTCTCATGAGGCGTCCGTTATGATATTTAATTTCCAAAGCAGTTAGGAAATAGTTTTGATTTTCGATCCATTGGTGTGATGTTGTGCTCATTTGCCAATATATGTTGAACTCGTTTCCTAGTGCATTAATTCTCTTTGCCCAAAAGATGTTTTTTTCTAGAATTTTAAGGCTTAATTGATGAGTTAAGCGCGATGAATTTAATTTATAAAGTGTTACATATAAGTATTGTAAGTTTAATTTAAGGGTATAGAAATGACCGTCTTGCAAACCAGTCTCCAGCATTAAAACATAGTTTGGTGTGAAATTGGGTAGTTTTAATATCCGTTTTATAAAATATCTCTGCAGCTTGTCCAGATCTTCAAACTGCATATTTCCCCATATTTGGGTACCACATGATTGTACATAGCTGCTCACAGCTTCAAACAATTTGTATTTTGTCTTAAAAGATATATTTCTTTTGTTCAGAAATGAACTCCAAGTAGAATTTATATTATTTTTTGCTGCCGAATTTCTACTTTGTACATGTTTCGTTCTTGGGGTTAAGATCATACCTAAGTAGTTATAGTCGTTAACTATTTCTACAAATTCGCCTTTAAATAGCCATTTTTCACGACAAGATACTCTACCTCCATTTCTGAACACCATTATTTTAGACTTTGTTAGATTTACTTCAAGGTCCCATAAGTCACAATATTCTTCTAATCTTTCCATAATTTTCTATTTCATCTGCCAATATTACAATGTCATCTGCATACAAAAGCAACCTAATAGTCAACTCATCTATTACGATGCCTCCGCCTTAATGTCCATTGATGTAAGCGATTGTTTATGATACCCATCATAGTTTTCGCAACACAATTCATAAATGAAATTCCCCTATGATTGCACGCTAAGTTGGGGTTGCCTTTTTTGAATATAGGAAAAATTACGCTTGATATAAATGTTTCGTCAACTTCCATTGAGTTGTAATATAATAAGTTATAGCTTTTGGTTAATTCTTTCAACAATTCAGTTGGAGCATTCTTATAAAATTCATAGGTTACTCTGTCTTTCCCCGGTGCTTTATTTATTTTGGCATTATTAAGCACTTGAATAATTTCCAAGGAAGTTATTTCTGAATCTAGGAAAGAGTCTTCTGTCAGAAAAAGAGCGTAGCTTATTTCATGAGCCAATTGCGCTGGATTTAATAAGTCTTTAAAGTATGCTCTACATTGCGATGTTGAAACATTTATGCTGGAAATGGTTGGTTACGTATATCTCTCGCTAATTTCCACCAAGTTTTGCTATCTTCGACCGCGTTCAATTTAAACTCCAGTACATTGTAATATTTTAACTGGCTTTCTTTGCATATTTCTTAATATTTTGAATTGGCTGATAAATAATTTTTTTTATTGACATAATTATTACACTTTCTATACTTTTTAAGCAATTTAAATTATCTATGTCTCGCATTTTGGCATTTCCAATTACACCATGGGCTTTTAGGTGCTAATATTTCTTTTTCTGTAGTGTTTTGTTGTGCAGATTTTTTAATTATGTCTATTAAAACAGATAAATTTATATCGCCGTTTTTTTTCTTTTTTTAGATGAGATTGTATGTTTTCAATATATTTGTCTTTTTTTTTATCATTCCATCTTAGCTTAGGTAAAAGTATTTGCGACGTTGTTCGTGATTTTTTGATATTAACATTTAATACTAAGTTTATTGGGAAATGGTCGGACCAGGCTTTATCATCTTTAGAAAATTTAGTAATGTGTGGTAAAATATCCAGTGATGTCGCTCATATATCATTAACTGAATCTCCCATCCTGCTAATGTAGGTAAAATTTACATTTTCATCACCCTTAATGGCACCGTTTAGTACTACTAAACCGTAATCCTCACATAATTCCCTAAACTTCTTTCCCTTGCCATTATTAACCTTATCTTTTGATCTTCTTCTTCCCAAAAAAGCCGGGCACCAGCCCAGAACCTCCTCCTTCACCACCTGTTGCATTTCAAAAACTCTTACATTTAGATCACCAACTAACAATCCATTTTGAGCACCATTTTCCACGAAAAACTTTATACCATCCCAAAGTCCTCCTCCCAGTTTACACCACGTAAATATAATGGATATTTATAACATCTTTTAAAATTTTTAAAATTTTTTTTAAAATTTTCAAATTGTTCTTCACAAATATACCAATATTTTACATAGTTAAAAAAATCATGTATATTATAAGAAAGTACTTTTAAATTGTTTGATGCAATATCATTTTCTACCTGCATTATATTATCAAAGCTTTTACAGTATTTGGTTTTCATTAGTTTTATACCCTTTACCACAGGTGGTGAATAGGGTATATGTATATAAGTTTGTCATTCCGTTTGTAATTTCTATAATATTGATGTTAGACCCTATTCTGCAATTTCTGTATTGATGCTATTAAAAATTTCGTCGTCACTTCCAAATCATTGAGATTTAGTTCATCAAATTCCTCTCCTCCTATTTGGTGTGCCAAAGCTATAATATCGTCACATATTGTTAATGTTTCAGTTTCTGCATCATTTTTAACACACTCAGCCCAAGTCGCTTTCCAGCAAGCATTTAAAGTGTGTGGTCTTATGTCTGAGACAGCTGATGAAGAATGAATTATGCAGTCAAAAATTGTAAATTTTTTCCATACTTCATTTAGCGCTAAAGATTCGTTTTCAATTTTATTGACAATAAATTTATACGTACGCTTAATATAATATTTTTTAAATGTAGAAATAATTCCTTGGTCTAATGGTTGGAGAATACTTGTGGTATTGAGTGGAAAAAATACTACCTTCACATTAGGATATTCGATGTGAGGATGCCCTGGAGCATTATCCACAATAAGCAAAACTTTAAATTGTAAATTTTTTTGCTTCATATACAATTCCACATCGGGAACAAAGCAATTATTAAACCATTCGGTAAAAATTGCGGTTGTTACCCAGGCTTTGGAATTAGCCATCCAATGAACGGGTAAACGCTTTAAATCCTTACCTTTTAATGCTCGTGGTCGTAAAAATTTGTTAACTACCAGTGGTTTTAACATTCGATCGCCTGAAGCATTGCTGCATAGTAAAAAAGTTATCCGATCCTTGCTGGCTTTAAACCCACTAGCTATTTTTTCGGACTTTGCTATGTATGTACGATTAGGCATTTTTTCCAGAATCATCCAGTTTCATCTGCATTAAAAACCTGATGTGCACAATAACCACCATCTTCTATAATCTTTTTTAATTTTTGGGATAGTTGTTGGCACTGTCTTCGTCAGCTGATGCAGTTTCGCCTCTAATTTGAACGTTATGAAGTGAATTTCTCTTTAAAACCCCGGTAAGCCACCCTTTGCTTGCCGAAAATTTTTTAGATGTGGAGGGCTCCGATTCTTTAATTTTTTCATACAATATAAGAGCTTTTTCTGCAATTAAGTAACCACTAATAGGTATTTTTTTTTTTGGTCAGATCCTCAATCCATATAATAAGTGCTCGCTCCATTTTCTCCAAAACGGATTCTCGAGAATAAGATGATAACTTTGAACTAAGTTGAGTTCCAGAACTAACAGATTTTCTTATTTGAGCTTCATTTTTTTAATTGCTCTTACTGAAGATTCTCCTATTTTAAAATGTCTTCCAATAGAAGCACATTTTTCACCATTTTCGATACGATTAAGTATTTCCATCTTAGTTTCCAAAGTTATGGATTGTCTTTTCTTCTTAGTTGCATCCATTTCCTGGTAGAAAAATATTAAAAAATATAAAAAATTAAATTTCAGTCATTTAAGCAGACACATGTCGTAGAACTTACCTTTTACAAATATTATTTTTTTATAATAACCTTACGATGTAATTGAAAACTGAAACCTCCTCCTTTTCATGTAACAAGTTCTATGACTCAATTAACACAGAGGCTGAATGACCAAAATGCACATTTAATTTTATAATTTAAAACTGGGAATCCCCTAGTTTTGTATGCTTTCGTTGCTTATGCGCCCCATACACGGTTCAATTCAGTTTTCAACTAAGTCGGTTGTTCTTCAAATCAAAGCGTGTATGGCTTTGTCAATAGATTAGTTTGACGGTTGTCGAGTTGGTTGAAGAAAAATCAAAAGATTTTGATTTTTTAAAGTTGACTACTAAGTCTTTCAATTCGATTGACTGTGTGTGCTCGATTCTCCTGATTAGCTGTCAAAATTAATTTTTGTAGTTAAGTATTTTAAAAATTGTCTTTTATTTCATTAAATTTTAAATTAAATTTAAAATCTTTCAATTCAGTTGATGAAGTTGTCAACTGAGTTGAAAGATTCAGTTGACAACTGAATTGAACCGTGTATGAGGCGCACTACACAAATATAAGCCCACACAACGCGTACACATCGGTAATGAAGTGATGCCACCGTTTAAAAATGTTTAATACGACAAAAAAAAAATATAAAAAATCAATAAAAAAAAAAATATGTAAAAAAAAATCGAATTGAAAACCGCATAACTTCAAATCCGCATAAAAAAAACCGCATAAAAACAGACCTAAGTGTATATAAGTTTATATTGATGTTAGACCCTATAAAGTATATATATTCTGGGTCCTTATGAGGAGCGAAGTTGATTTAACGATGTCCGTCTGTCCGTTGAAATGGATTTTCCGAAGACCCCATATATGATGGGGGCCAGGTTATTATACATTTATGTCACATATGATCCGGAATTGTTTGCTATTGAAATTCAGCAAGATCGGTCCACAAATGGCTGAGATATGAGTAAAAAACCAAGACTGCCCAAAATTTTTTCCTTTAAAGGTCCAATTAGACGTGGCATTACCATACCAACACTGTATTACCAAAATGACATAAACATACCTACAAACCAATTATATTTTGGTTTCTACGGTCATACAGTGGCTATGGTAATACAGTGTTGGTAATGAGTTTTTTGTTGTTGTTTTTTTTTATACCCTTTACTACAAGTGGTGGATTTTATTTGTAATGTGTTTAATTTTACGTATACACAAACATATTAATGCATGTACATTAGAGTGGTTCGGTCCCCATACAAAAAAAAAGTTTATCCAGTCACCCCCTAGGATTAAAGATTAGTTGAAAGCAATTCCAGAATTGCCACGCCTCTGGATACCGCCTTTTTAGTTTTTTTTTATACTGCGTCGCCATTTAAAGTCCGATCATTACATATTGCATGTCGTTATTCATGGCTTCATTTTTGCCTTGGGTGACATTTTAGTCCGACATCAAATTTTGGGCGCCACCTATGCCATCTCGGAACGTACCACCCTAATGTCCAATTTTTTGCACGTGGCAAGAAAGCCCTTCTAAAACTTTGTACTTCTAGCCTTTAATGTACCGACTTTTATGCCACGCCCCAAAATTAGGCCAACTTTTCTTTACTTATATATATATTATATAAAACTTTTTGTTTTTTATATATAGCACCGCCGTTAAAAGTCCAATTTTATTGTCATTATTAATGGCCTCACTATGGCTTCATTTTTGTCTTTGGTGACTTTTTAATCCGACGGATCCTTCCCCCTAATGTTCAATTTTTCGCACGTTGCAAGGAAGCCCTTCTTATACTTAATATGTTTAGGTTTCAATATGATCACTTTATTGCCACGCCCAAAAAGTACGCCTTATTTTTATTTACATATATAAATGTTTATTATTTCATGTAATAGTGATTGATGGTTTGCCTCCTAGAATATTTAAAAATATTATTTTCATCAAATAATCGTGCATTTTAACTTCAACAACAGCGTTTTTGTTGACATTTAAAATCTCAATTTTTATAGATGATTATAAACATTAATTTTCTTATTGCACTCGATTTCGTTTAACTAAGTACATCTTTGAAACCAATAAATAGACCGATTAGTGTAATCATAGTAATAATTAAACAACTGCTTAACATATAAACAAAATGCATTTTGAGAGTGCGATATTGTAAAATCCAAATTACCAACAAAACGTGAAGTCGTCCAATATTTTTTGTATTTGAAAAGAAATGGTACATCAAATATTTATAAAAATGAAAGTTTAGCGCGTTATATACAAGTGATTATAAAAGTTCTTTGTGAATTGTAGCAGAATACAAACATTCCGATAGTAAGTAAAACCCAATTAGAAAAATGTTGGTGGGTCTTATATACTCTTATTCTAAAGTTATTAAAAAATCATCTTAATATGTTGGGAACGATTGGAATAAGTTATTCCAAATTCCAAAATGCAAGTGCCGTATTGAAATGAATTCGGAATGCAGATGTCCCACAGCAAAAAAAAATCCTCTTAACGAAATTCACTTTTTTTTTGATCAGTGTGGGCCAAGGGTGTTAATGTTACATAATATCCAGTTTAATAACATAAGCAATGTTGAGGACGACCAAGGCTCAAGTATTTATACAGCTTAGTCATATGGTTATACCTTTTCATACGCACCATGTTCTAGTAAAGAAAATGAATTTGAAAATGAAAATTATGACATTTCGCAAAACGAGCAGCAACTTAAAGTATCAGACATATCCCTGCAAAATTATGCTTTAGCATTGGATCGCACTGGTATGTCAGATCGCTATGGAAATTTTACTTGCAACAACATTTATAAAAGATTTGAAAACTTCAATTGTTAAAAAAGCAAGTAAAGGCTCTGAGAGCATTAGCGAGTTAATGTTGGAATACCTAGATGATATTATTATTGACAAAAATAAAATCCGGAGAGAGCGAGCTAAGTTTAAAGAAGCAGCCAAAGCCTCATGCACCAGTGATGTTATGCTAAAATGCATCTCTTATGATGGAAAGAAAGATATGACCTTAAAAAAAACAAGACTCTCAGAAACAAGTTTGTCTTAATAGAATAACTGAAGAGCACATAACAATTGTTAAAGAGCCTGAATCAAAATTCGTCGGATATACAACTCCAGCAGCAGGTACAGGGATAGAGATTCAGAAGGCGAATGTAAACTTTCTAAATTTAAAAGGCTGTTCTTTGAACTATTTAGTTTCAATTAATTGCGATGGAACGGCTGTAAATACGGGATACAAGACTGGAATAAACGCGTGCATGGAAAGATATCTTCAACGACCGTTACAGTGGAATGTCTGCTTGTTTTACTTCAACGAGTTACCACTCAAAACTTTAATGACCTCTTTAATTGGATAGCAAACTGGTCCAGGTATTTGGCCTAGACAATTTGGATTTGAGTTGCTAAACTGTAACCTATTTTAGGTCGTTAACGATTTTGTGCCAATTTCTATGGGAATTATGCCAGACAATTTAGTCGACTGGAACATCCGCGATGATCAGCTCTACCTTTTTCGTATGGTTGTAGCTATTAACAACGATTTCTGCGATGATAGATTAGACAGCCAGAATCCCGGCAATGTAAGCACAGCACGATGGTTGACAACAGCATCAAGACTACTTCGGCTTTATGTATCTAAGAGTCAACCTTCAGATACTTTGCGAAATTTAGTCACATTCATCGTTAAAGTTTATTCACCTTTCTGGTTTCTGGTTAAGAGCCAACCCCACTCTATACACGGAAGCCGTCATGTTTTTAAGTATGTACTTTGGATTCGACAATTACCATTGTATATTCAAGAACTAATTCGCCCGACCATTGAACATAATAGTAACTATTTGCACCCTGTAAATATAATTCTGGCAATGATAACGGATCCTGATCCTACAGTACGATATCAGGCCTATGAAATTATAAGAACTTGTTGCGGGCACGATACGTGAGGGAGCCGAAAAAAAATTTTGCGTGGCGGCTCCTTAGGAAAACTACTTTGGGAGGAGGTCAACATGTACCTACGACCTCGTGTCCCGGTAAATTAGAATTGATAATCATGGGGAGGGGCTTTAATGAATTAATGGAGACACATAAGAGAAACTTATGTTAAAGGAAGTAAACAAAAATAGAGTAGAAAGTATATTGCTATTTTTGTTGAGAGCCTGGTAAGACAAGGGTAGAAGAGTCCTGTTTCAGATATGGAAAAGAGCAGGATAGCACCAATTTCGGTATCCTGGTATGAGAATAATATTTAATTTTATGGGGGGGGGGGGGGGAAGGATAAACGGAGTACACACAATAATTCAAGGCCAAATAACTGGTTAATAGGAGCAATGAGGGGAATTATTTAGGATGTAATGTGAAATTCGTTAGTTCTGGTATACATATATGAGTAAATAGGTAGCGATCGCATATTATGTAAAATAAATAAGGAATGATTAAACGGACAAAATATTGAAAATGTTTTGTTGGTTATAAAAGATCAGGCAAGCAGTACAGTAAACGGAAATTAGTGTTTAAAAAAAAAGGAATTGTTTTTAAATTAATAAAAGTGGAATAATTGTTACAAATTTTAACATTGGTGAGGTGCAAGGTTCTGCCAATAATAAGTGCTCAAGGCTTAAGCAATCCAAATTTTGTAAAGATTTCTAAGCAAAGGAAAAACCTGGCTATTCATCCCAGATGGTGGGAGACTTTGAAGCCTTTGGAATACCAAATAGCCAGGTACATCTTTTATATTAATATGAGTGAAAATATTTATAATATCAGCCAGAGAGAAAGCTTAGAAAACGACAAAACCATTATAAAAATCTTAACAGTGAGTGGCAAATCTTGCGTTTAAACACACCAGTTAACGGAAAAAGATAAAATAAAGAGATTGTTAAATAAAAATTTTAACTGCTCGAGCCTTGATTAAAAATAAAGTGGAAAGCCGTAAAATTAGTCAGTTTAGTTTCACATTTGTTTATGTATATGTGTATTTAGTGATAAGTTTATTTTGTGTGTTTTATATGAAATCATTAGTTTAAGTAAAATCAAGTTTTTCTTTAACATAATTTTTTTTAGCAAAAAAAAAAAAGCTATTTCCCACCCAAATATTAGCTTATGTCTCGATTTGTTTTTAGTAATCGCGGTGATATTTTCTTTATAACCGAGAAGAGAAAAAATCTGTGCAGTATCCTCAGAGAGCTCTTTTAGGGTGCGAGGTAAAAGATTTGTAATTAAGGAAATTGGAATGTTTTTAATTGTGAGATATAGGAATATAGTTTGGTTGAATATTAAAGGCAGGGAATCCTTGTGCTTAAAAATAATTTGAATATAAAGAAAAACTTAATTGAAAAGGATTATTTTTTTTTTATTATTAAGTCAAATCTGTGGTAGGAATAAGGATTGTATTTGTATTGTATTTATTTGTCGGGTTTTTGTAATATAATAAATTAAGAATGTTTTGTTTAAATTGAAATTATATAAAAAAAATCATGGTTTAATAATTTAAAGGCAATGGAAGTAGTGGATCGGTAAGTTTAGAGGGGGTCCAAACGGCTGTTGGGTCGTAGAATGAACTGAAAGCGGTTGCTTCTACGACAGGTTGGGAGGGCAAGACAGGGTGTACCACCAATCCCTGGAACTCGTTTATTGTGGTGTATTTTGTTGTGTTTTAGGTTTCATATCTGGTTATGTTGTTTTTTTTTTGTTTCCGTTTAAAATAAATTTTTATTGTTCGGTTACGCTATCGTCAGGAATGGTTGGAACCACCTGAGGAGTGAACGTGAGCTAGTCGGACACCTCGGCGACAAACCGTACCGTAACAGAATGGCGCCCAATGGCGATGAAAAACAGTGTTCTTTTTTTTTAGTACCATAGATATTCGTGAAACATAGATGAATTGATTTATATAGCCCTCCAAAATATAAAAGAATATTAAAAGGAGGTATTGTATGTAAACGTTTTCGTATATGTTGATCGAAAAGTCTCAAGTTGTCCATAATAAAGCGATTGCTAATAACTTGGCGAACGTGTGTAAAAGTCGCTAATCGTATTGTAATTCGTCTTATTTTTAATGGAATTCATTTGAATTTTTTTTTTGTGCAAGGAATTAGATAATGTTTTTGTTTTTTTAGTATAGAGATAGCCTCTCGTAGTAAGGGTATTTACGAGGTTAGTTGTATCATATACTTCAGGAAACAAACAGAAAAATTGTTGCCGTAATCTCAAAGTTATTTTAAATAATAGTTTGACCGTATTGGCAATCTTGCTTAAAATTCTTTCCACAGGAGAAAATGAAATTTAATGTACATTTTTTTTATAGCCTCAGTAAACAAAATAAATATAATTACCGTCAAACCTCTACCTCCGTCCATTAATTCCAAAGCCAAATGTAAAAATACATAATAATTCAATTCGTAAATATATATAAGTTTGTATGATTTTTTTTTTGTAAACATACTAACATACATAGTTTGTTTCTTTTTTTTTTTGTGTTACATTTTATTTATTTTAAGAATTTTTATTTAAATATTTCTTCTTTACATATTACAATACATTTTTTATTATTAATTTTCTGTAGTATTTTTTTGTTTGTTTATCTGTCTTAATACTACTTTCTATTTATTTTTTTTATATCGAATCAAAATTCTCGAATATACAAAAAAAAAAAAATTCTCCAAAACTGTTCACCAATTAAAACAATAATCAAAAATAAAATTAGTTTTAATTAAAAATTTGTATAAAGAATATTAAACGTTTAATTAATACTAATAAATTGTTTACTGGTGCGAAATTAATTACTTTTTTTTTATTGATATCCCAATTTTTTTTTTGAAATCAATTTATATTTTTTTCTGTGTATCTTTAACAATTTAATATCACAATTTATTCAGTTATTTCTAATAATTTGTAGTACATATTAGTTTTGCATGTTTGTTTCTTTTTTGTTTGATTACATCTATTTAATTTATTACAATTTTTATAGCGTTAAAATTAATAGACCTTTATAAAGAATAAAAGATTATTAAATGTAACAAACGTTTAGTAGGGATAATTTTCATATTAAATTCGTTCTTTATATCTTAATTAAGTTTTAAAAGCGTTAAAATTAATAGACCTTTATAAAGAATAAAAGATTATTAAATGTAACAAACGTTTAGTAGGGATAATTTTCATATTAAATTCGTTCTTTATATCTTAATTAAGTTTTAAAAGTTTTTTTTTTTGTGAAAACTGGTATTAGTCACTTGACTTGCAGAGTCCTTTTAATTCTTGTTAAATTGGCATGTAATTTCTTCTAAAACGTCCTAATTATAATTGGCCTTGAATATTATGAACAATAGTCCTCCTGCAACAAAAAACAGAAAAAGAAATAGACAGGTTAATTTTGATTTGAATCGTTCTACGCCTCACGTTTTATACAAAATACAAAAATATAATACACCAAAGTCTAGCATAAAACCTAGATTGAATCTGGAAATGGCTGAGGAAAATATAGATAATATTAGGGACTTATCAGGGACTAAAATTTCAAATACCCAGAACGTTCAGCAGGGTGCACAATCATTGCCGGTGGGTATACAGAGTGTTGAAAGTCAGTTCGTTAGGTCCAATAGCGAAAATATGGAAGTGTCCATTAGAAAATTGGTAGATAAGGGTATGGACGATATGAAGAAGTCCATGGCGGAATTGACAGCCACTGTCAGCCGGCTTAGTATAGTTGTGCAACAAACACAGATAGAAAATAGAAAACTAATGGAGGTTAACTTACCAAAAGGGTCGAAAAATGCAACAGATGTCCAGCAGCCAATGGAAACGTCAGGCATGCGTTCCAATTCGTCTAGAGCTTCATCAGAAAACGGAGATGAGTATACCAGGTCTTATAAACGGCCAAGCGTTGATAAATGGGGTATACAGTTCGATGGTGACTCTAACAAACTAGCTGTAGATGACTTTGTTTTTCGAATTGAGCGGCTACAACAACAGTACAACTTTTCATTGAAAGAAATACTGGATAACTTTTAAGTGAAAGGACCAGCAGAAAAGTGGTACTGGTTGTTCGTGAAAACAAACTTTTTCAGTGACTGGTCCAGCTTAAAGTTAGCTCTGTTAAAGCAATACCAATCTACCCGATCAAGTTTCGAGCTGATGAGGGATTTGGTTGAGCGAAAGCAACAGCCTGGGGAATCTATAGATGACTTTTTCTTTACCATGACTCGGCTTCGCTCAAGGTTGAGTATATCAATGCCTGAGTATGAAATGATAAAAATGGTTAAGAAAAATTTAAGGGAAAATATTTATAGGATAGTTTACCCGATTAGCGTAGCGTCAGTAGAAGAATTGAGGATAAGTTGCATAGATGCGGAAAAGACTTCTCCGAAAAGAGAATAGGATAGCTCCACCATCAATAAACCGCTACCCTAGGCATATAAGCAAAATTTCCGATCAATATACTGATTGTTATGTATTACCAGAGAATGAAGGTCCAAAAATAGCGGCTGTAAAAGTCTCTAATTCAGCTAATATCAGATCCGTTATAGTCTGCTGGAATTGCCGACAAAATGGCCATGCCTTTATGGATTGCCCGGCAACAGAGAGAGCGATATTTTGCTACCGCTGTGGAAAGCCGGATGTTATAGCTCCGAATTGCTCCAGCTGTAGAAATAAAAATTTTCGAGGAATGAAGGAAGAGCGGGGGACCCTCGTTCAACATCAGACCCGCTAGCTCACCTACAAAATTGAATTCAACTTAAAAAATAATTAAAAAAATAGAACAATTTAATAAATTTGTACCACAACAAAGGCACTTGTATACTTTAGAGGAAAGACAACAAAATTATAGAGAAGTTCGTAATAAAATATTTGATTCAGAAATCAGTACTGAGAAACCAAACAGATATAGGAAGATAAAATGGCTCAGGGAAAAATTTGATCAAAGGAAAAGGGCGAGAAAAATGGCTATAGAAGCTATAAAAACGGCAGACAGGAATAGGTCAGATCCCAGGCCATACGCCGAGTTTAAAATTGGCAATGTCATAATGAAAGGTCTTCTTGATACTGGTGCATCGGTCAGTATTTTAGGGAAAGGATGCAGGGAACTTTTTGAGGAACTCGATGTTACCTTAGTAACTATATTTACTTGTATTTCTACTGCCAGTGGACAGAAACATAGACTTTTAGGAAAAATTAGAGCAGACGTAGAATATAATAATAAGATTAGAAAAACTGAATTTTATTTGTGTCCTGACTTAGAACAACCGGAATATTTAGGGGTTGATTTCTGGAGAAATTTTGCCCCAGAAGTAGTGGGTGTATCCGAGATAAACGTGGAAAAAATTATTGAGGATTTTTCAACTCAAAACCACAAGTCTGATCCCCACCTGTTAAATGATGTTCAACAGAATGCCTTGGATAAAGTTATAAAAACTTTTCCGGCATTTGAAACGAATGGTCTTGGATGTAACCCGCTAGAAAAATATTCGATAAAACTAATTGAGGGAGCTGAACCTTTTAAGGACAGACACTACCCCATGTCGCCAGCAGTGCAGGAATTAGTTTACGGGGAGATAGATAAGATGTTAGCGTTAGGGGTCATTGAGGAAAGTGAAATCCCATGGAGTAATAGAACCACAATAGTTAGGAAACCCGGCAAGAATAGGTTTTGTCTAGATGCAAGGAAAATTAATAAGTTAACAGTCAAGGATGCCTACCCGCTGCAAAACATACATTAGTAGTGTTGATCTTAAATTTGCTATCTGGCAAATAGAGTTAGAAGAAGAGAGCAAACCGTACACCGCGTTTACCGTAGCAGGGCGGCCACTCTACCAGTTCCGCGTCATGCCTTTCGGACTTTGCAACGCAGCGCAACGACTCTGTCGTCTAATGGACAAAGTCATTCCTCAGAGACTAAAAGGGAACGTGTTTAAACAATTGAAATATCTTGGTTTTATTATTGGCGGTGGAATGCTTAAAACAGATTCTGAAAAGGCTCAAGCGATAAAAGAAATTGAGATTCCGAAATCAATACGGCAAGTTAGAAGCTTCTTAGGGACAGCTGGGTGGTATCGGAGATTTATAAGGGACTTTTCTACGATATCAGCTCCATTAACGGATACCCTGAAAAAGGGCAGGAAATTTAATATTATCCCTGAAGCAATTGCGCCATTTGAAGACCTAAAGAAAGCACTGACATCAGCGCCAGTCTTAAGACATGCTGATTTTTCAAAGCGCTTTTACATTCAGTGTGATGCCAGATCATTTCACGAAGTTTACGTTTCTAAAAGCTATGAAAGAAGCAACTACAAACAACGTTATTAAATTTCTAGTACAAGAAATTTTTCATAAGTTTGGTGTGCCCGAAGTCCTGCATAGTGACAATGGTTCACAATTTGTAGCCAAAAGTTTTGAAAATCTTATGAAAACCTATAAAATTCTACATTTAAAAACAGCTGTATACTCTCCGCAAAGTAACGCCAGCGAAAGGGTTAATCAATCCGTACTGTCAGCATACCTAAAAGACGACCACCGAGATTGGGATTTGTATTTGTCTGAGATTGAATGTGCCTTAAGAACTTCAGTTCATTCAGCTACTGGATATTATTATTATTCAGGTACCATATGTATTCAAGTGGAGCCGAATATAAATTAGGTAAAAAACTACAATCACTTACCGACCACCATATACTAAAACTCAACCGAAGCGATAAATTAGATCGATTAGAGAACAAATAAAACTGAATATGAATAAGGCGTACGAAAAAAGTGCCGAAAGGTACAATAAAAGAGCACGCAATGTTACCTTCATTCCCGGACAAGAAGTATACCGCCGGAACACTGTTTTGAGCGACTTCACGAAAAACCGGAATGCGAAATTTTGTAGAAAATTTTTAAAAAGCAGAGTGGTTCGCCCTATTGGAAACAATATGTATGAATTGGAAACCCTACAGGGAAGAACTTTGGGTATATATCACGTTAAGGACATTAAGGTCTAAATAATTGTGAGAAAAGGTAACTACGTTACGGGATATGTGCAATATTGTGTTTTAACAAATATTGCCTGGAACTGAAAATAAGCCTGTGATACAATTATATAACGCCTAACCTGACTTAGTTTCTAATTATACCCATATTTATTTTATGATTTATTTTTTTTTTACATACCAGGAGCCAGTGCAATATAGTTTAGGAAACGTGACAAATTAATTTTAGGCTACTTTCTTCCATCTGTGATAATTTTCTGTCTTGTGATGTCCTTTAAAATAAGTCTGGGATTGTACTTCCATAAATCCACATGGACGTCTAGAAATAGAAAAAAAATCACCAAGTATCTGCCCAAATATATTCAAATTGGTTAAAATACTACTTCCCGTAAAATTATATTTTAGATTTCAACCAGCTCTGAATCATTTATACGTAAAAGATTCCAGAGATGGGAGTTGCAAACTGCAGACCGTACCGATAGGAAAAAATTAATTTAAAGGCTTAACCCGAGCTTTAGATTTGACACGGTGGTTCACCAAGATTTATTTTATGTTGTTTTTTTTTTTGTAGTTGCCTCAAAGATCAAATTTGTGGGCGTTCGTTTAAGCACAATTCGTGCTATACTGGAATATCCGGCAACAGGATGGGTTGCCTCTACGATTTTTTTTTGCCTGGGGATATAAAAAAAAAAAATTCGGAAGAGCGCTTATTTTGCAATGGCAACACGGAATTTATGATAGGTAGAGCGGGAGTATATATAAATGGGTGTCGCGAGTGTCCTAGGAAAGTTTTGCGAATGTTGAATATTGCATAAACTTGTAAATGGCCGGCTAGCTAAGTATGTAGAGCATGGGACTCTTTCTCAGGGTGTGGGAGTTCCCCACGTTGATTTAGTAGACCATACGATAAGCCGCACACCGTTTCCTCGTCCTCTAGTTGGAGAAAACGGAGTTTTGTTGCGGGCACGATACGTGAGGGAGCCGAAAAAAAATGTTTGCGTGGCGGCTCCTTAGGAAAACCACTTTGGGAGGAGGTCAACATGTACCTACGACCTCGAGTCCCGGTAAATTAGAATTCATAATCATGGGGAGGGGCTTTAATGAATTAATGGAGACACTACCTCCTGGCCCGAGTCCCAGTGTAATTAAATATTTTTGTTATGTTTATGTTTGTCCTTGTTTTTTGTGGGTTTTTTTATGGTTTTGTTGTATGATAGGCTGAAATGAAGGAAAAATATTAGTTTCAGATTATTTGTAATGGGAACGATACATATTTACACGTATTTAGTTCGTCCAGCACTCCCTCAAAGATAATAGGTTACCTGAAAATAGAAAAGAAATGGGAAAAATTAATAATTAACAAAATACTTACCATGCCGTATTTTCTGTATCAAATGAAATTAATAAATACAATAGGAACATATGACACTCAATCATACCAACCTGTACATAGTGTCGGTAAGGCAGATCAGTGGTACACACTGACAAACTAACAGAGTTGGATGTTCATTCATAAATTTATGGTAGAATAGAAATATGAAGAGAAACTTATGTTAAAGGAAGTAGACAAAAATAGAGTAAAAAGTATATTGCTATTTTTGTTGAGAGCCTGGTAAGACAAGGGTAGAAGAGTCCTGTTTCAGATATGGAAAAGAGCAGGATAGCACCAATTTCGGTATCCTGGTATGAGAATAATATTTAATTTTATGCCCTTATACCGTAATAGGAATGTAGATGGGAGCTGAAAATGACCGCAGGGATTCAGGGGAAAGGATAAACGGAGTACACACAATAATTCAAGACCAAATAACTGGTTGATAGGAGCAATGAGGGGAATTATTTAGGATGTAATGTGAAATTCGTTAGTTCTGGTATACATATATGAGTAAATAGGTAGCGATCGCATATTATGTAAAATAAATAAGGAATGATTAAACGGACAAAATATTGAAAATATTTTGTTGGTTATAAAAGATCAGGCAAGCAGTACAGTAAACGGAAATTAGTGTTTAAAAAAAAGGAATTGTTTTTAAATTAATAAAAGTGGAATAATTGTTACAAATTTTAACATTGGTGAGGTGGAAAGGTTCTGCCAATAATAAGTGCTCAAGGCTAAGCAAGCCAAATTTTGTAAAGATTTCTAAGCAAAGGAAAAACCTGGCTATTCATCCCAGATGGTGGGAGACTTTGAAGCCTTTGGAATACCAAATAGCCAGGTACATCTTTTATATTAATAAGAGTGAAAATATTTATAATATCAGCCAGAGAGAAAGCTTAGAAAACGACAAAACCATTATAAAAATCTTAACAGTGAGTGGCAAATCTTGCGTTTAAACACACCAGTTAACGGAAAAAGATAAAATAAAGAGATTGTTAAATAAAAATTTTAACTGCTCGAGCCTTGATTAAAAATAAAGTGGAAAGCCGTAAAATTAGTCAGTTTAGTTTCACATTTGTTTATGTATATGTGTATTTAGTGATAAGTTTATTTTGTGTGTTTTATATGAAATCATTAGTTTAAGTAAAATCAAGTTTTTCTTTAACATAATTTTTTTTAGCAAAAAAAAAAAAAGCTATTTCCCACCCAAATATAAGCTGATGTCTCGATTTGTTTTTAGTAACCGCGGTGATATTTTCTTTATAACCGAGAAGAGAAAAAATTTCTTTTAGGGTGCGAGGTAAAAGTTTTGTAATTAAGGAAATTGGAATGTTTTTAATTGTGAGATATAGGAATATAGTTTGGTTGAATATTAAAGGCAGGGAATCCTTGTGCTTAAAAATAATTTGAATATAAAGAAAAACTTAATTGAAAAGGATTATTTTTTTTTTATTATTAAGTCAAATCTGTGGTAGGAATAAGGATTGTATTTGTATTGTATTTATTTGTCGGGTTTTTGTAATATAATAAATTAAGAATGTTTTGTTTAAATTGAAATTATATAAAAAAATCATGGTTTAATAATTTAAAGGCAATGGAAGTAGTGGATCGGTAAGTTTAGAGGGGGTCCAAACGGCTGTTGGGTCGTAGTTGCGGTTGCTTCTACGACAGGTTGGGAGGGCAAGACAGGGTATACCACTAATCCCTGGAACTCGTTTATTGTGGTGTATTTTGTTGTGTTTTAGGTTTCATATCCGGTTATGTTGTTTTTTTTTGTTTTAAATAAATTGTTCTTGTTCGGTTACGCTGTCGCCAGGAAGGGTTGGAACCACCTGAGGAGTGAACGTGAGCTAGTCGGACACCTCGGCGACAAACCGTACCGTAACAAACTGCTAGGGAAGACCAACTCGCAAAGATTAGAGAGTTTCGTGTTCCAAAAAGTGAAATAAATTTTGACTGCAATGCATACACAGAAATTATAAACTGGGACAATATACTAATAACGGAGCCACTATGTCTGCATTTCTACACGGATGACCAATTGGTGCAATACCAAAATTCTTCTAATGAAATAACTTCAATACCATATTTAAAAAATTGCGTTTCAATAATATATAATGATAATATACTTTTAAGAGTTTCGTTGGCATTCTCAAGACACTGAACGTTTTGTGCGGGTTGAGAGTGAATCCGCAAATAAGATCACAGACGAAAGGCGCCTGGGTTATATATTTGCTAAAAAAGGAAGTCGCGAACAGTACAGCAATCTCAATTCTCTCCAGAATTTTTCTTAACATTAAGTTGCTCGCAGGAATAAATTAACACAGCTGCTCGAATCGGGTCTCAGGTGACCATCCGTTATTTTTACTGTGTGGAATACATACATACATGCATAAAACTTTTTAATTTTTAATGCTATTTATTTAAAATCTTACATTCAGAAAACAAAATTAAATTATTATTTATCAGTAAAAAAATAAACAAAATTGAGACAACATCAAAAATTTAAATTTTACAGTGAATTTATGCCCTAAGTTGCTCTCGAAATTTGATGTCGGATTAAGAAGCCATCAGAGGCAAGAATTAAGAAACATTCAATCCATAAACGACAATATGCGATACTGACTTTAAACTCGGTTTATATAAAAACCAACAAGTGCTGCATTTTGGGGGTTGGCAAAAACTATTTTTTACAATTCTAGATATTTCATTGATATAAAATTTCATTCTGACTGTTGCAATTTTCTTGTTTTTGTATGTTGATCTACCTGGTATAATAAAATATTTATGTGCAAACGAAAAAATGGGGCGTACTTTTTGGGCGTGGTATAAAAGTGAGCATATTGAAACCTAAACATACTAAGTATAAGAAGGGCTTCCTTGCAACGTGCCAAAAATTGGACTTTAGGGGGGAAAGGATCCGAGATGTTATAAGTGGCGCCTAGAATTCGATGTCGGATTAAAAAGTCACCAAAGACAAAAATGAAGCCATAGTGAGGCCATTAATAATGATATGCGAGACAATAAAATTGGACTTTAAACGGCGGCGCTATATATAAAAAACAAAAAGTTTTATATAATATATATAAGTAAAGAAAAGTGGGCCTAATTTTGGGGCGTGGCATAAAAGTGGGTACATTAAAGGCTAGAAGTACAAAGTTTTAGAAGGGCTTTCTTGCAAGGTGCAAAAAATTGGACATTAGGGTGGTACGTTCCGAGATGGCATAGGTGGCGCCCAAAATTTGATGTCGGACTTAAATGTCACCCTAGGCAAAAATGAAGCCATATACAAGTAATGAATAACGATATGCAAAATGTTATGATCGGACTTTAAATGGCGACGCAGTATACAAAAAACTAAAAGGGCGGTATCCAGAGGCGTGTAAAAATTTTTTTTTTGGAATTGGTTTCAACTAATCTCTAATGCTAGGGGGTAACTGGCTCAACTTTTCAAACCACCTTAATGTCCATGATATGCCGCTCAAATAAAGAAACAAACTCATAGACTCAATATATTTAATTTAACGCTTCTTCAGTAAAAGCATACCATACGAACCAATTCAATTTTGGTTTCTACGGTCATACAGTGGATATGGTAATACAGTGTTGGTAATGTGTTTTTTTTTTTTTTTTTGTTTTTTTTTATACCCTTCACTACAAGTGGTAAATAAATAAAAATGTATATGATTTGCCGCTCAAATAAAGAAACAAACTCATAGACTCAATATATTTAAATTTGACGCTTCTTCAGTAAAAGCATTCGTAGCCGAGTTGTTAAGTTCTCTCCTGAGACTGATGATATTGCCAGTTCGAATCCTAAAAAGATTTTTTTTTTATTTTTTTATGTTCTAAAAAACGATTTTAAGATTATAAATCGAATTTCAAACATCAACGTTGGCAAAAGAGGAAACGGCATGGCGAAATGAAAAGTTGGCGTGGCTCAATTAATATTTATTTATACCTATCTAAAGAACGTTATTTATGTATACATATAACTTTTTGTTCTTATCTCATCATGGTGAAGGGTATATAAGATTCGGCATAGCCGAATATATATTACACTTACTTGTTTGAGTTAATTGTTTTAACAATGTTATCATATTTTAAATCTAAACCTGGTATAACATTACCATATAAAGCCTTCAAAAAGTTTTCTGCCTTCTCTACACCACAAACAAGTTCCTTATTCTTGTTCCATTTGAACCACTTATTTCCAATCTTAAGCTTGTCATTTCGAACGCTCACACGTTGAGATTTGTTGATGCAAAGTATATCTTTTTTCAGCTACAGCATCACTTTTTTATCTATCAATCGGTCGCATCCCAGATCCAGTTCAATAGATATTTTAGTGCCTTTTAGATGGACTGTGTTCCTTAGAATGTCTTGCACCGTTCTTTCGGATTTGAATTCCACAATGACTGTCATAGTAACAACATTCTCGTATAGCTTGCGAATATTTTCAAATTCACATGGCGAATTAATTTTAAGATTTTCTTTAATAAAACTCTTAAACGTTACATAAATAGGCCCATTACTCAATCCTATGATAATGATGTTTCTCCTTTTCATATGTTCTTCTAAACGAGCAATAGTACAGTGATCTTTATTCTAATCTTCCTCTAAAGCTTTAACTTTTTCCTTCAATGCTTCATTTTCTCTAACTATTTCATCAATTTTTGTTGTAAAAAACTCAACTTTTTTCTCCACCTTTTCAAGATCATCTTTTGATGGCAAATTTTTTAACTTTTCATCGAGTATCTTTGACATAAATCTGTTCATCATTTCCATTAAATCCGTAACGGCCATATCTCCTACTGCATTATCAGTTGCCATGATATCTGGTGACGTTTCAATTAGTTTTCTTTGTCTTTTTGATGTACCTGCGGCTATTATTTTATTTGGTGTTGTACTAAAAGCTTGCATACTTTAGGGATCTGTATATAAATTTATAAACCACAAAAAACATAGACATATATCAAGTACTAATTTCAATTGCTACTCAAAGATCAATTGCATACTCTTAGGCATTAATATGAAAGCTTAGAGTCCATATATGTGTTAATATTTTGTCTTCAACTGTTACTCAAATAAATATATTTAACATAACAAATCAGCTGCAATATTTTTATTATAGTAGTTTTTATTCTTTTTTCATGTGATATTCTTTTCATTTATTCTTGTATGCAAATTTTCACATATATTTTTTGAATTTTTTTTCGAATATTTAGTCCCAGTTCACATAAACTCCACTTTTATGATGTAGAACTTACATGCCCACAATAATGAATAATACATAAAATTAACATTTGTCCTACGATTTTCATGATATATTTTCAAAAAAATTTCAAATTTCTATCCTTATCATTTTTGTATGAATTTTTGAAAACAAAAATTGTACTAATTTTGCAAAAAGTGTATAGCAACTAATTTTTGAATAATTTCGAAACAGTTGAAAAAATTAAAAAAAAGTGTATTTGGATAACTCAAAGTAAATTTTATTAATAATCAGCTGTAATTGTTTTGACAAAATCGGTCAAATCGATCTCAAGTTACATATGATAAAATGTATTAGCATAAGCGCCTTATTTCGGGTGAAATATTGCTCTAGTCCATGAATTTTTTTTTACCATTTATAAAAATGTTATTTGAAATTTTAAATAAATTGGAGGGGATTTTTTTCTTAAATCCCCTTTTTGGTGGCACTTTTTTGTAAAAATCCCCTTTTTTTTATCCTTTTTGAAAATATCCAACGGTAACGCTGCTTACAACGTTCTTCCGCCGTCCACGTCCCCTAACGAAACGTCTGGTTCGTTTTGTTATTTGCAAACAATGTAAATGCTTACTGAATTTAGATGTCAGGTTGACGGAACGTCTCGATCTGTATATGCCGTTTTTTATGTCGTTACGTTACAGTTGCAAAGCAGTGGTGGGATGCTTGTATGCTAAATTGAATGCGGGTATTTTGCTCTTTTTTGTTGGTACTTTTTTCAGTAAAGCTATGGAATTGAGACAAAACAACTTAAAATACAACATATTTCCATATAAACAAATATATTTATGTTAAGATGTAAAAAAAAATCAAATTCATATACTCATACAATGGAAATGTGAAACAAATAAAAGGCTTTAAATGATATCAAAACCTTGTTTGGTGCATACACCACAATACAACATATATATGTATATATGTACATACATATGTATGCTAAAATACAAATTTGTTTATTGTAAATATACAATATAAATATTAAATTATTAACGTTTGTTACATACACAAAATTCTCTTTCAATACCACTTAAATCACTTGATACTTTTTCTGCACAGCGTTCACCATTTAAACATTTTTGATTCCCATCACTGTGTGTATTGTTTTATGTATACTACAGTGTTGCCAGTGAAATTTCGAGAAAGATACATTTTAGTTTCCAAAAAGATACACTTTTTCCCAAAAAGATACGTTTTGAAAAAAATTTGAAAATCCATTTTTAACGTTTAATATTTATTGACATAAGAAAGTAAAGAAAATGATTTCGTATAAATTCATTTTTATATTTACATATTTAAGTCATAAATGTTAGGTACATATGTAATTTTTAAAAATACTGTAAGCAAACTTTAAAATTAATTATATGTAATTATCTTTGGATGTTATCAAAACAAATTCATTTTTGTAAAAATTAATATACGAGTTAAGGCGTTTATACTATGGCGATTATATCAACGTTCATATAAATTTCCTGAAAATAAAAAAGATGTTCATATTTCCTCAGAACAACTTCGCACTACTAGTAAACATCGATTTAGGTGGATCGTATGTTGCAACCCCTTAATGTTTTCTTTCACCATTATTAAAGCTGCTATCAAGGCGAATTCACTAGAAGGTGGGGTCAAGTCAACATATGGTGTTTTTTTTTCGGTGGTCGACTTGTCAAAGTGTGTATGCAAATTAATTTTTTATGTAAACTAACCTTTTTTTACTAGCAATATTTTTGACAATCCGACGACAGAAGCAGTGTTGTTGTAGAGTTTACCTCACCTTATAATCAATGCGCCTTGGCTGCTATTGTATTAGTATTGAGTCAGTTAGTCTGGGTTCACAATTTGAAAATGTTCTTTCAGAAAGTCTGTGTTTATTGGTGAAAGGGGAGAGAAGAAAAGCCTGTTCTCTTCTTCTCTTACCTATAAAGTCAGACTTTCTGAAAGAAAACTTTCAAAGTGTAAACCCAGACTTACGATGATAAGTCTTAATAAGTTTTAAATGGCTAAATATTCTCGACTGTTTTGTCTCTGCACATTTTGCGTACAGATTCAAAAGATACGAAAAATGTCAGGATTATACATTATACCTGAAGTAGTCAAAAGATACGAAAAATGTATCTTTCGTATCCTAACGGCAACACTGGTATACTATTGCTCTTTGTTTATGTACGGAAAATACATATGACAAACCAACGTGCTTACAGTACGGTGTGGTAAATTACGGGTACAGCAACGTTCGTCAAACTGGCCCTTGACTCTTTCTAACTGCAGTTTGATAGAGATAAGGTACATCATTTTGAATGATTTGATGTTTGAGCAATGTAAGAGAGTTAAATTCACGGTAATCTGCAAAAAAACCGGTTTTGCAAAATTTGTCTTTTACAACGTTATTCGCCGCGGCTTTGCTTCAATTATAGAAAAAGGGATTCCTCTTGAAAATCTAGTTGGATTTGTACCAGATAAACCTTTTGTTATGTTTGGACAGTATAATTCAGATGTTAAGTTGTTAAAAGACAAAAAGCCAGAGGCCAGATTTTGGCATTCGTGATCGAGTACTTTCTCGATTCGAAAGCAATTTAATATCTAATTATCTCAGTCAATACTGAAGGAATTGGAATTATTTTTTCGTTATTGTAAAGCATTCATTTGAGGTTCACAATACTGAAAAAATAATTTCGATTCGTTCAGTATTGACTAAAATAAAATTGCTTTCGAATCGAGAAAGTACTCGATCACGAATGCCAGAATTAGGCCCCAGATATTGCTTTGATAAAATGAGTGCGCCACCTAATACATTTGGTAGCGTCGAAGGCCTGCCTGAACCTTCCAACATATTTGGAAAATTTACTTCGAAATAATAGATCTTGTAATGATAGACACACATAAGGAGTTTCAAGAATATTTTCGCGACGACATGCACTCTTACATTTTGAAAATTTTAGCTTCATAGTAATTTGGAGCCAGAATATTATTGGAAAAAGGTTTTTGAAATAAAAAATTGAAATAGTTAGTTTTGTTTTAGTATTATAATATTGAGCAATTTTAACAATTGTACTACTGATTTAAAAAGAAATACATAAAAATTATAGACCAAACTTTGAACCTATTCCAATCATTTTAAACAAAAAGTGAAAGCTTTAGTTATAAATTACTATAAAAAATAGTATGAGTTTTTTGTTTTGAACCGTTATTTTTAAGAAATAAAAAACGATGGCTAGTTCATTTTTTGAAAAAAAAAACCCAATCCTTATTTTATTTAACTAATTGAAAAGTTTATACATATTATGAAATTCAAAGCAAATTTCTTTAGTTTACAAATAAGAGATAGAATGTGTAATTTGTATTTTCATGTGTAATTTTGGCATAATCTATGTGTAATTTCAATTTCGTTGGTGGCAACACTGATTGCATTGATTTGATAATTAACAATTTGAATGTATCTCAAGCGTTAGTTAATGGAAATAAAATGAGAGTTAGGCATTTGTATCATAGTTCAATTGATTGAAAAGTTTTGACAGGAACAGCATGCAATACGCGAGTTTTGATCCCACGGATAAAACTGTCTTTTGCAGGTTCAATTTTGCCTTTTGAATTCAGTTCCCTATAATCCCTGCATTTGCCATGACGATAAATAAATCGCAAAGTCAACCATTTCACAAAATTGGAATTTTGTTGAACCAACCCGTTTTTTCAAACGGTCAGTTTTATGTTGCCACAAGTCGTGTGCGATCCTTCGAAGGTTTGAAATTTTACATAAGCGACCGAGGCAGCCCAGGTCATTTGGCAAGAGATGAAAGAGTTTTTACAAAAAATATTGTGTTCACAGAAGTTATTAATTTCTAAGCTTTGAAAACTTTATTTTACATTTTAAACTCAAAACTTTATCACATACACATTGTAGCCTAAAACATTATTGTAACTGTGTTAAAATGTTTTATGGTTTTATAGTAAAATAAAAGTAACGAATAAAAAAATATGAAAAGCCATTTGTTATTTTTCTTAAATTTAGGTAGCCCTTTGAAATAAGAATTGCATATTTCATACGTTTATAAGCGGATTTATTTTAACTGTAAATGTCAAGTGGTCGAATTTCGACCAACTGGCGATCCTAGTATACATAAAACTATAATAGCCCAACTATAATTGAGTGTGAGAAAATACCATTTTTTGTAAGCAAGTATTTTCCTTATTTACTTGTTTCCTGAGTTCCTGTGTTCAATTTGTGTTGTATTGTGGTTTTGGTTAAGCTGGGATCACACGATTGCCGCAATGCACCAATTTTCATACTTTTTAATACCCCAATCGTGTGACTGCACAACCAATTGGCTCATGTACCAATCAAGGACAATATTGTACTTACTTTTACCAATCAAATGCAACCCTGGTGCGGCAATCGTGTGACTGTTTTCTATGCAACCGCGCGTCAATAAAAATAACAAAAATGCACCAATATTTATTGTGTTCTTGTGCGGCAATCAAACAACACAATACGCACCAATATTTGCCTTTTTTTAACAAATTTACTTTTTTGTGTTTCTTTTAGTAGGTAATGAAGATAAATACATATTTATTTATTTATTATGCATTTCAAGTTTTTTTTAATTATTGCTATTACCAAAATATGTATGTATGTTCACAAGCATATTTAGCTGTTCAGTGCGAATATTTTTATTTAAGTTTCTGAGCGAACCTTAACATACGAAATTGTTGAACAGACTTAATTTTTGGAATTTCTTAAAAAATTTAAATAAAAATATTCAACAAAAAATTGTTTAAGTACATACATATATGATACATATTTAATTTTATTTAATTTACAAACCAACAAGAATTTTCAAACAAATAAAAAAGCTACCACAACAGCTGTTTTCGCAGTTGTCAAGTAAGAACAATCGTGTGACTGTGATGTGGCAATTGTTGTAACCATTTCGCTTTGTACCAACTAGCGGCAATGAAATTTGTTTAAAACAGGGCAATCGTGTGATTTCAGAATATTTTATTGGTCCAATTTCATTATTGTGCGTCAATAAAGCACAATAAAAATTGTGTCATATTGGTGCATTTGCGGCAATCGTGTGATCCCAGCTTTATACTAGTGTGATGGATATAAATCTTGTTCTTTTTTTCGTATTACTTTTATTTAGGGTAGCCAGATCTTAAATTCGAAAACAGTACATTGAATACAAAAAAAGTACAATAATAAAAAACAGTACAATTTTTTTGACGAAATCATAAGTATTTATTTAAATTATTAAATATTTTAAACTTTTTATTCAATATGCAACATCAATAATATAAAGAAATAAACTTCAAAAGTATACAGTCAATGGAAAGATTAACATTTTAAGGCATTTCGTATACAAAATGATACCATTTGCGTTTAAAAAGCAAACGCCACTAACAAAGCATTTGTACGCCTGGGCGTACTGATGGCTGCTTCAGAGGACGTGGTTGTGGATTCTCAGGAAACAAAAGAGGTCATGTGCGAAGCCAAAGCCACCAAAACCGGCACAGCCGAATATAGCACTCTTACTTGTTTCATGTTATTATTTTAAGACATATGACTCTATGACACCTTGTGAATCCCCCAATTGTAATTTAGAAAAATGTATCACATTGTATTTAATTACATATATGTATATTATATTACACAATTATAATGAATTATTATTTTTTTTAAAAAAGAAAACACCATAAGTTTACAATATTAACACTTCACGTGATCGTCACAATATTATTCTTAAAATCCAGCGCGAAAAAGACATACCCAGTATAGTTTTTAGGTTTAAAAGAAAAAATCAATGAAATTTTCCACACTTATTAAGCAAGTTACAAAAATTAATAATTTTACTCCTCCCTGGAAGAGGGCTAAAAAGCATGTAGAATAAAATAATTTTTGCATATAATTTGGATGACTTTTTCCCTTTATACACTGACGCAAATTTGTATCAAAACGAAAATATTTTTTTTTTTGTTTACTTACTTTTTATTGTAAAACGAAAATTTACTGGTACAGAGGAAATTTCTGTACAGCTACAATAATTAATCTGTTAAACTTTTTTTTCATGTACATACTTTTTTTAGATTGCTATACCTTGTCGCCCCAGGAGAACCTTTACACTTTATGTTT
This sequence comes from Pollenia griseotomentosa, assembly GCA_963931875.1. Classification (NCBI taxonomy): domain Eukaryota; kingdom Metazoa; phylum Arthropoda; class Insecta; order Diptera; family Polleniidae; genus Pollenia; species Pollenia griseotomentosa. The sequence continues at coordinate 158,396,836 of OZ007563.1, read as the reverse complement.
TAGACGTACCTGAAGATCTACCGGTAGAAGATATAAGACACGCTTTGTACAAATTTGATTCTGTGGTCGAGGTGGTCCGACTTCATAAATTCCAACAACCAACACCTATAATATTTTCGGAAAAAACTGTGGATGGTATGTATGTAGGATCATTTAAGAACCTTTGTTTATTAAAAAAACAACAGAGCTAATGTCAAAGTCAAATGTTCACAAACACTACTCCCTCAATCCTCCTTCCCATAAACTTTTTCCTTGTTCCACCACAATGCAGTGCTGTCCTAACAAAAAAATTAATGGGCACACTGCACAATTAACAAATAAATTATTTTTCATCATTAAACCATAAGTACAAACGAATTAATTTTGGGGTGATTTGGACAATATATACATATAAAGGGTTTTTTTTAGAGTGTCACAACTTTGAGTTGGCATCACTGCTTTATTTGAGCACCCATTTAACAGCTGATAGTTTTTTGCTTTTTGTTAATTTTGCTTTGACATTTCATTATGAATCGACTTACACCACAGCAACGCGTGAAAATTGTTGAAATTTTTAATCAAAATAGTTCGGCAAATGGACAGAAGCATAAATTGATACAGATTTTGATTTTCCATTTAAAATTGTATTTTCCGATGAAGCCCATTTCTGGTTAAATGGGTACGTAAATAAGCAGAATGTTGCATTTGGAGTAAGAGAATCCACAAGCACAGAAAATTACTGTATGGTGCGGTTTATCGGCTGGCGGAGTCATTGGCTCGTAGTCTGCAAATGCAAAAAGTTGTTGAAAATTGGTGTTCCAGATTGTACCTTCTACAAATTCTTTTAAAATCTAACCACAAACAGTTTTTCACCTCTACTGAAATTCTTAATATTTTGAATTAATACCCTCTTGTTGATCAAGAGCGATATACATTTTTTATAAGCAATTATTAACTACAAAAACAGACACCGTTCTGCATGGTTAAACTTTTTTATACCTCCACCGAAGGTAAAAGGTTTCTCGTTCCGTTTGTAAATTCTACAATATTGATCTTAGACTCTATAAAGTATATATATTCTAGGTCCATATGAGTAGCGAACTTAATTTAACGATATCCGTGTTTCTGTTTAAATTGGGTTTTTAAGGATCCCCAATATAATAATATTAAGGGCCGATGTTGAATGTGAACCACACCTAAACTTCAAGTTTTTTTGCACCTCTCACGCTCGTCATTGATGAACATTATGCATAAAGACTTGCATTTACACGCAGTGACAAGCAAAAGTTGGAGCCCTCGTTTTTGGGTCACATGCCCTAGATTACACCACCACATCAGACCAACCCGGCCCAAGATGAATCATAATTATTTTAATTTATTATTATTTTTTGATGTATACCGTATTGCTTAGGTTATATTATCCTATAGTTTTATTATTACCTATAACAGAGTGAATGAATCTATGTTATGTTTAACATAATTTTTCTTGCTAGAGTGAATTGCTGGTAAAGATTGCAAGAGAAGAGCGGTGTAGACTAAATTCTCTCGACGTGTAATAGCACGCGCGGTAACGACCGCAAAGCAAGAGAACAGCGCTACCTTCGTGTGTCAACAGGGTGCAGAGTGTGTGTTGTTGTTCCCGTCCGTCATTTGTGTATTATGTAATTTGTCCATAATTGAAGGACAATTCAAATAATAAGAAGAACAAATAAACTGAGCGTCCGTTTTATAATGTTCGAAGAAAAGAGCGAGTCCTGTGTATCATTTCTCTGGTCACTAAATAAATTTTTGTAAAGAACCCTGGGAGCCGCGAGCTCTACCCCAGCATAAGGTGGAAAACACGTCGTTACAACGCTTACAAGGTGCAAAATGACTCAAGAACTAAAGCCTCTTGACCATTCCAAACGTCGTCAATGGTCAGAATGATGGCAAGAAATGGCAACAGTGGATGATCAACTTTCGAAGAAAATCATCTTCAGTGATGAGGCACATTTTCACCTCTGTGGATTTGGCAATAAGCAGAATTGCCGCATTTGGACGACTGATAATCCAAGAGTGATTGTCGAAAAACCAATGAGTGACTGTTTGGTGCAGTTTGTGGGCTGGTGGCATCATCGGGCCGTGTGAGGCCGGTCAGGCTGTTACTGTGAATGGTGTTCGCTATCGTGAGATGATAACGAACTTCTTATGGCCCGAATTGGAAGACATGGATGTGGACGATATGTGGTTTCTACAGGACGGTACCACTTACCATACAGCTAACGAAATCATGGCTCTTTTGCGCGACTTACCTATGGCCTTGTTATCTCACGTGGTGGCGATGGCAATTGGCCGCCAAGATCATGTGATTGGACTTCTTTCTTTGGGGTTATTTGAAAGAAAAGGTGTACGTCGATAAGCCAGCAACAATTCAAGGGCTAAAGGATAAGAGAATTCGGCAGATTAACGGCATAGAACCTCAATTATGCCTCAGCATCATCGAAAATTTAAACCATCGCATAGGGGTGTGCCGCCGAGGTCGTGGCGGCCATTTGGCCGATATTTTGTTCCATACATAATGGAACCATACCAATATAATCATAATGAAAAGAAATGACAATAATTTCTTAAATTATTTGTGTTTTATTCAAAATCAAAATCGGCCCTTAAAATTTAACCACTCTTTATTGTTTTCACATCTGCTCCGTTAAACTTCACTAGTGAAATTCAGCCAGATCGGTCCATAAATGGCTGTTATATAAAAAACTACGAATGTTTTCATAAAATTCCATTTGTAAAAATTCGTTTAATAAAGGCAACAGCTAATGGCAAATGATTTAAGTGTTAAAAAATGTTAACACTTTTGACTACTTAAAGCCCTTATGACGCTACATTTTTTATTCATTGATATAGAATTAATAGAAAGAAACAGTCAATGTTGGAAAGAGCAAACTACAGGAAATGGAAAAAAAAATTTTGGAATTTGATTTTATTTATTTTATTAATTGTGATCAACTCTTTGTTCATTAGAAACATAAAAACAAATCAAACGAAAAGCGGTAAATCGCTGAATTTAAAATTTAAGTTGACCAAATTCACATTTTTTTAACAGAACTTCAATTTGTATCCATCACTTTTTTAAAAATTTTGACAAATATACCAATTCCCTTAGCAATAAATAATATAATGACACAATCGAATTTTAAAAAATATAACAATTTTGTGTGAATTATTTTATATATATATATATATATATACTTACTTCAATCAAACTTATGGAATGCTCATGGGTAATCTATTACATATCACCAACAATAGCTGATATAGTTTTAGATACACTGTTGAAAAGAATTCAAGAAAAGAAAACAATAATTATGGATTGGTACTCGAAAACAATTGCATCTGGACGTCTTATTAATTTTCACTTCACACAACCAACAAGTCAAAAACCAAATACTGCTATAAATTTAATAACAACGGCGTTAAAATTAAGCGACACTAGATTCAAATCCAAAAATATTGAAAAATTAAAAAACATCTTGACTTAAAAGCAGTTATCCAACATATTTAATTAATAACACTATGGAACATTTTTGGGATTATTGTCTGGGGGGTGAGAAATTCCAAGTCAGGGTGATGGTACTAGGTCAGTATAGTAAAACCCTCAAAGGGTTTGGCGTTCGTATGTGTCAGTTTTTTTTATGACCTTTTAAATTTTTTCCTTATCTTGATGTTTTTTCGCTTAGTTGTAACATTTTGGCAATAACGTAGTTTAACATAACTCGAGAACCACTTGTCCGATTTTGATGAAACAAATTTAGAAAAATTAAGAATTACAATTTTTCTAATCTGTTTCTATACCGTTTTCCTATATGTGCAACACTTTCAAAATAAAAAATGAATGTATGAAGGGAAAAAAGTATTTTTTGCCTAAAAATTTAAATATTTTTTTTTTTTAAATTCATAAAAAATCCAAAATGGAAAAAAGTGCCACAACTAATTACTTTCGAGTAAAGTCACATAACTCATGAGCAAAAAAAGGCATAGATCATGAAAATCGATGCACGCGTTTCTCATTTATTCACAATTAGGTAAATGTATGAATTTCAAAAATTTGCTCCAGATATGCACAACATTATTTGGAGAAAACATTGACACTCACAAGCCGAACTCTCTCATATTTTTCTACTGTACTAAAAGAGAAATATTGATGTGGCAACACTGGTTCTGTAATGTTCACATAAAACATGCATTGTCATTATACTTCTTCTCTTTCTCACACTGGTTCTGTGATTTTTGTCATTCAACAAGTGCCGACGAACGCGAACAGTAAAAGTGATTTTTCTCCAGTTTTTTAAAAGTGAACAAAAGAGAACAGAATATGGAACTGTGCAAGGCAGATATAAATAGCTTTTGCTACTGCTGTGGTCAAAATGTCTCAACACATAAAAAAAGGGGAAATTTCAGTACAGTAGAATCTCACAAATTAGAACCACTTTGTGCACCGGGCAGTTCGAATTTCTGAAAGTTCGAATTTCTGGACATTTTTTTTTACAGAAAATGATAAAATTATAATGAAATAGTGATAGATAATGAATATTTGTGTTAGCGTTATTTTAACTCTAAACAGTTTTTATTTAATAAAATTTAATTAATTGAAAATATTAAATTCATAGAAAAACTTTTAAAAAGTTTATTTAATTATTAGGTACTTATTGGTCTTTAAAATAAAATAAGTAATACTTGTTTTTTCTGATTTATTAAAACTGGATCCAAGATATCGTTACGGACGTTCAAAAGGTTAGACATGTGTTTACTGGAATATATATCACTGGTTTTGCACCATTTTATAACATTATTGATCCCTTCAAGGACTTTTAAATGAGGAATAGCTGGCATTATAGAGCGTTTAATTTGTTTTTTCTCCTATTAAGTTCAAAATCATAAAAAAAAAATTTTTCTAGTAGAAATAAAAACAAAAAAAAAACACTTCCAGGAATTAGAACCTGTGGGTCTAATTTCAGAGCGTCCAATACATTAAAATGGCCGGTTCTAATTTCTGGACGGTTCTAATTTGTGAGATTCTACTGTACTGATTTTGTTCAAACATACGAGATGTACTTATTAAAATGAGTTTAAAAAAATAAAAAATCAGTATTACCTCATTTCAAATGGCATAGCAACTTGCTGATAGCGTTCACCTTGTTCATTATCATCTGGACTACTTCAGCAAACAATTGGCTACCGAATCTGATGAACAAGGTGAACGCTATCATCAAGTTGCTATGCTATTTGAAATGAGGTAATATGTACTGTTTTTTTTTTTTTCAAACTCATTTTAATAAAACAAAAACTTACAGATATAGAGGCAGAAAGTCGCCGAGTGCAATAATTGCGGAAATTTGCTGGTGGAGTAAGCTTTTGTGGCAAGACAAGGAGGATCTTGATGATAAAGAATTTTCAGGAGATGCAGACGGGCCAACAGTGGAGTCACACATTGACATTATGTGTGGTTCAGAAACTTTTGCGGCTCCTTTATTCGCACATGCATAGCAATTCAATGGATTGTGACCTTCGCCAGGATACCGCATGGCATACTTTCACGTCTTCTATTTTTCCAATCCATTAGACGGTTGTAGCAGCTTTTACACACTATATTTGGTACCCAATTTTCGTTCACTATAACATTTTGGTTGAAGTACATCTCGTATGTTTGAACAAAATCAGTACTGATATTTCCCCTTTTTTTATGTGTTGAGACATTTTGACCACAGCAGTAGCAAAAGCTATTTATATCTGCCTTGCACAGTTCCATATTCTGTTCTCTTTTGTTCACTTTTAAAAAACTGGAGAAAAATCACTTTTACTGTTCGCGTTCGTCGGCACTTGTTGAATGACAAAAATCACAGAACCAGTGTGAGAAAGAGAAGAAGTATAATGACAATGCATGTTTTATGTGAACATTACAGAACCAGTGTTGCCACATCAATATTTCTCTTTGAGTACAGTAGAAAAATATGAGAGAGTTCGGCTTGTGAGTGTCAATGTTTTCTCCAAATAATGTTGTGCATATCTGGAGCAAATTTTTGAAATTCATACATTTACCTAATTGTGAATAAATGAGAAACGCGTGCATCGATTTTCATGATCTATGCCTTTTTTTGCTCATGAGTTATGTGACTTTACTCGAAAGTAATTAGTTTTGGCACTTTTTTCCATTTTGGATTTTTTATGAATTTAAAAAAAAAAAAATTTAAATTTTTAGGCAAAAAATACTTTTTTCCCTTCATACATTCATTTTTAACTCCGAAAGTGTTGCACATATAGGAAAACGGTATAGAAACAGATTAGAGAAATTGTAATTCTTAATTTTTCTAAATTTGTTTCATCAAAATCGGACAAGTGGTTCTCGAGTTATGTTAGACTACGTTTTTGCCAAAATGTTACAACTAAGCGAAAAAACATCAAGATAAGGAAAAAATTTAAAAGGTCATAAAAAAAACTGACACATACGAACGCCAAACCCTTTGAGGGTTTTACTATACTGACCTAGAACCATCACCCTGACTTGGAATTTCTCACCCCCCAGATTGGCTATTGTACTGTGTAATTTAATAAATAAAGCGCAAACTGAAAAAGTAACCGGGGAAAACATAAACACTACATCTGGCAACAGCCTCTCTTACATTCCAAAACTCACAGAAAAAAAAACAAATTCAAGAAATCATATCTGTGGCATTTTGACAAAACATCTTAAGTCAAATTTAAAAAGTTTAAAAAATGTTGTTAATTATACGAATTTTCTTTCAAAAAACCTTTTTTTTATGTTTTTAAAATTTTGTATTAATATCGAAATTTTTCTTTAATTTTGGTTTATTTCATTATTTGGTGAAAATGATTTTTTCACCTAGTTTTTTTTAAAACTTTTTTGGTATCTTAACTCGACTTAAGATGTTTTGTCAAAATGCCACAGATATGTGACAAAGAAATAAAACTGGCGTACAGACAGCTTTATTAGATGTGACAATTTTTTCGTCATTATGACGATTTTTTTTGAGAAAATATAGTAAAATGACGATTGACGATTTTTTTTACTAAAAATAATAGTGTTATGACGATTTTCTTGCATCAATAAAACACTTACAAGAAATTTTAACAATTGTAATGGGAATTTGTCTTCTATTTTTCTTGTAAAACCCACCAGTTGCTTTGACAATTGACAATGTTGAACATTATGGAAACTCTTAGTTAGGCCTTTTAGTGTTAACCATATAATCTTTTGTAATTAGGGCCTTTTGTTTTTTGCTAATACAATTGCAAATTTTGGTCGAAAGATACTAAAATGTTTTGTAGTCATTTGTGTTGATGCAATACATCAGAATCAATGAAAAAAGTCGATCTTTAATTTATGGTTAGTTAGGACCTTTTGCGTTTTAGGTAACGATATGAATATGAATGCGTTCAGACGTATTGGTAGATCCAAAATGACAAATGATAAAGTATGTAAAATTTCTTGAAACAGCGCAGAATTTCCTTATGACTTAGTGACGATGAAATTTAAATTCCAAAAATAGTTTCCTCTAAAAATTAAAATGTTGTCCAGATTGATAATGACTTAAATATCGTTAGAGTCAGTTCATGACTCGTTTATTACATTTATGAACGATAATAATCTGTTCTCAAGCCCAATATATTTTCCTGTAGCTGCACGCTAAGTACCTGCTAATGCTAGTACCTTCTGTACCCTGGCCACGTACAATTTTGTACCTCAAATACCCTAGTACCAAATTTGAGAACGGTTACCTTCGTCCTATCCCGCGTTTCCAGAAATAGTTTATTATCAAATCCTACTGCATCCAGTTCCTCAACTGCGAGCTTACATGAGTCGGCAGCTAATCAGTGCTCAATTCACTCACAGGACTTACCATCAAGTCCAACGTCATTTGATTTACTCTCCTCAAAATTTCAAAATGTTTTCTTCGATCCAAAAGCTTCTACAATTGAAAAAAATATCTAAAAAAACAGGGTAATATGCAATTCGTCAGTCAGGAAGTAGAGTTAAAGGGCGATAGCTCTCTGCCTGATGATATCAAATCATTAGTTACTTCGTATCAGGCTTGTCGTTACTAATTACCTGAGAGATTGGAAAATTATATAATTGAGAAAACTTTGCGATTTGCTATAAAAGATGTTCCTTCAATGTTTTAGAATTGCGAAAGATAATTGGTATTTTACATAAAACGAGATATTTCAACCTACATAACTCGACAGACTATTGGTCAACTAATAATGATAGGTCAGTGGCATTATTGTAATCTTTAAGATATTAGATGTGTTTAGAAGTAGCGGATACCCGGCGTCTGCTACTACGTTCCCCTTCTTGTAGTCCCATTTTGTAAAACATTCATAGCTTATGTGCCTATCTAAATAGGGATCTATTTGATTTAAATTTCATTCGAATCTGTTAGATAGTTTTGGAGAAGCAGATATTTCCGCCTACCTCCCTCGTGATCCTATTTCTTACATAATGTATACCTGATGTATACATATAAGTAGGGATCTATCTATGTTTGAAATTTGATTAAATTCTGTTGGATAGTTTCGGAGTGGCAGAAATTGCCCCCTAACTCCCCTCGTGGTCCTTGTTTTGTTAATTTAAATTTAACTAAATGAATTTGAATTATATTTAGTACAATCACAGTAAAATAAAAAAAAATAAACTGCACTTAAAAAAATCCTTTCATTGTTTATGCGTTTCTCTTTGTGTGTGGAGTGCGCAGTGTATCTCATGAGATACAACCAGTTTTTCCTTAATAAAATTACAACAAAACAAAAACTTGATAAAAAACGCAGTTTTTAATTTTTTTCTTATTTACTTTCAATATATTTTTTTCATTAAGATGCACCACGTTGCGCATTTAAGGGTTAAGCGTTTTTTTTTACATAACTAAGGCTTAATTACGTGACAGGGAAGACGTAAACAAAGTAGCGGCGAATCGTGTCAGATGGCGATGCTTTGTGGAAGCCATATGCTCCCGAAAGGGGAATGAAAAAAAAGTTACATGCGAAAAATTGTAGGGGATATAAAAAAAGGACTTCAAAATTTTTCTTCTCCTGTAAAATGTTTCCAACGCAACTTATGGCTTTTGTCGAAATTTCCTACAAACAAAATTAAACTTACAAAAATACTTAAGTATTTTAGTAAATGGTTTAAGAACTGCTTGTCTTGGCTTTTGTAAATTTAAATGACGATATAAATGTATGTAAATTTCGAAATTTCCCACAAACAAAATAAAACTTAAGTATTTTAGTAAATGGTTTAAGAACTGCTTGTCTTAACTCCAAACATGTGCATGTGCTGGTTTTTATTTTGCTTACTTCTTACCATACTTAAAACTTGCTTTACTTATTTGGTACAGAAACAATATTTATTGTGTTAGTTTCTTATAAAAGAGAACAGCAATTTTGTTTGTAAACAGAAGAAGGTATAATAAAACAAATACACGAAAAAAGAGAATGTGTTCAAGTATTTGTTTTTTATACTTTTGCAAAAGCCTAGTTCACACAGTTGCAAGACATTTTTAGTCAATTATAATGACAACATTGTAAGGTCTGACCACCGTCTGTTCGAAGCTTTTGGCTCTTGCAGTTCTCCAGATATACCAAAAAAGTAATAAAAATACAACAACGACAAGGGATTTTTGAAAAATATTAGAGGTAGTCGTGGTTTTTTGCTCATATCTCAGCCATTTTTGGACCGATCTGGCTCAATAGCAAGAAATGGTGGACTATATGTGACTTAAATGTAAAACAACCTAGCCGCTATCATGTCTGGAGTCTCCGGAAAACACATACCAAACATAAGACGGACATCGTTAAATCAACTTCTCTCCTCATAAGGACCCAGAAACGTATACCTTGTAGGGTCTAAGATCAATATTGTAGAAATTACAAACGGAATGACAAACTTATATTTGTATACCTTTTTTCACCTGTGGTGAAGGGTATAAAAATAAGTAAAAATATATTTATCCTTTAAAAAGAAACACATAAAAAACATATATTTTAATGAAAAGATAACAAAAATTTCTTTATTTCATTTATCCATATTCACAAAAACATTTAATAAAAAATAAAATCTCATTTGCTATTAACTCGAGCTGTCTTTAAATTATTAATTTTAAGCGCTATCTCTGTTGCAAATTGTTTTTACTGTTGAATGTGCTAACCAAGGGTTCTGTCTATATAAACACGGCTTTAAACGTCTTATGACGTCCTAAAATTGGTTCAAAACTAATACATTTTCTTTTCTTTGCACCCATTTTTCTACACGACTTCTAATTAAGAGCTAACTTCTTACTTCATAACACGCAACTATGCTTAGAATAACTTACCTAACGGAATTAAATTCTTCACATGTGATTATGACTTCAGTATGTAGCGAAGCAAATCGGAATCATAAAAACGCAAAGCGGATTTAACCAATTTTTAAAAAGAGACGCAAATCGAAACGAAGCAAATACGACCGACGTAAATCGGGGTTCTAGTTTATATGTTTTGCAGTATTGATGGCATTCAAATAATTGTAGAATTCAAATTACTAATGCTTCTAATGAAAGCCACTGCTTTGTGATGGGGGCAGAATTTTTTTTTTAAATTTCCAATAATTTTTGTATATCGAAAAATTGATTTTTACGTTTTGGACTGTTCCCATTACAATTGTTAAAATTTCTTGTAAGTGTTTTATTGATGCAAGGAAATCGTCATAACACTATTATTTTTAGTAAAAAAAATCGTCAATCGTCATTTTACTATATTTTCTCAAAAAAAATCGTCATAATGACGAAAAATTGTCACATCTAATAAAACTGTCTGTACGCCAGTTTTATTTCTTTGTCACATATCTGTGGCATTTTGACAAAACATCTTAAGTCGAGTTAAGATAACAAAAAAGTTTTTAAAAAAAAAACTAGGTGAAAAAATCATTTTCACCAAATAATGAAATAAACCAAAATTAAAGAAAAATTTCGATATTAATACAAAATTTTAAAAACATAAAAAAAAGGTTTTTTGAAAAAAAATTCGTATAATTAACAACATTTTTTAAACTTTTTAAATTTTAAAACTTTTTTGTTATCTTAACTCGACTTAAGATGTTTTGTCAAAATGCCACAGATATGTGACAAAGAAATAAAACTGGCGTACAGACAGTTTTATTAGATGTGACAATTTTTCGTCATTATGACGATTTTTTTTGAGAAAATATAGTAAAATGACGATTGACGATTTTTTTTACTAAAAATAATAGTGTTATGACGATTTCCTTGCATCAATAAAACACTTACAAGAAATTTTAACAATTGTAATGGGAACAGTCCAAAACGTAAAAATCAATTTTTCGATATACAAAAATTATTGGAAATTTAAAAAAAAAAATTCTGCCCCCATCACAAAGTAGTGGCTTTCATTAGAAGCATTAGTAATTTGAATTCTACAATTATTTGAATGCCATCAATACTGCAAAACATATAAACTAGAACCCCGATTTACGTCGGTCGTATTTGCTTCGTTTCGATTTGCGTCTCTTTTTAAAAATTGGTTAAATCCGCTTTGCGTTTTTATGATTCCGATTTGCTTCGCTACATACTGAAGTCATAATCACATGTGAAGAATTTAATTCCGTTAGGTAAGTTATTCTAAGCATAGTTGCGTGTTATGAAGTAAGAAGTTAGCTCTTAATTAGAAGTCGTGTAGAAAAATGGGTGCAAAGAAAAGAAAATGTATTAGTTTTGAACCAATTTTAGGACGTCATAAGACGTTTAAAGCCGTGTTTATATAGACAGAACCCTTGGTTAGCACATTCAACAGTAAAAACAATTTGCAACAGAGATAGCGCTTAAAATTAATAATTTAAAGACAGCTCGAGTTAATAGCAAATGAGATTTTATTTTTTATTAAATGTTTTTGTGAATATGGATAAATGAAATAAATAAATTTTTGTTATCTTTTCATTAAAATATATGTTTTTTATGTGTTTCTTTTCAAAGGATAAATATATTTTTACTTATTTTTATACCCTTCACCACAGGTGAAAAAAGGTATACAAATATAAGTTTGTCATTCCGTTTGTAATTTCTACAATATTGATCTTAGACCCTACAAGGTATACGTTTCTGGGTCCTTATGAGGAGAGAAGTTGATTTAACGATGTCCGTCTTATGTTTGGTATGTGTTTTCCGGAGACTCCAGACATGATAGCGGCTAGGTTGTTTTACATTTAAGTCACATATAGTCCACCATTTCTTGCTATTGAGCCAGATCGGTCCAAAAATGGCTGAGATATGAGCAAAAAACCACGACTACCTCTAATATTTTTCAAAAATCCCTTGTCGTTGTTGTATTTTTATTACTTTTTTGGTATATCTGGAGAACTGCAAGAGCCAAAAGCTTCGAACAGACGGTGGTCAGACCTTACAATGTTGTCATTATAATTGACTAAAAATGTCTTGCAACTGTGTGAACTAGGCTTTTGCAAAAGTATAAAAAACAAATACTTGAACACATTCTCTTTTTTCGTGTATTTGTTTTATTATACCTTCTTCTGTTTACAAACAAAATTGCTGTTCTCTTTTATAAGAAACTAACACAATAAATATTGTTTCTGTACCAAATAAGTAAAGCAAGTTTTAAGTATGGTAAGAAGTAAGCAAAATAAAAACCAGCACATGCACATGTTTGGAGTTAAGACAAGCAGTTCTTAAACCATTTACTAAAATACTTAAGTTTTATTTTGTTTGTGGGAAATTTCGAAATTTACATACATTCATATCGTCATTTAAATTTACAAAAGCCAAGACAAGCAGTTCTTAAACCATTTACTAAAATACTTAAGTATTTTTGTAAGTTTTATTTTGTTTGTAGGAAATTTCGAAATTTACATACATTCATATCGTCATTTAAATTTACAAAAGCCATAAGTTACGTTGGAAACATTTTACAGGAGAAGAAAAATTTTGAAGTCCTTTTTTTTATATCCCCTACAATTTTGCGCATGTAACTTTTTTTTCATTCCCCTTTCGGGAGCATATGGCTTCCACAAAGCATCGCCATCTGACACGATTCGCCGCTACTTTGTTTACGTCTTCCCTGTCACGTAATTAAGCCTTAGTTATGTAAAAAAAAACGCTTAACCCTTAAATGCGCAACGTGGTGCATCTTAATGAAAAAAATATATTGAAAGTAAATAAGAAAAAAATTAAAAACTGCGTTTTTTTTCAATTTTTTGTTTTGTTGTAATTTTATTAAGGAAAAACTGGTTGTATCTCATGAGATACACTGCGCACTCCACACACAAAGAGAAACGCATAAACAATGAAAGGATTTTTTTAAGTGCAGTTTATTTTTAATTTGAATAAAATTAAAAATTACTGTGATTGTACTAAATATAATTCAAATTCATTTAGTTAAATTTAATTTAACAAAACAAGGACCACGAGGGGAGTTAGGGGGCAATTTCTGCCACTCCGAAACTATCCAACAGAATTTAATCAAATTTCAAACATAGATAGATCCCTACTTATATGTATACATCAGGTATACATTATGTAAGAAATAGGATCACGAGGGAGGTAGGGGGAAATATCTGCTTCTCCAAAACTATCTAACAGATTCGAATGAAATTTAAATCAAATAGATCCCTATTTAGATAGGCACATAAGCTATGAATGTTTTACAAAATGGGACTACAAGAAGGGGAACGTAGTAGCAGACGCCGGGTATCCGCTACTTCTAAACACATCTAATATCTTAAAGATTACAATAATGCCACTGACCTATCATTATTAGTTGACCAATAGTCTGTCGAGTTATGTAGGTTGAAATATCTCGTTTTATGTAAAATACCAATTATCTTTCGCAATTCTAAAACATTGAAGGAACATCTTTTATAGCAAATCGCAAAGTTTCCTCAATTATATAATTTTCCAATCTCTCAGGTAATTAGTAACGACAAGCCTGATACGAAGTAACTAATGATTTGATATCATCAGGCAGAGAGCTATCGCCCTTTAACTCTACTTCCTGACTGACGAATTGCATATTACCCTGTTTTTTTAGATATTTTTTTCAATTGTAGAAGCTTTTGGATCGAAGAAAACATTTTGAAATTTTGAGGAGAGTAAATCAAATGACGTTGGACTTGATGGTAAGCCCTGTGAGTGAATTGAGCACTGATTAGCTGCCGACTCTTGTAAGCTCGCAGTTGAGGAACTGGATGCAGTAGGATTTGATAATAAACTATTTCTGAAAACGCGGGATAGGACGAAGGTAACCGTTCTCAAATTTGGTACTAGGGTATTTGAGGTACAAAATTGTACGTGGCCAGGGTACAGAAGGTACTAGCATTAGCAGGTACTTAGCGTGCAGCTACAGGAAAATATATTGGGCTTGAGAACAGATTATTATCGTTCATAAATGTAATAAACGAGTAATGAACTGACTCTAACGATATTTAAGTCATTATCAATCTGGACAACATTTTAATTTTTAGAGGAAACTATTTTTGGAATTTAAATTTCATCGTCACTAAGTCATAAGGAAATTCTGCGCTGTTTCAAGAAATTTTACATACTTTATCATTTGTCATTTTGGATCTACCAATACGTCTGAACGCATTCATATTCATATCGTTACCTAAAACGCAAAAGGTCCTAACTAACCATAAATTAAAGATCGACTTTTTTCATTGATTCTGATGTATTGCATCAACACAAATGACTACAAAACATTTTAGTATCTTTCGACCAAAATTTGCAATTGTATTAGCAAAAAACAAAAGGCCCTAATTACAAAAGATTATATGGTTAACACTAAAAGGCCTAACTAAGAGTTTCCATAATGTTCAACATTGTCAATTGTCAAAGCAACTGGTGGGTTTTACAAGAAAAATAGAAGACAAATTAATTATAAATAGTTTAAGGCAATACTTATCCTGTAAAATTTTCAAAATGTTAGATAGGGCCTTTTGCATTTAAGGTGACGATATTTGTAATTATAATTAGAATAAAAAAAATTTAAGTAGCGAGCGAAAAGAACTTATGTCAAATGACTAAACAAGAAGAACACACAATACAAACAGTCTACATAAAACAATAACAATAAATTTGTGTGGAATGCGCAATGTGTCTTTTAAGATACAACCACTATATACGATTTTTTGACGAAAGTATAAATCAGACCGCATTGAAAATTTCTGAATGGTTTAAGAACACTATTTTAATCAACATATATTTTTCTGGAGTAAATTAGTGCAAAAAAAAAAATGCAAATAAAATTGGGTAAAACTTAGCTTCACTTCACTTAGCTCTGTATTTTTCAGAAACGATCCATTTTTGATAAAAAAATTAATCCAGCATAAAAGAAAAAAGTGTTGTTAGTCGTAATCAGCAAAATTTTTTTAGTTTTTTTAATAATTGTGCAAATAGCAGCAGTTTTATTGGTTGTATCTTTAAAGATACAATGCGCATTTAAAGGTTAAGCGTTGTTTAACCATTAATGGAAGCATATGCTTCTTAAAAATAAAAAACATTTTTTTTTTTTTTATATAAGTAAAAAATTAAATTTTATTAAAACAAAATTTAATAACTCAAAAATTCAATTGTGGATGGGTGTTTAATATCCTATTTTGTGTGGTTAGAAAATAAATTAATGAATTCATAAATTTGTCAGTCATCAATTACACTACGTGACAAAATTTCAACAAAGTCGTGGCCAAATGAATCTGACAGCTAATCTTTATGAATCCGAATATGAACTCAGAATTGTCAAACGTGGAACAGTTTCTCAGATATTCCAAAATAACCGTTATTTGTGTTTTTAAAAAAGATGATGTGACTGAAATGCAAATATCTTAAAAAAATTTTAAACAAATTATGTATTTCTTTTTTTTTAGTAAAAGTTTTTAAAATGACAGAGTAGCAGGGGACAAAAGTTCAAGCTTCATTGAAAATTTTATGATTTTGTTCAATTTTGCTCTTTTCAAGTTTTTTTTTTAAACCAATCATTTAAAAATCCTAATGTATTATTGCATGCGACGTTAGATTATTTTAATATGAACATTTTGCGCCCAACAAGACATAGACGTCGGGAAAAATTACTTTTTTGATACTTTTTTGTTATTTAATGGGTTTTTTCTGATATTTTTTATATTGAACTTACAATATTAAATTAGCTCACGTAGAAGAGAAAATATGAACTAAGACAGAAAAACTAAACGCTCAAAACATATAAATTCATATATACTTAGATGAACTATGTTTTCTTTATATAAACATAAAAATTTATGGTCGAATTTTGACCTTTAGGCGAACACTAGTTTAATTTAATCCGTACGTATAGTAAATACATATGTACATTAGAGCAACTCAAGTTGTATCGAAGCGAAATTCGTGCAAGGTGTACCCCTCTCAAAATTAACCTTGGACTTTTTTAAGATGACATTTAAAATATTTCGGCTCCAGCCGACAATTTTAAACGAGGGTCTATTTGTACATGTTTTGTTTATTTGGGAATATGTTTCCTTACAAAACTATACAATATAATTGTATATAATTTGTCCAAGGACGATCATTCATGTCCTTTTTTAAGGATATTTTGTAAAAAAGAACGGTTTTTAAATTTTTTGTTCGGGGTTGTTTGTAATAAAATGCCAAATTAACATATTTTAATCTTTAGTCGATTTAATTAAATACGGGTCCCAGCTTTTTTTGAAATTCGTGTTATTTCGCGTTTTGACAAAAAAGCAATGGAGTGGTAACCCTTCGTTTTAAATAGGGCAATATGGGTATCAAATTTTTTCTTTCGCCAAGTACATCATCTTTGTATGTAAATTATTTAGATTTTTGCAAATTAGATGCATTTTACACGGTGCTCTGAAATATAGGTATATAAATGCAATTTTGTGGTAACTCTAATATGATAGCGGATTAAAGGCTCAGTTAGCCGGGAGTAACAGTAACCTTACCGTAAAAAAGTAAGACCAATCTATTTCTTACAGATTGAGACGTAACATCTTACTGCTAACTATAATCGTTCTAATTACTTTACCTCACTGAGGTATTTGAACGTATTCGCTTAATTACTTCAATGAGGTTGTTAAACGTATTCTTATAATTACCTCAACGAGGTAATACCTACTCGGCGCCCCTTTTTCCTTTTAAGTTGTTATGAAAAGCTGATATGATTTTTTTTGTGTTTGTGGGTATGTAGGTACAGAGTGGTAGCAAGAACCACCCCATCCGTCGAGCTCCAAGCCCGGCAAACGCGAGCATATCAGCGCCGCTTTTCCTCTGGCAGCTCTTGTTATTATTAAGTTTGGTGTTGTTCGGCAACACCATAAACCACCACCGTACCACACTACCCGAGTAGGTCCATAGCCTGAAAGTTTGTTATTAGTTTTTGTATAGACTGCGTAGGTCCAATAAGGTTAGTACTAAGAGTCCCTTAGTTGCTGCGACGCAGCCTAGCAAAAAGTTAATTTATTTTTTTACTTTTTTTATTTATTTCCATAGGGGTAAATCCTTAGTTGTGCATGACAGCTATGGTTTATACCTATGTAGGTCCCGGTTCCCAGGATAACAAAGTCCGACACGCGTTGCACATATGGTGTGGGAAATAGGGTCGTGTAGAACTAGGGATTCACCAGCCTATTCTTTTCTGACGGCTTAAGGCTCTCATAAATGATTTTCCGTTTTTTTATCAAAATTAAGATACGCTCAAGCTGTTAGGAAAGAGTGGCTTGACCAGCCAAATTTTTAGTTTTTTTATGACAATAGATACAAAAGTATTTGTTAAAAACTTACGTTTTATTCTCACAGTGAGGTAGCTAGGGAAGTCCCAAAGTTTAAGGATAACATAATCCGACCTTTTAGTTGTGCCCTAAGGTCAGGCTCTGAAGTAACCAATACTTAATTTTTCCACCCAGTTAATTTTTAAATTTCGTTTTTATATTTCCTTACATCTCCTGAAACCAAGCAGAATAAGAGAATAACAGTTTAAATTATATAAGCAAACAATTTTTTTTATACGTTACCTGCAAATTTTTATTTACCTGAAATACAATGCCGATTACGAGATATTGTTTTTCGTTGAGATATTTGAGTTTATCCTTTAGGGATCAAGTTTTTTTTTTTGAAAAAAAGTTTTCGCCGGAATTTATTTTATCAGATAATTATATGTAGTGCGATTCTGTAATTGATTTTAACAATAGTTGTCATTGTTAAAAAATTTAACAAGCAAAGTAACGATTTTGCTATTCTGTAACATTTTAAACAACACTTGTTATCGTAAAGTCAGCTGTTTGTGTTAAGTAAACGACAACTTTATTAGTGTTGTTTATTTATTGTTATATGTCGAAAAAATAACAAAATTTAGTTTTAAGAAATAATATATTTTGAAAATGGCTATTTTGGGGGTAACGTTGGACTGCAGAATAGCTAGTTTAAGATAACTGTCAAAATTAGCAATAGAGAGATCCACATTCTCCGGTGTTCTAAGCGAAATATATTCTGTGCTATGGGCACTGAAAAATTTTTTATATTTTAACCAATTTATTTGTGTGGCTGACGTCGCTAAGTAACCAGTCGGAGATACAATTCTATTTGGGTTCGATATAGTAACAATTGTAGGTGATCGGAAGATAATTCTAAGGAATCTTCAACATGAATAGTTTCTGTGGGGATGTTTTTAACCACGCCGAAATCTATGACATCTGGAATTTTTGCTGATCAGTAGGCAAATATGTTGGTTGTCCGCTCGCGACCAGATTTAAATCCATTTTATAGATTGTACAGTAATTTTGACATAGCTGCACAATCTCCTTTGCACGATTTTTTGTGCAGGTTAATCAAAAATGCAGCTATCTTAAATATATTTAGCTGCCTTAATGTGCAGGTACGCAATTGTGGTTACCTGCATAAAAGTGCAGCTAAAGTTAAGTGTTTGAAAGAACAGTAACAACGTTTTTATTTATAAATTAATAATAACAATGACGTTCAAAAAACCTGTAGTCATTTGTTATGTATTTTTGTAAAGAACGAGATACCCAAAATGGTACTAATAAGGTGCGGAACAGAAAAGTCGCTGTAGTACAACGTTATGAATAGCGCTGCAAGCTGCCAGACGTTAAAAACGGCAGTTTTAAAGTAGTGTCAACATAATACGTAGTTGAAGTAGTCGTTGCCGTTGAAGCGCAAAATTCGAAAAAACTTTGTTGCGCTACAGAGCATTCGTCAGCTTCAAATACTACTACAACTACTTTATTCTGTTTCAGACCTAAGATTTGCTATTCCTTTCATATAATCGTGGTAAAATTGCTGTACCCACAACCCATATGTATAAATGTAGGTACATGCAAACAAAATAAATGAATTATAATGATATCAACTTGATTTGTAAGCGATTTTTGTTTTTATAAACAGCTAGAATTGGATTTTTATGTGAAAAAGTGGTTGATGTTTTATATGAAAATATTTTAAAGCTGCCCAAAAATATGAAAAATGTGCAGGTATACAAAATGCATGTAAACAAGGATTTTGAGGAATAATTACAGAAAATATGTATTTTGGGCAGTTAAGTCAAAGTGCAGCTAACTTGAATTTTTTACATGAAAATAGTTTTAAAATGCCAAAAATTGTAGGCACTTATCTTAAATGTGCAGGTAAAGAAAGTGCACTTAAAAAAGGAATTTGTATGGGTTCTAGCTCTACACGCAAGGGTCGATGCCCTTGATTACTACCTGAAGACCTTTACTGCTCCTCAGTTGATATGTATAAAAGTTTTTATTCAGAGCTTCAAATCTTGTAATTACTTTTCGAAAATTATCTTTGTGATTAACCTGTATTTTAGTCTCATTGATACTACCTCGCTTTATTGCAGCTACATAAAAGGAATTTTCACCAATCAACAAAATCAAACTCTTAATTAACTCATTTGAGTATTGCTCTCTTAGATATATCGGGGGTGGATTAGACGATTTGATGACGTTTGGTGCTTCCGATGATTCCTCGTCCAGAATTGAGAAACGATTTTGGAAATTTGTTCTGTCAGTTGTACCATCTTTTAAAACTTTTGGTGCCGAAGCAACTGCTGAGGAGGTAGGGCTATGACCCCGTTTAAGCACTGTTATATATCTATCAATGCAAACTTGTACTGGAGGCTTTTGAGAAATTTTAACTTGAGTTACTGGGGTTACTTGGGGTTAACCGTATCATCACTTATTAAAGTTGTTTTTGGCACTGCGGCAACACTTGCAGTTAACAGATTTGTTATTGTATTATGATCGACCGTATTTGTAATCAAAGAGGGAGAGAGGGAACGCGTTCGAGCAATAGTTTTAGCCGTTAAGTAATTGCTATCATCGTTTTTTTTTTTTGTTTCTACATTTGTTTAGTTAAGGCGCATATAGACGACATGTTTTTGTCATCTGACATGTCAAATTTTCATGCACATGTAATTGTGCATGTCTGTCAAAATCGCTGTTTTACATAAGCTTTATAATATTCGGTCACAAACGTACATGTAATTTGCTTCTGACATTGGCTCTGTTTTTTTCGCATTGTTATTGCAGAAACCAAAGTAGTGCTCTGTTTCAAAATAACTTGCTGCCGCCATGAAAAGTTTTATTTGCGCCGTAAAATAGTTCAGCCATCTTAACATTTTTTTCTTTTAATTCAAAGATACCAATTTAGGATTTTATAATAAAACGGTTTTTATATATATATTTACATAAATTCTATTCAATGGTAAGATGATCAAACATATCTCGGTATGGTAAAAAATTAACTTCAGCCGGCTAATGATTCCGTCAAAAGTGGACGCCGCTGCCGGTTTCTTGCCGGCATAGCTTTCTGATGTCAGATGGTTTGTCAGAAGAAAATAGAGCACGCTCTAATTGAAATTTTGTCAGATGACTTTGCGTCTGACTTTTACAGAAGCAAAGTTAAAAAGGTAACACACGACATGTATGTGTTTTGCAGTGGAAAATTTGACATGTCAGATGACAAAAACATGTCGTGTACGGTCGCCTTTAACACTCACTGTTGAATAAGCCTTTCTTGCATTCTGTTTTATTGTTTTTGCATTATACGCATTCATAAGAGTTTTTTTTATTTTACTGTTGTGCTCTTCTTTTTATTTGTGGTTTAAAAAGCCCGAGAATATAAAAAAATAAAGAATAAATAAAAACAAGAAATGTTTTAACTTATAGTGTATGTATGTATGTATATGTGTGTATGTGTGTGCATACAGATATTTTTTTTTAATTTTAATTTTTAATATATTTATAATTGACGTTTATGTTCACTAATTAAAAATTATTATAAAGCGTCCATTCGCTAAAATAATACATATTATTTTTTTTAAAAAATAATGTTATGATGTTATAAATACTTATTTATGTTAAAAAAACCGTATGCCGAGATAAAACAACACAGTCTTATGTAAGCATACCTGTACAAAATTTTCAGCAGCCGTATAGTTTTGCTTTGCAGCAAGGCCAAGCAGCAAATGTGCCACCGTATCAACCAGCCCACAATATAGCACAAGCTTGGTCATCACAAGCACCCAGTTTTACGCCCGAGGGTCTCTACAACAACATGCAACAGAAAGTCGATCTATCGAGGTGGGGCATTAAGTTTGATGTAACCTCGAGGTCGATGAGCGCCGAGGATTTTATTTTACGCACCATTTGTGGCTAAACGGTCAGAAATCTCTACTAGAACCTGTAAAGAAACAGAAATAATTTTTTTTTATTGTTAGCAATAAGCATGATGCAGAATCAGGGCGCCTATTTTTCCCTCCCATCCTGTGTCCAGGGATGGACTAGGGTTGGGTTTGTCGTGTGCACCCTGTTGGCACAATAGAGAGGTTTGGAACACCATAGGGGATTTTTCTTGACAGCTGGAAGTAAAATGATAAACAAAAACAAAAGCCGTCATTAAAATATAAAAAATGCAAAGGCTGAATTCAAAACCATGGCAAGGGAGCCATATTGGCTGGCCGAGGTTTCGTGGCCAGAAAAAAAGGAAAATGTCGGCCCTTTTTGCGTTCTGAAGTTTTCTGATGAAGGTGGAGTTTGTGGCAAGAGCGGCAGTAAGTAGGGGAAATTTAAGTTTGCAGGGTACGTTTGGGACATCCTTAAACCTGGATGTCATGACGGGATCATCTATCCCGAGTGGGAGGGTATCCACCAGCCAGCTTAATTGTTCGCGAGGTATAATTTAACAGGAAGATTAGAATTTACCTACTCGGCGCCCCTTTTTCCTTTTAAGTTATTATGAAAAGCTGATATGATTTTTTTTGTGTGTGTGGGTATGTAGGTACAGAGGGGTAGCAATAACCACCCCATCTGGCAGCCCTTGTTATCATTAAGTTTGCTGTTGTTCGACAACACCATAAACCACCACCGCACAGTGGCTGAAAATTTTATTTCATTGGCCAAAAGTCCAATTTTTGTTTGTCACCGATTTCAAAAATTTTAATTTTATTTAATGGTAAACATATTAAAACTAAGGTAGCCAAAAAATTAGGTCAAAATATTGGTAATTGTGGCTGTGCCATGTTGTTAAACACAACTGTTTTTTTTTTAATATTTAATCCGAAAGAAATTATCATTGCACAAAAACTATCAGCGTTAATGAACTGCCTGCTATTTTGCTAGGTTAGTAGTCTTGTTACCTTGAAAAAGGAAATATTTGCGACTGTTGTGTTATTTATATTTGAGATATTAGGATATATTTTCTAAACTACTAAGGGATTAAGATGGTAAAACCACTGATAGAAAGGTGAAAGTGTTTTCTTTAACCCTGTATATACTCTTGTACCCGTTTGGACCCGTCTGTTTAACACTTTTTCAATTTTAATGAAATTACTCAAAAAAAAAATTTCTAAACTACTATATTTTTGTCAAATTTCAACTTTAGTAGAATAGAACTTTTGCGGATCAAAAGGGATTAAGAAGGTAAAACAACTGATAGAAAGGTAATTTTAATGAAATTACTCAAAAAAAATTTTGTTTTTGAAATTGTTTTTTTACAATTTTTTTTTTATTCCGCAAAAATGTTTGCAGAAGTAACAGAAATCATGTAATATTACACAATCAGAAAAACGTATAGCTACCCTTATTCATCCTTATATCGTGTTCAGATATGCACCTTAATTGAGTTTTAAGCAATAATTGACATTATTGAGCTCAACGGACTAAAATGGACTGTTTGCCATTAAAGGACACTATTACAATCACATCAATTTTGGCAGAGGTACAACTACAATCTCTACTTGATCACACAACCGAACGCTTGCTACAATCAATAAAAGGAAATAAGTTAAAGAAATATGGAAACACAAAGTTAATTCTTATTTGTAAATGGGGATGTGATGGTTCTTCCGGACAAAAACAATACAAACAAGTAGTATGTGAAAATATTTCGGACTCAGAACACATGGTATCATTTGTACCATTGCGATTATAAAAGATTTTGGAAGATTCAGAGCCTTCGACTAGTACAACGCAAACAAAGGATATTTGGAAAAATGAGACACCATCTTCTACGAAATATTGCAGACCTATTAAATTTGAATTCAAAAAAGAAACTCATGATGCCATTAACAAAGAATTTAGTGATATCAAGGCCTAAATTGCAATACTACAGCCATTACAGTTAGATTTAGATGGGCAGCAAATTGAAGTTAGCTACCAATTAGTGCTAACAATGATAGATGGAAAAGTAGGCCAGGCTTTGACTAACACGAAGGCTGCATCCAGCTGCATCATATGCCAAGCCAATTAAACCAAGTCCCGACAAAATCATTAGATAATACTGATGCATATGAATTTGGATTATCACCACTACATGCAAGAATACGACTTATGGAACACATACTTAAAATCAGTTATGATTTGGATTTCGGATCTTCATGATCAATAAGAAACAACGAAACCAACAAGGAGTAAAGAAGTTCAAAAAGGAAACATGTTCAAGATGAATATCGCAAATTTAGGTTGATTATAGATCAGCCGAAACAAGGGTCAGGCAATACAAATGATGGCAATACCACAAGAAGATTCTTTTCAGATCCAGAAACAGCATCTGAAATAATAGGTGTTGATTTTAACCTAATTTTTAGATTTAAAATAATCCTAGAAGTACTTGCGTGCAATGAAGAAATTGACTCTAGAAAATTTTGAGATTTTGCTAGGGAAACTGCAAAAATATATACAACCAAGTACCCATGGAGAAATATGTCTGCTACAGTTCACAAAATTATTTATCATGGAGAAGATGTCATTAAATATCAGTTGGTGCCACTTGGAGATTTATCAGAGGAAGCTCAGGAAAAAAGGAATAAGGATTACAGATTTTAAAGAGAGCACAATACTAGAAAAATTTCACGAAATTTCACTAATGAAGATCTATTTAATATTTTATTGGCAACGTCAGATCCGTTCATCTCCAGTATTCGAAATCAATGGAAAGTGGAACATCGGGATTTAGATGAAGAAGTCAAAAAACTACTAAAAAACAGAAATAACACAGAGCAGAATATGGAATATTTGCAATCAATCTTTCAATTAAATGAACAATAATTATAATTCATTAGATTTAAGGCAGACATTGTATCAGTAAAAAATAATAATAAACAGAAACTCACATTGGTACAAAAGTAGAATTTTTGACCAACGAAAAACGATTTTCAGCCACTGTGCACCGTACGACACTACACTCTTAATGTCACATGTCATGCTGGGTACACATATGCAATGCATTTACGCAGTCTAGCAAATTAAATTAATTTTCATTTATTCCTGATTGCATCAACATCAAAACGTATTGATATTTTGAGATTGCATGTTGATTGCACTGTCTGTACCCAGCAACAGAAGTTTTTATTATTCCAAATGTTATTACACATTGAAAAACAAAAACCAAAAATCATTTTTCTATAACTTCCTCAAAAACCCTACAAAATAATTGAAATTTTGCCCATGTGTAATTTTCAACATGAAGATCTTAAGGTACCATTAAGCACTTTCCTTTTTGCCATATTAATAAATAAGTGGAATGCATTTATAAAGGGTGAGTTCCAAAACGTCAAAACACATTGCAGTGATACGGGTTTGCTACTGTTTTAATACAAAATAACCAACTATGTTGTTTGCTTTGTAAAAAAAAACTTTGCAAATTTTTTGCATTTAGAAACACTATTTTGCAATCAGTTTTTTACAAGATGGCGATGTCAACAATAATCTTTGAAAACTTGATGGGATTATTGCAGGGCTGTGGAGTCGTTAAGAAAAAGTTATAACTCCGACTCCGACTCCTTTTGGTGAAATTTTTTAAGTACGACTCCGACTCCAACTCCGACTCCGACTCTAACCTAGCATTATTTAAGAGACTAGTTTTTATTTGACTTTAAACTCATTTTTAATTTAGTACCTGTTAAATGGTTAAATATAGCAACAAAATGATTCTGTAAAAATTTCAAATCGATATTTTAAATCTAACGTGCCGCGCATTGAGCTTTAACCTACTATATGAGTAGGAAAGCTGCAAAATATTTTATTTGGATTTTGGAAAAAATGCAAAAAACATATAGCGCCCGATTAAATAGACCAAATGAGTTGAACTTTTTCAATTCTAAAGTGTTATGACATTCTTGACTTATAACTCAACAGTTGAGAAATTTAAACCAACTGAAATATAGGAAAATAATGGATTTAATTGTGGAACGAACGAGTTTTGTTACGAACTTTCGAAAGAAACGAGTTTTGCTTCAATCCGTATGGGATCATTGAATTTTAGAATATTTTAAAGGTTATATTAATTTTTTAATATTATGCAAACAGTGCTAAAAAATGTAAAAATAGTTCTGTAGCGGAGAGATAAACTACACCAATTTAAATCTTTTTCAAATAATAACGTTTTTTATACTGTTGGAATTTATAGATGTGTGAATTTCCATAAGTCCTATCTAATGTAGCTTTCGAGATAGAAAAGTTGAAAACAACACCAAGTCCAATTGGCTTAGACGTTAAAGGCTTTCAGTGTACTTAGTGTTGTTTACTACAATATTAATAGAGGCAAATTACAGTCCTTTTTTGTAAATTGTGAAGTGAGGTCTTTTGTTTTTAATAAACATACATAAATTCAGACACTGCCATTTTATTTATTAAGTCAAATCTTTCTCAGGAAAATTTAATATAGTTTATTAAAACATGCAGATGCGCCTTCAGTTGTTAGTTCTACAATTTATATAACACATTTTGAAGAGAAATGTAACGTAAAAAAATGGTGTTAGCCTTCTACTATTTTTGGGAAATAGTACCCCTTTTGTTGTTGGACTTGGTGCTGTTTGTCTCAAGGCATGGAACAGTACCATAGAAGGTAACGAACCTTTTATGACGTAATTTTTTAAGTATATCATCGACATAAAAAAAATATGTTAGGATCATATAAAATATTCGTACAAATGCACATTTTTATAACATAAACATCATTTGCGATTATCAACATGTTTTCGCAGTCTGCTGTAAAGCTTTCAAAATGTGGCTTGATGTAGTTTATCTCCCACCTGCAGAGTTAAAAAAATGTGAATTTTTAAACAACTAAATTTAAATCTTTTTCTTCAGTGTACTTGCCATTGCATTTTTCCGTTCCTAATTCAAAATTATTTTTGTCCAAGACCGAAATTTGAAATTGCAAGTCTTTATTATCTCTCCAATTTTCCCTTAAGTGAGTAGATAAATGTATTCTCAAATCATTTTTCGGGTTAACCCCCACATTGATGGGAATTATATCTGAAACAGTGTCATGTATTTTTCCGAGTTCCATTTCCTTTTATTCTATTATAATTCACCTTGAAGGTTGGAATTTAAAATGTAGTTCACTTAATGCTTTCACCACAGGAGCTACAGCTGATTTCAAGTCATATTCATGAACATGACTACAAAAATATTTGTTAATATACGATAAAAAAAACAACACCTTTACAAATTTAATTTTTAAATTCCTTAATTCGGCTCTATTTCATTAACGATATCTTGGCGAAATTCAAATAGTGAACCCGCTGGTTTTTGTTACAGAAATTTGAGGTCACATTAAAACATAGAAAAGGACATGCTTCGATACAATCTATATAACTATTCTTATAAATTGTCAAAATAAGATGTTATCTCAATTTTTTAATTTTTGAAACTCACCTACTCATATGAAAAGTATACTGGTCCTTATTTTCTGACTTCACAATTTCAAAAAGCAGACCCTCTTATGGCCAATTCCACTAATTTATTTAAATATCAATTTATGTTTAAAATTTGTTTTTTTATGTCAAATAAAAATAAAATTATAAGAAAAATTATATTTAAATATGAATTGATATTTAAAAAGAATTGGAGAAATTGGTCATTAAAATTTTTTATTTTGAAAAATATTAGAAAAATTGTAATGCAAAAAAGTCGGAGTCGGAGTCGCTAGTTTTTGTGGGTACTTCGACTCCGACTCCGACTCCGGTACAAAAACCTCAACTCCGACTCCTCAACTCCGACTCCGACTCCACAGCCCTGGATTATTGGACGAAACACCTGAAAGCAAAAATAAAATTGTACAAAAATACATAAAGAGTAAAAAAAAACAAACGCACTCTTGCCTTATATACAATTATAAAGAAAAAACCACAGAGACGTGTGCCAAAATGTAAACAATTTATTGAAACCATTGGAGAAATACCGGATGACATTTTCTATAGCCATTTTCGTATGGAAATTTCAAAATTCAAGGTGAGCAATAATTCTCAATTTGTGTTCCAGTTCAAAAATTTTAATTCCAGAAACTGTACAAAATGCTACAGCCCTTATGGAGAACTGCAGCAACGGGACGTCCTGAAATTGGGCTAAAAGAATCGCTTTATGTTACGCTTTGGAAACTCGGTAATCAAAGCAGTAACAAAATTAGTGATACACAGTTTGCTTTTGTTTGCGTATCGATAACTTTTATTATACATTTAGGGATGTGTTACATTGTACATTTTTACACGGTTGCGTTTAGGAATGCATGACTTTGTTAAGTTGCATTGCAAATGACGTTTTGGAACTCAGCCAAACTTATTTAATTGATATCAGGAAATGTTATTTGTTCAAATAAATTAAATAAAATAATATTGTAATGAGCAGGAATTCCCGGGAACTCAGGAAATAGAAAAATAAATCCCGCTTCCCGGGAAATGAAAAAGTCCGGGAAAAGAAAAACTCTATATGTGAGTTATATTATTCCTGTGAAACTGTATTGTTGTTTGTTTTATTAAACAATTGTTTTTCTATTGTATATTTACATTATGATTACCAGATCAATAAAAATATCTCCCAGAAGATGTTGGGAATCTCCAACAAAACGCCGGAAGAAAAAATTATCATATAATCTTTTTATTTCCATAGAACACAAGAACTTAATAAGCCCGTTTAGAGTTTTCTAAAAAAAAAACATAATAATAAAATTTGGAAAAGGTCGATAATAATTAATATTATTATTATACAAACAGGTTTTAACGTAAATTTCTATAATATAACATTTTGTCATATAATTTTTTTTTTATGTTAGCATCATCTTCTCCAAAATTAGACGGATGTGAAAAACTGGATCGTGAAAAAAAGGAATTTTCTCCAGCCGTTGTTCGAGTGACACTTGCCTCTCTTGATGAATATAATATATTATTGCAAAATGGTCTAAATTTTTACGATGCCACTTTTTTCCCAACTGAAACAAATATATCTGTTAAAGGCGCTAAAATTGAATATAAAAGAAGGTAAACAATTGGGTTAAAAGTTTTAAAATAAAATTTTTTTTACTAGTATGAACAATTTTGTTTTAGGATGTTAGATGGAAGCATCCCGGGTCGTGTACGTGAGTTACTTCCTGTTTTTGATGCAGCAGGTTTTTGTAAGCTGGCTCCACCCGTTAGCAAATTAATCAAACCACCACGATCCTAAGCTTAAATGAAGAATTATATATTTTAACAATACAATCAAAATACCTTTTTTTTTTGCACATTACATAATATAAATACATATCTATTTTTAGACAAACGGAAACATTTATAAATAAATAATATAAAAATAATATTAAAAATTGAATTGATAAATTTAAAGGCCCAACCATAATATGCATAGCCTTGCTTAACCTACTGTCAAAAATTAACAAAAAGTCTCTCAAATGTATTTGAAAAAACAAAAATTAAGTCAACAAACATTTGATTCCGTACGGAATGTGCTATCAGTTTCGCACTTTGCTTAAGCAAATGACAGTTTCAAAAAATTAAACAAAAAGCTTCCTTAAGTTCAATATGGTTTGCCTCATATGATTAACATGTATTCGTACATTTGCTTAAGCCAAATTAAGCACATTATGGTTGGGCCTTAAGACTCCCAGATCAAAAAAAAATGAAGTTGTTTATTCTTGAACGACTAGCACATGGCTTTTGGACAAACGGGCACATATATAATGGGGTTTACTTTTACTGATTTGTATGATTTTGTGTGAAAATACCAAAAAAAAAAAAAATGTTTTTCCGAAATTCCTTTATATTTCAAATAGTGAAGGCAAACGAACTTGGTCTGTTTACAAAACTGTGCCCATGTTCTGTAACTCCCCCGTCGAGGAACTTTTCGAATGAAATGTGAGAAAGTAAACAAAAATGTCATAAATTTAACCACTATTTTTCTCACTAAACTCCGATATTTCTCACTAAACGTTATGAAATTACTCACCAATTTTTTCACAAATAAAAAGGGAGTAAGGAAAAAATTTTACATTTAAATCTCTGATAAACAAGATTTGTTGTTGCCAATGACTGATGGCAAAGTATGCAATGCCTTATCGGCCACAAGTTCAACACAAAAGTGTTATATTTGCGGTGGCACTCAGACTACTATGAACGAGGAGCTAAAGAAATATCCCATCAACGAAGAATCCCTTGCAAAATTTTTTTTTAATAGGTAATAAAAAAATCGGCTGTTTCTTTTATTACCTAGTAAAAAAAAACCTTAAAAATAAAAGTTAAGAACACGTGCAAAAATTTAAATTTGAGCGCCTATTTTTAAAGTTTTTAGTAGGTAATAAGTAAAAGTTAATAGTTTTCAACTTTTTTTTCTTCAAATAGCTTAAGACACCTATAATACCTATAACCTATACATAAACAATTGATATAATTAAAAAAATAATATTGTCCCGCTAGCTTCAACTATTCGACACACTGTTCAACGGTTGGGGATGACCAAGAAGAATTCGGAGCTTCCTTTATAACCCCTAGGGAAATCATTCTGTCAAATTCTCCGCAAAGTTGTTTCTCGACAGCAGGAGAAATTGGATTGTACCGTTGTTTTATGGGCTTTGCATTCCCCGTGTCATCCCAACTCTTCTGTCTCGGAATTTGGAAAAGAAATTTTGAGTCCAAAATCGACCAAAAAATCGTCCGTTTCCTGACTTTTTAGAACAATTGGAGCAGTTAGGTCTATAAATGTCCTTAGCACCACACCCGTAACAAAATATTCGTTTAGTCGCTAAACAGTCAAGATACGTATGTATGTCCAGTCTTGTCACAGTTCCAACATGTCAAAACCTGTCGCAATGTACAAATTTTCTCTGTTTTGTCTTTTAAATACTCCAAGTCCACGTTCGCATTACTTAATTCTGAAATCTGTCTTTTGCTCAACCTCACGAACATCTATTATAAATATATCACGCTTTCCCACTTTGTCGAAGCTCGATCAGTCGCTATCGCCCGCATTATAAGCGACCTGATCGATTTCGACTTTAACTGACAGTTCCCGTCGTGTAAGAACGCCCAGTTCAAAGCGCCAAGGCAAAAGAAAAGAAAGCAGGGCACTAGTCATCGACAAATAAACTAAACAACATCTAAAGCGGCCCAAACACTTGCAATATTATTGTATATGATATTCGCCATATTAGTTCCATTTCGTCCTATATTATGCATTGAGTCACACAATGTTTTAATTTATTCAATAAAAAGGTGAACATAACCTATAGGAATAACATAAACAGCATTGTACAATGTTACCAACACACTTTACTTTCTTTTCGGGGTGCAATAAAAATCAAAAGTCTTTTGATTGTTGCCAATATATTGTGCCACCTTCGAATATCACATACACATTGGCGATATAATTGTACAGTACGTAAAATTGGACAATTTTATTGCAAGTGTATGAGCCGCTTTAAGCGTGAACAAAAAAAACTGTTTTTACATATACAACAAATAAAAAACATTTAAAACACAAACATTAAAATTAAACAAACACATAAGTTTGAATAAACAAGAACAATTAAACCAGACACATAAGTCTTAACAAACAAGTTCAATCAAACAAACAAACAAATCGAAACAAACAAAATTAAGCCAGTGGTAAAATAAATAAATTTTTTTTTTAAAGTTGAACCATTCTCTTTGATTTTATTCAACAAACCACCAAGCAAGTAAGTATATTCAATCCCGTGGAAAAAGGGCAGCTTTCGAAGAAATAGACAGAAAAACCCCAAGTATCCATTTACTAATGATGCATTTTCGTTAGCGTGGGGAGCTTTGCAAGCTCGTTATGATAACAAACGCGTTCTAGTTAGAGCTGGCAAACTATCGACAGTTGCAACATTCGATAGTTTGTTGACAAACTATCGACAGTATCGAATTTTTTGTAGAATTCCTTAATTTAATTTGTAAGTAATTACCGTACTTGTCCATGTAGAAATATAAAGAAATACAATTTTCACAATTTGGAATAAAGTTTAATCTTTCATAGATTTTCAGTCATTTTCCTTATCACAAGCTAAATTTTTTCAAATATGTATTAAAATATACATACAGTTTGCAATAATTCGGGTTCCACTAAAAAAGTTGTCATATTTCAATTTATTTATGATTGCATATGATGTTGAATTTTCAAAACTTCAATAATAATAATGTGCACTGGTTAGTATGTAAAAAAATCAATATGTATTCAAAATTTTTCAAAATAAAATAAAAATGTAAATAAAACTGAACTGGCAAAATAAAATAAAGTAATTTGTTTTTGTTTTTTCTTTACCCACTTACAACTACATTTAGAGTTGACAAAAAATCAACCAATTGTAGTCGGGATTGTAAGAAAAGATAATCTCACTTTTTATTGTTGTTGTTTTTGTTTAAGCTTTGATATTGTTACAAGTAAAACTCTTGCTTATAAGTCTTATTCGCTTAAAGGTTTCATTTGTTTAATATCTTTAGTTTTTCTAAATTTTTTGGATGAAGTTTCCTGACGATCTGGCCTATGCAATTAGTGAAATGCGCATAGGAATAGCTTATCCCTTCAACAATAAATTTTAGTTTATCAATAGTATGAAATGGGAATTTAGCACATTTAAACGAAACCTTGTTAAAAATTTTCGTTTGGGAAAATATACTGAAACAACAATAAGACAACTCAACTTTGTTTTTGCTCTCAATATAACTTTCTAAACGAAAATTTTTATTTTAGTTAATATAGAAAACTTTAATAAAGGTAAAATTACTTTAGTATACTCTTTTTACTTAAACTCGTATTTGGCGATTTTAAAATCTAAAAATATTAAATGTTGGCGATTTTCGATATACTATTTGGCGATTCAGGTGGAAAATAATTTGAGAAACCTGGTACATACATTTATAAAAATTTTTTGTTTGGCATGAGGATAAGCAAGGCTATTTTTAAAATGGTTGATCCTTAAGCCGATTAGATAACTGCCGCAACTAGCTAAGCTGTGCGGCAACGACGGCTGACTTGTTATTGCCAAATCGAAACAAAAAGTTATTGATAATTTTCTTAAAAAAGATTTCTACGATAGTATCGCTATCGAAAATAAACTATCGAGATTCCAATGGAAAGACTACTATCGATAGTACTATCGATTGTTTGCCAGCTCTAGTTCTAGTTTATACTCAACTGGAATGTCTTTTCAGTATTCCACCTGCTAAGTTTGAATCAGCTGAAGTGATTAATAATATACTGACTACCATAAGCGATTCCCTTTCAATGTTGTCTTCTAATGGAGTTGAAGTAGGACATTGGGATCCCATTTTGGTATATTTGTGCTCCACAAAACTGCCAACTGAAACGTTAGCTCACTCTATGTGATAGACCTTCCTGGTCTCAAATGGAACAATTTCTTATAAAAAAACACAGAGTTGTAGAGCGTTTAATGAGTATTACAAAAGATAAATAACAGAACACTCAATGTTCGATTGATTTTAACGACGTCCAAAGAAGTCAAAACCCGCAGGCTCAAAAATTTAAATGCATATTATGTTCAATAAATCATAATTTGCGAGTGTGTTCAACATTCTTAAGCTTTTCCCTAAAGAAATAAATTTGTTTCACAAAACAACATTTGCAAAATCTATCTCTATCACATAGAGTTTTTGATTGCAGTAGTCGGTATAGATTCAATCAATGTGGCAATAAACACCATAGTACACTCCATATACAGAATAATGAGTTATACAATTTAAAAGAATCTAGTTAAAACGATTCCGCGGTTAACTCATATCATACGAGTTCTAGTAAGACAAATACTAAAAAAATTGCAGATAGTTATGTTCAATTGAAAACACCATGTTGTACTAAGTGTACCCCCCAACCAACAAATACACAGACGCTCTTGTCTGTAAGCCAAAATAGCACGTTATTACCGACAGCCCTCGTCGAAGTAATGTACGCAGGAAAAAGGCATATCGTTCGTGCCTTAATAGATTCAGGTTCAAAATCATCCCTTTTGACCGAAAAAGTCTCCAAATATCTCGGATTAAAAACTGAAAGCTCAAATATTAAAATATGCGGAGTTGGTGACTCGGTAGTTGTAAGAGATCTTGAAGTATGTGATTTGACATTATATTCCAAAAGTTATAAAATACAGCTTAGCTCTAAAATTGAAATTGTTCCACATATAACTAGCTTTATGCCAGATGCCATATCATCTGTTACCGATATTTCCGATATAAGTGATATTGAGCTAGCAGATGCTGATTTCTTAGCACCTAATGAAATTAATATGCTCTTAGGCAGTGACATTATTCCAAGTATCATTCTCAATGGTATGGAAAGAAATATATAAGGAATTTTAATCGCTCAGAATTCCATATACGGTTGGTCTTTATTTGGTCTGTTGATAACAACCAACACTGCTCATGTGTATAAAAAAAATATAACTAATATAACTAGCAAAATCTTACTTAATTCCATTAAGTACTTCTTTACCTAACAACACTGTAAAGAAGTCGCTTTACACATGTGTCTGTAAATAATATACTCAAAAGAACGAAATTTAGTTTAATTCCATTAAGAACTAATGTACCTACCAGCACCTCCCTTGTAGCTGTGGATAGAATATTTAAAATACCGATTTGTTACTCAGATCCATTGAGTTCAAAGTTGCATAACAGTTCCTTAGTAATTCAGGAAATTCCTTTTTCTTCACCGTATAATTCAGGAAATAATGAATTTCTACAAGCCGCTCTTAATAATTCCCCCCTCAGGCTAGCATACGCCAACTCCAATACAAATCATTTCTATACTGAAATCAAGTATGTTCAGGTCAATTATTAAAAGTAAAGTCCCTTAACTGTTGAAACTTAAGTATATTGAATGTTACCATTTAGCAAAAATGGTGTTTACTCTTGCTAAAGTCAAATTAATTTCTTTTATTTATAAATATTTCGAAGCAAACGCTTGTTACAAGACAGCTGCCTTTGCCTTTCATTCTTGCGTCGCTGCAATTTATTAGCCCACGACTAGCCCTTTTTCCTCAAGTGGCTTACGTCCAATAAACTTAGTTTCCTTTTTGAAACTGATATCAATTTCTTTGATTTGTACACTTATCAACTTAATCAGAACTGGATAGGGTTTCTCTGCGTCAGGTTACTTCGTTTTATAGCTGAACTTATCTAATGCAAGTTCTCGTGCATAGTTTGTGTCGTACTTTCAATTTAGTGACCAAACGATTCTGCTGTTTTCTTCCGTTTTCTTTTCTCTTTTCAGATAAAGACAAATTCTCCTAACGATTCACCATCAACTGTTTGATTGGGTCAAAGTTAAGGTTCCGTTCCCAAACTATCCGCATTCTGAGTAAGACGACCTCCATTCGCTATTCTCAACATTGCACCAGTGACATTAATGTGGCTGAAATAGGTTTCAACCGATTTCAGGGGGTTGTTATGAAAAACTTTACCAGTAATAATCCAACCGAACATAGTGTTCTGATAAGGTTCCCACCTGAGTGTTTTTCCACTTCGGGTAATAATATCGGGGGGTACACATCTCCTCCTAGAAGAAGATGCATGCGTATAAGCTTAATATCAGTTTTACCAATCTCGAGAAACTCGGCTGAGCTGATATTGGAAACTGAGCACGTTGGCAACCGAATCAATTATAACAAAGCATATCCTAGAAGTTGTTGCAGTTAAGCTGCCATCAAGCCCTGTAATTTTCGTCATTGCAGACAAAAGTGTAAGCAAACAAAGTTTCCGCTGCAACCTTTGAGAGATAAAAGTTGCCTGAGAAGCAGGAACAATCAATGCTCGTGCCAAACATTTGATATCGCCGACGGAAACTTCATAAGTTGTCGTCCTCAGCAATACCATGGAATGAGGATTTGTATCCACATGTGAGGCGTAAGTCTGAAGTGATCGAGCAGTGGGTCTATCATCGGGGTGAAGTTGGGGTGGAGTGTAATTTGAACCCGAAGGACCTGAGTTTCTATTTTCGTAAGGGTGAAAATGAACGGCGTTCGCACAGGACACGTTAGAGTTTACGGGGTTGCTAACTATGGAACTATTCGACTGACCAGGGTTTCGAGCTACCGACGTAACACTATTCGTATCGGCATTTCCATGCAAAAGGTAGTGGTGTTTCTGTTTGCACATGAAACAAACATTAATGCTTTTATACGCCCTATATTCGTAGGAAGGTGCCAGACAGTTAGT
Source organism: Pollenia griseotomentosa (assembly GCA_963931875.1). Lineage (NCBI taxonomy): Eukaryota > Metazoa > Arthropoda > Insecta > Diptera > Polleniidae > Pollenia > Pollenia griseotomentosa. Next base: position 158,360,827 of record OZ007563.1, on the reverse strand, counting down.
GCAAAATTTCAGCCTGCCTACTGTGACCAAACGCTCTTCAACACTCTGTCCAAAAATACCGGACACAACCTAAGGGGGTGTTTATCTGGGCATAAGCCACATTGAATGATATTCTGACCACGCTCCGTCTTAGTTTTAACATTTCTGGAATCATTTGAGGATTTTTTCGAGTTATTAGAGATACTACTCTTAACGGGATTTTGAGGGAGGTTTTAATGCGATCCCTTAATATCATAAACTGATTCCAAGGCTGTATATCTCAATGTTAGGAACTTGTCCATTTCAGCCCATACTGGCATGTCTGCATCGCGTTTTTCAGACTGCTCCCATAGACTTAACGTTGCATCGGGCAATTTTGTAGACGCAATATAAACAAAAAGTACGTCCCAGGTATCGGTCTTAACATTAAGTAGCGACAGGTTAGTGATACAATCGTTTATGGTTCTCTGAAGTTCCTAAATATTGGACCCAGTTTCGCGGGTAATAGAGGTAATATTCAAAAGAATTTTCAACTGAGCGTTAATGAGAACACGCTTGTTCTAATACCTGTCCATAAGATTTTTCCACGCTGTGGGAAAGTCATCCCTTGTCAATAGGCAATTACGGATCATTTTATGCGGCTCTCCCTTAGTATACTGTAGAAGATAGTACATCTTCGAAGCGGGGTCTATTCTGGGGTTATCTGCAACCATACATTTAAAAGATTCACGGAATAAAGGACACTTTAAATAATCTCCGTAGAAGGGATCTATTTCGCAGGGGGGTAAATGGGCAGATGGAATGAAATTATGCTCCTGAGCCTTTTCATTTTTCAAGGATTCTTTTAAACACTCTAAGTGCTCTGATATGAAGGAAACGCCTCTAACATAAGTGTGTACTGTACGAACTCATGTACTTTTGCTTCACTTCAATAATCTGAATATTATAATCACTCTCAGCCAGAACTAATAAAGAGTTATATGATCCCCTGACTACTTCCCATAAACGATGCAGTTCCTTTTCGTGAATAACAAAAGACGCAGGGCTATGTTCCGCTGACGGGATAATGCTAACGTAGGCTTCAAATTCAGCCATTCGGTCACAATTCCTAATAAAGTCATTCACGGTCACCATCTTAAAAATTGATTTGGGCATAAAGATTTTTATATACTATTAGGAAAATTCGAAAAACACAGGATACATATTTATTTGTCAAAAGAAGAATAATAAATCGAAAAGAAGAATAATAAATATGTGTATTTCGCACAAAAAACTTAAGTTAAAAAATATAATAAAGTACGGCTTATCCTCTTAACTAAATATTGGATTGTATTTAAAAACATTAAAAGTAATTGTACACTGTTAGCTTCAAATTTTTAAACAAAGTCGAGCTGAGATTAAAAAAACCTGGTAGAAAAGCCAATTCTATAAAAAATATTAACCATAGAACATAAATTATGGCAATTACTCACAGTCTAAAACAGGGGTGCTCAAAAATGTTTTGCATGTGTATTGCGAGAGAATTTTAAAGTACAGAGATACGCAAAACTAAGCGCACAAATTTTATTTAAATTTAATAGAAAGAAACTGTTGTGCCTGTAAAACATTTATAATAATACAGTCCAAACTAAATTTTCTATTTTTTAAATTGACTTTTAAGATTTGAACTTTTAAAAATTTTTAAAAAACAGTAAAAATTGCAAATTTTCCAATATTACCATTAAAAATGCAGTGTTAACTGCGATAATGTTTGGAAAATAAAAGTAAGAATTATATCTAAAAAAAAAACTTCACTAAAATTTTCTACATTTATGCTTTTATGACAGTTTCGTAAAAGCATTAAATTTTTTTAAATTGTATTACCTATTCTACACACTGTATTTGAAACAAGATCAACACAGCTTCCGTACATGTGTATTCGTCGCTGTCTGACACAGAATACTAACAGAACTGTCGCGAGACGAAAGATTTTGCGTTTTTTTTTTGTCTCTTTCTAAGAAAGCTGCCCTTTTTCATTTCTCTTTGCATCATCTTTTATGCCGCAATACAATGAACACAAATTTATTTAGTTGAGATTTATTTGCAAAGCTTTTGTAAAAATTAACTTTTAAGTTTACCACAACACAAGTAAATAATATTTAAGTAAATAAATAACATTATAAAACAAAAAATATTAATAAATACATTTTTTTTTGCACAAAACACAACGTTTGTTGAACTAATGCATTTTTTTAACGTGGTCTGTGTTTTGTTATTTTTGTTTTGATCATGCCATTTGTGTTGATTGTTGCTGCCTGTTTTTACACATTGCCACTTCACCACCAAAAAAAGCTTTTTGTCTCTTTCTTCGAAAGCTGCCCTCGCAACTGATTTGGGCCTTTTTCACACGTCACTTTTTTCAGTTCTGTTAGTATTCTGTGCTGTCTGACGAGCAACTAAATTAATGAGCGTAAAAAACAAAGGGGTGGGGCTTCTAAACAATTGTTTGCTTGAATGAGCATCACTGGTCTAAAAGCACTTTTAAGGTTCGCTTCGGGTATAGCGAATAGAAGTATTATTTAGAAAAAAATTATTCTAAGCACTATTTTAAATTAATTCAAACGAAACTAAAAAACTACACGCTCTGTACAAAGTTTTATTCAAATGAAATGAATGAGCAAATAGTCACATTTTCTTTACACCAACGTGAAAAATATGACTATTCGCTCATTAATTTCTTGAAGGGAATGTAACAATATCAACAGCAATAAAAAACAACACTTTTTACCGTGAGAGAGTGAGTTTGCACGCAATTTAGAATATATTGATTTTTATTAACTTTCGCTTCAAATCGAGCTTCTTAAAAAATGTTTATTGAAGTAATATAAAATATTAATACTTAAAAAATTGACAACACTGCCGTCCGTCTGTTTTGTTTACCCCACGTCTCCACGCGCTTTCTATTTGAACATGATATGACCATAACGCCGGCAGAGCAACGGTATTAATTTGTTCACGTTCTTGTATGTGGCGAATACGTGTTGATGTTCATGTTCTGATGGACCACAATTTTTGTTGTTGTAGCGTTTGGTTGTATACAGAAAATACATTGTATGGCCAACATCATGGCGCACATGGATGCTAACGATGGCAGCACATGGACGAAACATGAACAGTCTACACGAGTAGAATTCATGTGCAACATGCTGTTCTTACCAAGTTGATGGATAGTGGAGACGGGTAGTTATTTTTTAAATAGCAAATAAAAATAGTTTAGCAAGCACTGGGTTTATGCTGTTAAATGTTTTAATATACCACCGAGTTTACACTAAAACAGAGCTTTACGTTAGACACTATATGTTAACACAATTCGCAAATGTAGTTGGTAAAAAATGCATTGGTGTTTTTTCTGTTTTTATGCAGATATAGAAGTAAATAAAGGGTTTTTTAACCTTGAAAGCCTGCATATAGGAAACTATATAAACTATTTAGGTTTTACATTTATTTAATTTTATTTACATTTATTTTATATTGTAACACTTCTTAATGCTTTAATCACTTGCTAATTATCACAAATGACTTATATACCTTTTTTTTAAACAGGGGAGGGTAAAATTGTTAAAAACGAGTTGTTTTTATTAGAATGAATGCACCGGCAAATTAAGCGCCTACTTTCTTCGGGATTTTACTTAACATTGATTTTATTTACAATTTATTCTAACTTATATAAATTATGAAAACACTTTTTATAATTTTGTTTTTAGAGAGAGGACTATGTCCTCTTTATCTTTATTTCAATTAATTATTTTAAGTTTCCGGAAGACTATGTCTTCTTAATCGGTATTTTTCTGTATTATTTATTACTTCTATATTATTCTAAGTTGCCGGAAGACTATGTCTTCTTAATCGGTCTTGTTGATTAAAAGTTTATTACTTAATAATAAATTTTACTTGTTAACTACTTATATTTATAAAGCAGCTAATCATTATATTGCATTCAATTTAATGCAGAAATGTCGTGAGCATTTTGAATAAAAGGAATAAAAACTATGTTAATTTAACTGAGTCATGAGTTGCGACAGAGGAGATTGAACTTTTAAAGAAATTAACTTTAAGTGTGTCAGCAATTGCATTGCGACAGGGGAGATTGAACTTTAAAAGAAATTAACTTTAAATGTGTCAGCAATTGAATTGCGACAGGGGATATTGAACTTTAATAAAAAAAATAAATATGTTAGTTATTGCCTCCCCTCTTCTTAATCAATCAAGAAATACGGAATATTGTTTAGTTTTGGTGGTTTAATGGGAGCTTCTTATGCTATTGGTTTAGGGGATTCAATATAATGTTGCACACTTATTGTCGCCTGAGGCTCGTTATAAGTGTGTGGAATTTGAGATTCCAAAACAATTATTTTTTTGCTTTTCAAGAAAATTTTGAATCATGCTATGGAAATGATAATTATACTGAGAATACCAGAAACTGACCATCCTCCAATTTTCAAATGTCTCTGCTTAGTTAAAATTTCTTCCGTATTATTAATCTGTAACTCGTTAAGAGCTTCAAGCGATAAGAAATTAATATGGTCGCTTTCAAAAGGAGCGGGCTGCATTAATACAGGGATGATTTGTAAGGGTGAGGTTTCTATATACTAAAAGTCCTATTGTTAATTTTAATAGTGCTGTTGTGAAATTTAATAAGAAGCGTTCCAGATATATTTCTACGCGTTTCATCAATATTAATTGTTGTTTTACAATTATTAAGTAAGATAACGCCGGAATCGATCTCTTCGATTCATGGGATATGATGATTATTGCTCGTTACACATGTAGAATTTTGACTACTTATAAGATTAGGAATACATTTGGTATTAGGAACATTCTTTATTTGGTTTTCTTTACAAATTCTTATATTATTATATTTTTCACAATCATTTCTTACACCATATATAGTTTTTTCGTCTTTTAAAATCTGCTTAAATTCTAGATTAATTACAGAGTTTTCCTTTTTTACCGGTCTTAAGATAACGTTTTTGTAGGTTTCTTTTCTTGTTAAGGGAATCTTAACCAAATAGAATATTTTTTATTAGTGCTGTATAAGACAGATACCTTGGCAAATTGGAGTGCCTCTTCAATATTTTCTTTTCTAATTTTACTTGTAGCAATTTCAATTTTTTTTTCATCTAATATTAATCGGTTAACAATTCCAAGCTTTGCGCATTCAATTGCATTCTGAATATTTATTAATTCTTCCTTAACTAGTCTTACTCTATTTTGTAAATTTATAACTATTTCATTTTCTAATAATACATCTTTCCTTATTACATTTGACATTTTATTTACTACATCTGTTAGGTTTTTTAATCTTTTATTGAAAGCTTCGTTAACGTACACTTGTTTATTATTATTTTTATTTAGATCATTTATGTTACTAGCTATTATTTCGAAATCGTCGTGATCTGGGGATCCTGCGACATATTTCCAAATAGTACCTATGAACCTTGTCTCTTATTAACTCTGACAAAGATTTCTTCTCCTGTTGAATAAGTTTTTATTTCGTGCCTATTTTGATTATGGTAGTCTAAGTCCTGTTTCTGTTTTTCTGTTAAACGATTCATGATTTCTTGTTCAAAATTGCTTTGTTTGGATCATTACTTGAATTTCTGTTAAAAAATATATCTATCGGTTTTCTGCCGGTGGGGGATGAATTGACCTGTTATACTCGTGTATTGCTTTTGTAAGTTAGTCATGAAAAGTAGTGTGAAGTTTGTCTGGTTTTAAGCATCTCATAATATCTGAAAGAGTAGAATGAAATCTTTCTATTTGACCGTTAACAGAACTAGAGTAGGGTGGTGTAGTGCAGGTTTCAATGCCAAACTGATCTTTAAGAAGAAAATTTATTGATACGGAATTTAAGGATTTTTCATTGTCTATGACTATGTACTTAGGGATACCAAAGGCTAAAACTATTTCTTTTTACGGTTCTTTAATATCTTCTATTGCCCTAGATTTTAAAATTTTGACTAAAGCGTATTTTGAAAATGTGTCCATTGCTGTTAGTACAAGATTTCCTTCGGTAGAGTAAATGTCAATATGGATGATTTCTCCAGGATTTTGTGGAATTGGTGTGGGTTGGAATTGTGGTTTATTAGGACGACGATCATATTCTTGTTCTCTGCAGATTTGACAATTTTAAACAATTCTATTGGATTTTTCTGTCATTTTTGGGAAATAGAAGTTTTATCTGCTCTCTATTTTCTTTAGCATTTCTGTGGGCTCTTCTGTGTTCTTTGATTAAGACCTCTTTTTGTTCTACATTGTTAATTATTTCTTTGACCTGTGACTGTGTGAATCTTGTTTTATAATTTACTAGCTGTCCCGCAAACGTTGTTTTGCCACATAACTTACTATTTCTAGTGAAAGAAAGAGAATAAAGCGCTTTATACCATGATCGGCGATGAGAAAAAAACAATTACATATTTAAAAGTTAAACATAAAAAAGTGATGTATTTTTTTATCCATTACGAAGGTCAATTGCGTAAACGATGTTTTCTGTCAGTCCGTCTTTAGCAAACACAAAAAATCTTGATGGCTTGCCGACGGGAGAACATGCCACGTGTAATTGTCCGTGTGAAAAACATGGTTTGCTCAAATCTAAGCCGCAAACAGACATCGTTTGGCCTTGCGACCTTTTGATTGTCATTGCAAATGCCAATCTAATAGGAAATTAAACGCGTTTGAATTCAATTAGGACGTCTGTGGCAATCATCGGAATTCGTGCCAGCAAAACATTTTCGTCTCGGAATTTACCATTTAAATAGTAGCTTCGATAACGTTTTTCATCAATTGTTTAACGAACAATCGTGTACCATTGCATAGCCGAAGTAGAAACACCTTAGAAACAAATTTATCAAAAAAATATATAAACTTTTCCAAAGAATCGGTTAATTAATTAAGAAGGTATAGGAGGGGGTTGGGTGCTTTTACCTTTTTTGCTTTATTTTACGCCTTCAAGACATGAAACTATCATCGGATAATTCATTAGACGACATGGGTAGAGGTAGGATTTGCCCTTTTTGCCCTATTTTGCGCCCTAATTGTTGAAATTTCCAAAAAATTTACATCTTAAAGTTCCTTTAGATATAACAGTGTCTACATGCCAAATTTTAGGAGAACCGGTTGATTAGTTAAGCAGATATAGGGAGTGGTAGCGTTTACCACTCTTGCCCTATTTTACGCCCTAAATAATAAAAATTATAGGCTACAGTTCCTTCCAGATGTTACACTACTTGCCTGCCAAATTTCAAGAAAATCGGTTGATTGGTTAAGAAGTTATTGGGAGGGGGAGGTTTTAACCGATTTGCCCTATTTTATGCCCTCTAGCGATATGAAATATACATTAAGATCTATTCCGAATGTCATTGTACACATAGGACATTACGATCATAGATGGGCACTTTGCAGTACCAGTACTTTTTCAGTATTTTTTTTTTTTTACTGGTACTGCACTTGAATTTTCATTACCAGTATATTTTTACTGATTACTGAAAAAAAAAATCAGTACTCAGTAAATTTTACTGATTACTGGAAAAAAAAATCAGTATTCAGTAAATTTTACTGATTACTGAAAAAAAATTTCAGTATTCAGTAAATTTTACTGATTACTTGAAAAAAAATTCAGTAATCAGTAAAGTTTACTGAATACTGAAAAAAATTACAGTAATCAGTAAATTTTACTAAATACTGAAAAAATCAGTAATCATTAAATTTTACTTATTACTGATAAGAATGCTGGGGGCAAATTATGGCAGTCGTGATCGAATACTTGTTTGATTCGAAAGCAATTTTATTTCAGTCAGTACTGAACGAATCGTAATTCTTTTTTCAGTGTTGTGAAAACTTAAATAAATGCTTTGCAGCACTAAAAAAATAATTTCGATCCGTTCAGTATGGACAGAAAGAATTAGATATAAAATGGCTTCGAATCGAAAAAGTATTAGATCACGACTGCCATAATTTGCCCCCAGTATCGGGAGGTTTTTACTACCTATACATACAAAAAAAAAATAAGAATTATAAAACTGTACGAATTTTCATACTCAATAAACGGTATTAAAACAAAATTCCAATATGCATATAAGACACAGGAACAGATGAACGGACCTAATGTACATTCCTTTGTAATTAAAAAAATTATGGACTATACAATATTTAACAGTTAATATAAATATGTGAATCAACCTGTGCTGTTATATTAACAGTGTTAATTACATGACTAATTGTCAAATTTGTTACTAAACAAGTTGTGCATTATAGAGGTTAGAAATTCTTTCCGCAAATATTTGGAATTTTATATTTAAATTTATTAAATATTGAAAAAAAAAATGAGTGAAATTTCTGATTTTAACAGTGATGATTCGGAATTGTGCTATCGTCTTTCCATCCCCACTATTCTTGCTGATGAAATTGAGTATTTGGAGGAATATATAAGCATAATGGAACCTTTAGCAGAGGCAATTGATTATCTTCAGGGGGAAAAAGCTATATTTTTTGGTCACTTTGTCCAAACTATTGTCTCTTTAAAAATAAAATTTGGCCGTTTACAGAAAGCCGAATTTAAATACTTAGTCGAATTAAGTAAAAAACTGCAAGAGGCATTAGTGAAGAGATTCGAAAAATATTTTCTGATCCAGCCTGACACTTGGGATGCCATTATTGCCGCAATAACAATACCTGAAATAAAGCTAAGGTTTCTAAAACCACTTTTAGAAACGGCAACGGGGAAAACAGAAGAAGAGGTTAAGAAAATGTTTAATTCATATGTTGTAAAATATGGAAAAATACCCACAATTAAAAGCCGTGCTTTGCCTCAAAGACCGCAAAAATCATTTTTAGATTTTGGGGAGGAAAGTAATGGTAACGTTTTGCATCTTATTTTCCATTTAATTTTTGTATTTATTATTCACATGCTTATCTTATTTTCTTAAACAGATGCGGGCATAAATATTAATTCAGGTGACTTGGCAAACTATCTCCAGGAAACAATTTTGTACCTAGGCGAACAAGACACTAGCTTAAATTGTCTGCATAATCGCAGTGCTATTAAAAACGTGTTTTTGAAATACAATACTCCTCTGCCTTCGTCTGCTCCTGTAGAAAGATTGTTTTCTTTCGCTGGGATTGTGAACCGTTCCAGAAGACAAAAACTCAGTGATACAAATTTTGAAATGCTTGTATTAAGAAAAGCTAATAAAATATAAAATCTTTATTCAACAAATTTTCAAATTAACAAATATTTCTTTTGCTAAACCCGCAAAGCTTTGAGCTTGTAAAAAAAAAAAAATACGTAATCGTGACTCAATTTTCAGTAATCAGTAAAATTTACTGATTACTGAAATTTTTTTCAGTATTCAGTAAACTTTACTGATTACTGAAATTTTTTTCAGTATTCAGTAAACTTTACTGATTACTGAATTTTTTTTTCAGTACCCAGTAAAATTTACTGAATACTGAAATTTTTTTCCAGTAATCAGTAAAATTTAATGCATACTGATTTTTTCTTCCAGTAATCAGTAAACTTTACTGAATACTGATTTTTTTTTTCAGTAATCAGTAAAAATTTACTGGTAATGAAAATTATATTTCATTACCAGTAAGCATTTACTGATTACTGAAACGCTTGCTGCACATGGTTTGGTAACTTTTCAAATAACAATAAAAAATCATATGATATCTGTATGGGAAAAATATATAGGAAAATCTAAATGCCATATCTCCGGAAACACTGGGCCGATGTCGTGCAAATTTCACATAAGCCATCTTCAGACTATCCCCAAAGTACCCTTACCTTTTGGTTTAAATCGGTCGACCCGTTTTCACAGTTAGTGGTGACATCAAAATGTACACTTCTTTTTATATATATAGAAGATGAAATGTTCGGAATAAAATTCTTGAATTACCCCCATAATTGGTTCAGTAGTAAATAGTCCATTAATTACGCTAGGATTATGATATTTTTTTTAAAATCGAAATTAATATATTTTTGGTATAGTGCGGTTTTTTTATTATATGCCTATGATAAGAAAGGAAATTTCGAATTTGTAGTTATCATGGTTGTCTATTAAAATATGGATTTGGTTTTTGAAGACGTTGATAGGACATTCCACTGCTGGTATTTTATTGTCTGATGAACCTTCGTCGCTATGTTGGGTTGCTGTCATTGAATTTATCTGTGGTGGCCTAGATAGTGCATCTGCTACTACGTTTGTTTTACCGGGTTGATATCTGAGTTCATAATCATATTCTTCTGGGATGGCTTTCCATCTCTTCATTTTGCTGTTTGAATTTTTACTACCAAGAGCATACGTTAAAGGTTGGTGGTCTGTGAATATGATTACCCTTCGGGATCCGTACAGATAATTTCTCAGAGAATTTTTTTTTCATTCTTTATTTATTGAATCTTCATATAATAAATATGAACTAACAATAATTAATCAAATCTTATCCTAATACTTTATTTATGTCCTGCCAGTGCCAGCCAAAAATTTTCTTCAACACGTGTTCTGTTCACATACATAGGTGATTATCACTCATCTAAATGGATAAGTGCTACAGTGTCTCTTCTTCTTAAGCGAGTGTGGCCGCCATGATTTAAAATAATTCGAGCTAGTGGATTTGGGTGTTGTTCAAGCCTTTTTAAATATTTTACTGCATATTATGAAATCATAGTTTTTACTAATGGGACATTGAGATCCTCATGACTTAAAAATTAAGAGAATCATTTTCTTTGCTATGCTGGGTAATTCCAAAAGCATTTTGTTGCTGATCTTATCAAATCCAGGGTCTTTCTTTGGGGTTAAATCGCAAATAGCCTTTTCGATCTCTCTTATCTCAAATCTTATGGGAACAGCTGCTCTAGCAGCAACAGGTGGTAACTCGTCCGCAATATCTTGAGATATATTTGGGGTAAATACGTTTTTCAAATGATTAACAAATAGATTTCCTTTTTCAACACAATTTCTTGTCCAACTTCCATTCAAGTTTCTAATTGGTGGTTTAGAGACAACTGGCCTTTTGCTTTTTTAGCTGCACGCCAAAATGAGTAGTCTGATTGTGGAGTTGCATCAAGTTCCTTAAGATACTTTTCCTGAGAAGCCGTTTTCTAGGTTTGCAGTAACTTTCTTAGCCTTTTTGTACACACTTTTAGTAAGTTCTTTAGTTGCGGGGATCTGTGCAATTGCCACTCTCTTCGAGCTCTCCTTTTTTCAGACAAGAGACGCTCGACATCTGTGGAATATATTTTAATATTTTTTGTTTTTTTGAGGGCAATATTGGAATGTTGTACAGCTAGTTTTAGAAAACTGTAAAAATTAACAATAGAGCGATCTACATTCTCCGGTGTGATAAGCGGAATATTTTCTGTGCATTGGGTACTGAGATATTTTTTATATTTTAACCAATTAATTTTTGTAGCTGACGTCGCTAAGTAACCAGTCAGAGATACAATTCTACTGGGGTTCATTATAGTAACAATTGAAGGTGTGGGGTCGGAAGATAATTCTAAGGAAGCTTCAACATGAATCGTTTCTATGGGGATGTTTTTAACCACGCCGAAATCGATGACATCTGGAATTTTTTGCTGATCAGTAGGCCAATATGTTGGTTGTCCACTCGCTACCACATTTAAATCCATTTTACCAATAGTATTAAATAAAACACGACCCTTTGGTGTTATAAGTCGTGAACCCAGAAGGTGTGTTTAGCGTTATAATCGCCAGCGGCCAGGAAACAAGGTCCTAATGATTAAAAATATTTATAATATTGGCTTTCTGATATTGAAAATCTAGGTGGGGAGTATAACGATGAAATTACTAGGTTTCTATTTAATTCCTCAACGCAAATGTTCGTTGCTTGGAGATAGCCTTCACGATGATCACACATTAGGTAGTGTTTGATTCGGTTTTTTATTAAAATGGCAGAACCTCCACAAGCTCTATCTCGAGGGTCCTTGGTATCATATGGTGTATAACCATTGATTTTAAACGTATTTCTTGAGGTCAAATGTTTTTCAGAAACCATCATGACATCAATTTGTTTATTTTTAAGAAAGTATTCTAATTCATTTGTATGTTGGCTTATGCCGTTTGTGTTCCAAAAACAAATTCTTAAACAGGTCATGGCTTGTTAAGTACAGCTTGCAATAACATCGATTGCATTCTTAGAATTTCCTGCATCATATTACCCATTGTGTTTGTAAAATTATTTACTGTTTGCACTAATGTTTCCATGGTTTTTTCTAAACGACTTAAATTTGACACTGTAGTTTCATCATTACTTGACGAAGCACCTTGCGTTGGCACATGGTTTGATTTTAAGACGTTAGCATATGAGGTTCTGCTATTACTAGGCTGCGTAGCCTGAATGTCATTAGGGTTTACTTGATTTGATACCTGCGTTTGAGGGGGATTCATTTTCGGTCCAGAAGACTGCTTGACGGTAGTGTTTACAGGGGATCCTCTGTAATCTCTCTCAGAGAATTTAACGACCAAATTAAAGCCAACATTTCTTTCTCGTTTGTGGCGTAATTTTCTTCGGTTTTACTTAGTGCTCGGGAAAGAAAGGTTATAGGCTTTTTGTTTTGTGACAAGACTGCACCGAATGCGTAGTCGGAAGCATCTGTCGTTAACTTGAAACATTTTTCAAAGTCAGGGTGAGAGAGAACTATATCACTAGAGATTAACGAGTTTTTTAATTTTTGAAATGCATCCAGGGCATTCTGGTCTAAAGATATTTTTGTATTTTTAGAGGCATTTTTTGAAAAGCGTCCTTCTTCCCCTCTTAAAAGGGATGTCAGGGGCTTAGCAAGTTTCGCGTAATCTTGGATGATGCGCCTATAATAACCTGACATTCCTAGGAAACTTCTTAAATCTTTTAGAGTTTTTGGGGTTTGTAGTTGGGCTATTGCTTCTAATTTTTGTTTGTTAGCTTTTATTTCTTTTGGTTCCTACAATAAATCCTAGAAACTCAATTTCTGTTTTTAAAAATTCACATTTGTCGAGCTGTTTTTTGAAGTTTAAGAATCCGTTTTAAATATTTTGTCTAGATTTTCAAAGTGTTCTTTTTCAGTTTTGGAAAATATAATTATGTCATCTATGTCATAATCTGTCATCTATGTGGTCCCTTGAAACGTCATCTAAAGTTCGTTGGAAAATTTATGGCGAGTTTTTTAATCCGAATGGAAGTCGGATGAATTCAAATTTTCCGTTATTGACTGAAAATGCTGTTTTCTCTATATCGCTTTCTTTTAAGGGAATTTGGTAAAAACCACTTTTAAGGTCTACCACTGAAAAGTACTTATTTTTTCCTAAATTTGCAAGAACTTCGTTAATTTCCGGGATAGGGTATCTATCTGGTGCAGTGATCGCGTTCAGCTTCCTGTAGTCAATGACCATTCTGTTTTTTTTTCGCCGGATGCGTCCATTTTTTTCGCGACAATCCAGACGTGTGCATTGTAAGGTGATCTAGAAGGCCTGATTATACCATCGCTTAAAAGTTCATTTATTTGTTTTTCAACTTCGTTCTTGAGTGCCATGTGATAAGGATATGATTTACAATATATCGGTGAGTCAGATGTGGTTCGAATCTCTCATTTGATTCGAGAAGTAAATGTAAGTTTTTTATTAGAGTCTTTGAATAAATTGGGATGATTATTTATAATTTCTTCTAATTGAGATTTTTGAGCATCGTCCGTATGACCAATTGTTTAACGAACAATCGTGTACCATTGCATAGCCGAAGTAGAAACACCTTAGAAACAAATTTATCAAAAAAATATATAAACTTTTCCAAAGAATCGGTTAATTAATTAAGAAGGTATAGGAGGGGGTTGGGTGCTTTTACCTATTTTGCTTTATTTTACGCCTTCTAGACATGAAACTATCATCGGATAATTCATTAGACGACATGGGTAGAGGTAGAATTTACCCTTTTTGGGCCCTAATTGTTGAAATTTCCAAAAAATTTACATCTTAAAGTTCCTTTAGATATTACAGCGTCTGCATGCCAAATTTTAGGAGAACCGGTTGATTAGTTAAGCAGATATAGGAAGGGGTAGCGTTTACCACTCTTGCCCTATTTTACGCCCTAAATAATAAAAATTATAGGCTACAGTTCCTTCCAGATGTTACACTACTTGCCTGCCAAATTTCAAGAAAATCGGTTGATTAGTTAAGAAGTTATTGGGAGGGGGAGGTTTTAACCGATTTGCCATATTTTATGCCCTCTAGTGATATGAAATATACATTAAGATCTATTCCGAATGTCATTGTACACATAGGACATTACGATACATGGTTTGGTTAATTTTCAAATGACAATAATAAATCATATGATATCTGTATGGGAAAAATATATAGGAAAATCTAAATGCCATATCTCCGGAAACACTGGGCCGATGTCGTGCAAATTTCACATAAGCCATCTTCAGACTATCCCCAAAGTACCCTTACCTTTTGGTTTAAATCGGTCGAACCGTTTTCACAGTTAGTGGTGACATCAAAATGTACAATTCTTTTTATATATATAGATGAAATGTTCGGAATAAAATTCTTGAATTACCCCCATAATTGGTTCAGTAGTAAATAGTCCATTAATTACGCTAGGATTAAGATATTTTTTTAAAATCGAAATTAATATATTTTTGGTATAGTGCGGTTTTTTTATTATATGCCTATGATAAGAAAGGAAATTTCGAATTTGTAGTTATCATGGTTGTCTATTAAAATATGGATTTGGTTTTTGAAGATGTTGATAGGACATTCCACTGCTGGTATTTTATTGTCAGATGAACCTTCGTCGCTATGTTGGGTTGCTGTCATTGAATTTATCTGTGGTGGCCTAGATAGTGCATCTGCTACTACGTTTGTTTTACCGGGTTGATATCTGAGTTCATAATCATATTCTTCTGGGATGGCTTTCCATCTCTTCATTTTGCTGTTTGAATTTTTACTACTAAGAGCATACGTTAAAGGTTGGTGGTCTGTGAATATGATTACCCTTCGGGATCCGTACAGATAATTTCTCAGAGAATTTTTTTTTTTCATTCTTTATTTATTGAATTTTCATATAATAAATATGAACTAACAATAATTAATCAAATCTTATCCTAATACTTTATTTATGTCCTGCCAGTGCCAGCCAAAAATTTTCTTCAACACGTGTTCTGTTCACATACATAGGTGATTATCACTCATCTAAATGGATAAGTGCTACAGTGTCTCTTCTTCTTAAGCGAGTGTGGCCGCCATGATTTAAAATTCGAGCTAGTGGATTTGGGTGTTGTTCAAGCCTTTTTAAATATTTTACTGCATATTATGAAATCATAGTTTTTACTAATGGGACATTGAGATCCTCATGACTTAAAAATTAAGAGAATCATTTTCTTTGCTATGCTGGGTAATTCCAAAAGCATTTTGTTGCTGATCTTATCAAATCCAGGGTCTTTCTTGGGGGTTAAATCGCAAATAGCCTTTTCGATCTCTCTTTTCTCAAATCTTATGGGAACAGCTGCTCTAGCAGCAACAGGTGGTAACTCGACCGCAATATCTTGAGATATATTTGGGGTAAATACGTTTTTTAAATGATTAACAAATAGATTTCCTTTTTCAACATAATTTCTTGCCCAACTTCCATTCAAGTTTCTAATTGGTGGTTTAGAGACAACTGGCCTTTTGAGATTTCTAGCTGCACGCCTGACGCCTGTCTGACGAGCAACTAAATTAATGAGCGTAAAAAACAAAGGGGTGGGGCTTCTTAACAATTGTTTGCTTGAATTAGCATCACTGGTCTAAAAGCACTTTTAAGGTTCGCTTCGGGTATAGCGAATAGAAGTATTATTTAGAAAAAAATTATTCTAAGCACTATTTTAAATTAATTCAAACGAAACTAAAAAACTACACGCTCTGTACACACAAAAAACTTCATAGTTTCTTAGATAATATGACTATTAACTTAGGTAATTTCTATGTTCGAAAAAGTATCTAAAAATTATGTTAAAGTTAGTTAAAAACTTTGAAAATTTACCAATGATAGCAAAGGTATGTTATATTATTATTTTTGAAATATTATCAAAGCTCAATTTTGTACAAGAAAATAGATTTAAGGTAAATTTACTACTTTTTTTTTGATAAACTAAGCATCTTTTTAAAATGTTTTTTTCAATTTATTTAAATAAAATTAAATACCTTCTTCATTTGATTATAACATTTTATTTATCAATTCATAATTTTTACAAAGTCATAAATTTAATATTTAACTGTTACACATTACTTAATTAGTATTACGTATTAGTATTACATTACGAAATATGTGATATTCAAGAATTAACTAAATGATCTTTCTTCTTGTATGACCATATATATATAAGACTTTCTAAGTCTATATTTTTCTTTTAAATAACTATTAGAATACACACATCCATAGATTTCGGTTATTGTAATGTCGAAGCATGGGATAATAATTTTCCTTTCACTTAAACTTGGATATTTTGGATCCAATTTTATTATTCTTAGTTAGTTTACCACGGCTCAACACAACATATGGCTCTTCATCCAAAATGGCCCCCTCTTACACTTCATCATCAATGTTATCCAAATCAGCAAGTTGATTAACTTCATTGGGGTAATCTAAGTTTCAAGTGCTATGGCTTGCTTTTCATCGAGATCCTCCTCAGAATTTTCGTTTGTCTCTGAAATCTTACTGGAATGTTCATCTGGATTTCCGGCCATGACATAATTAGGTATTTGTTTGTTTTTGGTTGATTTTTTGTGAAATAAATATTCTTAGTATATATATAATGATATTTATAGCAATGTCTTACAAAATTCAGATGTAGTATGATATGAGCATCAAGATTGATCTCTGAATCCACTGCGCCGTCATTTTCGCTTTCAGATTTAATTTCAGTTTTAAAAGCTTCGATATATAAATTAAGATTTCTTTATAAGAATTTCGTTTTGCTTAAGTTTAAGCGCTTCTATCCTTAAATGTGTTTCAGAATCATCGTGATTACTAGGGCTGTGTCCATTTCCTCTAAATATATTTTTTATTTAACATACAAATATGATTTGAAATTAAGAAATGTTTATTTATAGTAAATATAAATATAATACATACCATTTATATTTTCTTTACCCGTAGTTTGTTTTATATACAAATATATGTATGACATTTTATTTTTTTTTTAATTTAATTTAAATTTTAACTTTTTTTCACAAAAAATATTTAATTGACAATAAAATAAAACTATGTATGTATGTGTTTTAAAAAAATCGAAGAAGATACCTAACTTAATTAGTAATATTAACAAAAATTTTAGGCAATGCTTATTTTATAAATTGCCAATTTTCTTAGGCAATTAAACTTAGCGTTTTGTTTTTATATAAAAATGAATTACCTATGCGCGCCTTGGTAAAATTACTTAGATTATTTTTTTGTGTGTACAAAGTTTTATTCAAATGAAATTTTTTTTTTTTTTTTTTTTTTTCAATATTTATTTATTGAATCTTCATATATTTAATATGAACTAACAATAATTAATCAAATCTTATCCTAATACTTTATTTATGTCCTGCCATTGCCAGACAAAAATGTTCTTCATCACGGGTTCTGTTCACATATATAAGTGTTTATCGCTCATCTAACTGGGTAAGTGCTGCAGTGTCTCTTCTTCTTAAGCGAGTGTGGCCGCCATGATTTAAGATATTTCGAGCTAGTGGATTTGGGTGTTGTTCAAGCCTTTTTAAATATTTTACCGCATATTTTGTAATCATAATTTTTACTAATGGCACATTGAGATCCTTATGAATGTTTGAGTTTTTAACATACCAGGGAGCGGCTGTGATAATTCGAAGAAGTTTATTTTGGCGCCTTTGAATTTTTTCGATATTAGAGGCCGAGGCAGTGCCCCATAGTTGAATACCGTAGCACCATATTGGCTTTAAGATAGAGTTGTAAAGTAGAAGCTTGCAATCGAGACTAAGGACAGAATTTCTTCCAATAAGCCAATGAATCTGAATGGCTTTCAGTTTCATTTGAGTTAATTTTGCCTCTATATGGCATTTCCACGTTAATCGCCGATCCAGATGCATACCGAGATATTTTACGTGCGAATGTTGAGGAATTATTTGTTTATTGATTGTAATAGGAGGGCAAGATTCCCGGCGCAAGGTGAATGTTATATGTACGCATTTTTGCTCATTGACCATTATCCTCCATTGTCTTAACCATATTTCTAGTTGAAATATGTGATCCTGTAAGTAACGAGATGCTTCATAACGGTTTTCGTGGACGCTTAGAAAAGCTGTATCGTCTGCAAATGTTGAAGTTTGTGTATAGTTGCTTGTTGGCATGTCCGAAGTATAAATTAAGTATAATAGGGGGCCCAGGATGCTGCCTTGTGGGACTCCAGCGTCAATGGGCTGAGGTGAACTTAAGAAATTTCCTTCTTTTATAATAAATTGACGACCGACTAAGTAGCTTTCTAGCAGCTTGTGTGTGTTTGCTGGTAAATTTTGCTTCAATTTATGTAATAAGCCTTCATGCCAGACTTTACCAAAAGCTTGCGAAACATCGATGAAGAGTGCTGAGCAATATTTCTTTTCTTCAAATGCTTTTCTTATGACATTTACTATTCGATGAGTCTGTTCGATTGTGCTGTGTTTTCTTCTAAATCCAAACTGATGGTTTGGAATACATCTATTTTCACTTAAAATCGGTGTTAATTTTGAAACTAATAATTTCTCAAACAGCTTTGACATATTTGATAATAAGCTAATAGGCCTATAAGACTCAACTTTTGTATGATCTTTACCTGGCTTTGGTATCATGGTAACTAAGGAAACCTTCCATTTTTGAGGATAGTGTTCGAGGCGTAAAATAGCATTAAAAATAAAGAGAATAATTTTCTTTGCTATGCGAGGTAGCTCTAAAAGCATTTTATTACTGATCTTATCAATACCAGGTGCCTTCTTAGTGTTTAAGTCACAAATAGCCTTTTCGATTTCTCTTATCTCAAATCTGAAGGGTATAGCTGCTCTAGCAGCAACAGGTGGTAACTCGACCGCAATATTGTGAGATATATTTGGTGTAAATACGTTTTTTAAATGATCGACAAACAGGTTTCCTTTTTCAACATCATTTCTTGCCCAACTTCCATTTAAGTTTCTTAATGGTGGCTTAGAGACAACTGGCCTTTTGAGATTTCTAGCTGCACGCCACAATGAGTAGTCTGATTGTGGAGTTGCATCAAGTTCCTTGAGATATTTTTCCAGTGAAGCCGTTTTCTGAGTCTGCAGTAACATTCTCAGCCTTTTTGTACAGTCTTTTAGTAATTTCTTAAGTTGAGGGGATCTGTGCAATTGCCACTCTCTACGAGCTCTCCTTTTTTCAGACAAAAGACGGTCGACATCTGAGGAATATATTTTATTATTTTTGGTTTTTTTGGGGGCAATACTGGAATGTTGTACAGCTAGTTTTAGAAAACTGTCAAAATTGACAATAGAGCGATCTATATACTCCGGTGTGTTAAGCGGAATATTTTCTGTGCAATGGGTACTAAGATATTTTTTATATTTTAACCAATTTATATGTGTAGCTGACGTCGCTATGTATCCAGAGGGAGATTCAATTCTATTGGTGTTTATTATAGTAACTTTTGTAGGTGTGTGATCAGAGGATAATTCTAAGGAAGCTTCAACGTGAATCGTTTTTGTGGGGATGTTTTTAACAACGCCAAAATCGATGACATCTGGAATTTTTTGCGCATCAGCAGGCCAATATGTTGGTTGGCCACTCGCGACAACATTTAAATTAATTTTAGAGATTGTATTAAACAAAACACGACCCTTTGGTGTTATTAGTCGTGACCCCCAGAAGGTATGTTTAGCGTTATAATCGCCAGCAGCCAGGAAACAGGGCCCCAATGACTTATAATATTTATAATATTGGCTTTCTGATATTGAAAACCTAGGTGGTGAATATAAAGATGAAATTACTATGTTTCGATTTATCTCTTCAACACAAATGTTCGTTGCTTGGAGATAATCTTCACGATGATCACACATTGGGTAGTGTTTAATTCGGTTTTTTATTAAAATGGCAGAACCTCCACAAGCTCTATCTCGAGGGTCCTTGGTATCATATAGAGTATAACCATTGATTTTGAACGTATTTCTTGAGGTCAAATGAGTTTCAGAAACCATCATGACATCAATTTGTTTATTTTTAAGAAAGTATTCTAATTCATTTTTATGTTGGCGGATGCCGTTTGCGTTCCAAAAACAAATTTTTAAACAGTTCATGGCTTGTTAAGTACAGCTTGCAATAACATCGATTGCATTCTAAGAATTTCCTGCATCATATTACCCATTGTGTTTGTAAAATTATTTACTGTTTGCACTAATGTTTCCATTGTTTTTTCTAGCCGACTTAGATTAGAAACTGGAGTTTCGGCATTACTTGTCGAAGCGCCTTGCATTGGTACATTGTTTGATTTTAAGACGTTGGCATAAGAGATTCTGTTACTACTAGGCTGGGGGGCCTGAAGGTCATTACTGTTTACTTGATTTGTTACCTGAGGGGGATTAGTTTTCGGTCCAACCGACTGCTTGACGATAGTATATACAGGGCATCCTCTATAATTGGCAGTGTGATTGCCACCACAGTTGCTGCATTTTTTTAAGTTGGGGTCGGTTTTAGACTTGTCGCAAAGAACTGGGTACTGTGCAATAACTCCCAAATGAAATAAGTCCCAATAAAATAACTCCCAATGAAATAAGTCCCATGAAAAATGAAATAACGCCCAACTGAAAAAAATGAAATAACTTCCAAAGGCAAAAATGAAATAAGTCCCAATTTTTGGGACTTATTTCAAAATGTAAAAATAAATCCCAATAAAAATGAATTAACTTCCAATGAAATAAGTCCCAACAAAAATGAATTAACTCCCATTTTTTTGGTTTCCTTTTACAGAACGCTTTTTATTTCACAATTATATGTAAGCATATACATAATAGTAATAATAATTATAGGTATAAATTTATGTATATTATACATAATTTGATAACAAAAATTATTAAAAAAAAAATTAAACATTCATTTCATTCTAGATTCATTCATTTCTTTGATGACAAAAATAATTAAAAAAATAATTAAACATTCATAAAAACGGCTCAGCGAATAAAGGCCTAACGAACTAACGCCTAAAAAAAAATGAAATAATGCCTAAAAATTGCAACAAAAAATTATATAGGAATTAGGCGGTTGTTCATTATGAAAGAATGTCTAATATTTTAGGCATTCCTTCATTAAAATTGTTAGGTGATTTTTCATAATGAAAGAAAGCCTAACAATCAAAAATGAAAAAACGCCTAATTAGATATTTATTCATTTTTGATTGTTAGGCTTTCTTTCATTAATGTTAGGCGATTTTTCATTTTGCTAAAAGTGTGATTTTTATTACTATTATGCGTGAATTCATTGAAAACTAACAGTTGTATTTACGGTTAGACAAATGTTTTTGCAATTTGTTATCAGTTGTCGTCATTCGTTAAACTTCTATCACTACGAGCAAGTCATTCATAAGTGTTGGACATTAAAAATTATATTATAATTAAAAATGGATTACGAAATTATTTCTGGCAAGAGGATTAATTCAAAATTACTTTATGTAATATCAGAAAAACAGTTGTATAAATTTAAAACATTAATAAGAAATAAAAAGTATTATGTATGTTTAAATAAAAAATGCAAGGCAAAGGTTGAATTAGTGAATGACTTGTGTCAAAAACCAAAAAAAATCATTGAACATTGAACATAATCTTGTAAACATTCTGTAAAAGGGAAAATTATTAGTTTTTAAAATTATAAAAGCAATTGATTTTCCCTTTTACAAAATGCATACACTATCTTGTAAACATTCTGTAAAAGGGAAAATTATTAGTTTTTAAAATTATAAAAGCAATTGATTTTCCCTTTTACAAAATGCATACACTATCTTGTAAACATTCTGTAAAAGGGAAAATTATTAGTTTTTAAAATTATAAAAGTTTTATTAAGTGGAATACATGATTGCTTTGCAACTACTTGCTTTAAGACAGTTTTAAGAACCGTTACAAAACCATCAAAATTTACTAAAATGCAATTTTAAGAGAAATGAAATAACTCCCAACGATAAAATAGTGTTTGCAATTAAAATGAAATAAGTCCCAACTGCGATGAAATAAGTGCCAATGATAACTCCCAAATGAAATAACTCCCAACAAAAAACCTGTTGGGACTTATTTCATTTGGGAGTTATTTCATAATGAAATAACTTCCAACAAAAATTATGAAATAAGTCCCAATGCATTGGGAGTTATTTCATAATGAAATAAGTCCCAATTTGTATGGAAAATTTTTTGGGATTTATTTCATTTTTTCATTGGGACTTATTTCATTTGGGAGTTATTGCACAGTACCAAAGAACTGTACCATGTAATTCGCCACATACTACGCAAACAGGGGGTAAGTAGCAGTATGCCTTAGTATGGCCAAATTCTTGGCAGTTCAGACATTGAACGGGACCACCTCTTTTATGCGGCTCCTCTATAGTTACTTTTCTGTACAGAATATATTTTAAGTTATAGATGGGATGCGTTTCATTTTTTTTAAGTTTAACGTCGCCGGGTTCAAACTCCACTCGAAAAAGTGGTTGGGGAATTTTTTTCTCTATTTTTAATGTTTAATACATGTTTTACCTTGAAGCCTTTTTCTTTAAGGAATGTTTTTACCTCTTCTGGGTCCACACATGAGTCAATACCCTTAATCACTACCTGAAGACCTTTACTGCTTTTCAGTTGGTATGTATAAAAATTTTTTTTGAGTGCCTCAAAGTTGCTTACAATTTTTCGAAAATCATTCTCATGATTGATTTGTATTTTTGTTTCGTTTATACTACCACGCTTGATAGCAGCTACGTAAAACGAATTTTCATCTATAACCGATATTAAACTCTTTATGAGCTCATTAGAATTTTGCTCCCTCAGATATATCGGGGGAGGCTTGGACGATTTTATTACGTTTTGTGCTTCAGAGGATTCATCCTCCAGAATTGCAAAACGATTTTGAGAATTTATTTTATCAAAAGATGGTACTTTTGAGGCCGAAGCAACTGCTGCAGAGGTAGGGCTGCGTCCCCGTTTAAGCACTGTTATGTACCTGTCCATACCAACTTGTACTGTAGGCTTTTGAGAAGTTTTTACTTGAGTTATTGAGTTGTCCATAGCGGCTGTTTTGGGGTTAATTGTTTCATCACTTATTAAAGTTTTTTTTTGCTCTGTGGCAACGCTTGCAGTTAATAAATTTGTTATTGTATTACGATCGACCGTATTTTTAAACAAAGAGGGTGAGAGGGAACGCGTTCGAGTAATAGGTTTAGCCGTTAAATAATTGCTATCATCGATTCTTTTTTCTACGTTTGTTTCGTCAACACTCAATGTAACATACGCATTTCTTTCGTTATGTTTTATTGTTTTTGCATTATATGCATTCATAAGAGTTTTTTTTTATATATTACTGTTTGTTTAATTGTGCTCTTCTTTTCATTTGTTGTTTAAAAAACCCCGAGAATAAAAAAAAGAATAAAGAAAACAAGAAATGTTTTTGCTTAAAATGTATGTATGTATATGTATGTGTGTACATACATATATTTTTGTTAATTGTAATTTTTAATATTTGTATTAAAAATTTTATGTTCACTTATTAAAAATTATTTTAAAGCGTCTATTCATTCGCTGATCTTATATTATTTAAAAAAGATAATAATATTATTATATCATAAATATACACTTATTTATGTTAAAAAAAAACCGTAAGCCGAGTTAAAAAAAAAACAAATGAAATTAATGAGCAAATAGTCACATTTTCTTTACACCAACGTGAAAAATATGACTATTCGCTCATTAATTTCTTGAAGGGAATGTTACAATATCAACAGCAATAAAAAACAACACTTTTTACCGTGAGAGAGTGAGTTTGCACGCAATTTAGAATATATTGATTTTTATTAACTTTCGCTTCAAATCGAGCTTCGTAAAAAATGTTTATTTAAGTAATATAAAATATTAATACTTAAAAAATTGACAACACTGCCGTACGTCTGTTTTGTTTACCCCACGTCTCCACGCGCTTTCTATTTGAACATGATATGACCATAACGCCGGCAGAGCAACGGTATTAATTTGTTCACGTTCTTGTATGTGGCGAATACGTGTTGATGTTCATGTTCTGATGGACCACAATTTTTGTTGTTGTAGCGTTTGGTTGTATACAGAAAATACATTGTATGGCCAACATCATGGCGCACATGGATGCTAACGATGGCAGCACATGGACGAAACATGAACAGTCTACACGAGTAGAATTCATGTGCAACATGCTGTTCTTACCAAGTTGATGGATAGTTGAGACGGGTAGTTATTTTTTAAATAGCAAATAAAAATAGTTTAGCAAGCACTGGGTTTATGCTGTTAAATGTTTTATTATACCACCGAGTTTACACTAAAACAGAGTTTTACGTTAGACACTATATGTTAACACAATTCGCAAATGTTGTTGGTAAAAAATGCATTGGGGTTTTTTCTGTTTTTATGCAGATATAAAAGTAAATAAAGGGTTTTTTAACCTTGAAAGCCTGCATATAGGAAACTATATAAACTATTTAGGTTTTACATTTATTTAATTTTATTTACATTTATTTTATATTGTAACACTTATAATGCTTTAATCACTTGCTAATTATCACAAATGACTTATATACCTTTTTTTTAAACAGGGGAGGGTAAAATTGTTAAAAACGAGTTGTTTTTATTAGAATGAATGCATCGGCAAATTAAGCGCCTACTTTCTTCGGGATTTTACTTAACATTGATTTTATTTACAATTTATTCTAACTTATATAAATTATGAAAACACTTTTTATAATTTTGTTTTTAGAGAGAGGACTATGTCCTCTTTATCTTTATTTCAATTAATTATTTTAAGTTTCCGGAAGACTATGTCTTCTTAATCGGTATTTTTCTGTATTATTTATTACTTCTATATTATTCTAAGTTGCCGGAAGACTATGTCTTCTTAATCGGTCTTGTTGATTAAAAGTTTATTACTTAATAATAAATTTTACTTGTTAACTACTTATATTTATAAAGCAGCTAATCATTATATTGCATTCAATTTAATGCAGAAATGTCGTGAGCATTTTGAATAAAAGGAATAAAAACTATGTTAATTTAACTGAGTCATGAGTTGCGACAGAGGAGATTGAACTTTTAAAGAAATTAACTTTAAGTGTGTCAGCAATTGCATTGCGACAGGGGAGATTGAACTTTAAAAGAAATTAACTTTAAATGTGTCAGCAATTGAATTGCGACAGGGGATATTGAACTTTAATAAAAAAATAAATATGTTAGTTATTAACTCCTCCCTTCTTAAACAATCAAGAAATACGGAATATTGTTTAGTTTTGGTGGTTTAATGGGAGCTTCTTATGCTATTGGTTTAGGGGATTCAATATAATGTTGCACACTTATTGTCGCCTGAGGCTCGTTATTAGTGTGTGGAATTTGAGATTCCAAAACAATTATTTTTTTGCTTTTCAAGAAACTTTTGAATCATGCTATGGAAATGATAATTATACTGAGAATACCAGAGACATTTTCAAATGTCTCTGCTTAGTTAAAATTTCTTCCGTATTATTAATCTGTAACTCGTTAATTTGAGATTCCAAAACAATTATTTTTTTGCTTTTCAAGAAAATTTTGAATCATGCTATGGAAATGATAATTATACTGAGAATACCAGAAACTGACCATCCTCCAATTTTCAAATGTCTCTGCTTAGTTAAAATTTCTTCCGTATTATTAATCTGTAACTCGTTAAGAGCTTCAAGCGATAAGAAATTAATATGGTCGCTTTCAAAAGGAGCGGGCTGCATTAATACAGGGATGATTTGTAAGGGTGAGGTTTCTATATACTAAAAGTCCTATTGTTAATTTTAATAGTGCTGTTGTGAAATTTAATAAGAAGCGTTCCAGATATATTTCTACGCGTTTCATCAATATAAATTGTTGTTTTACAATTATTAAGTAAGATAACGTCGGAATCGATCTCTTCGATTCATGGGATATGATGATTATTGCTCGTTACACATGTAGAATTTTGACTACTTATAAGATTAGGAATACATTTGGTATTAGGAACATTCTTTATTTGGTTTTCTTTACAAATTCTTATATTATTATATTTTTCACAATCATTTCTTACACCATATATAGTTTTTTCGTCTTTTAAAATCTGCTTAAATTCTAGATTAATTACAGAGTTTTCCTTTTTTACCGGTCTTAAGATAACGTTTTTGTAGGTTTCTTTTCTTGTTAAGGGAATCTTAACCAAATAGAATATTTTTTTATTAGTGCTGTATAAGACAGATACCTTGGCAAATTGGAGTGCCTCTTCAATATTTTCTTTTCTAATTTTACTTGTAGCAATTTCAGTTTCTTTTTTATCTAATATTAATGGGTTAACAATTCCAAGCTTTGCGCATTCAATTGCATTCTGAATATTTATTAATTCTTCCTTAACTAGTCTTACTCTATTTTGTAAATTTATAACTATTTCATTTTTTAATAATACATCTTTCCTTATTACATTTGACATTTTATTTACTACATCTGTTAGGTTTTTTAATCTTTTATTGAAAGCTTCGTTAACGTACACTTGTTTATTATTATTTTTATTTAGATCATTTATGTTACTAGCTTTTATTTCGAAATCGTCGTGATCTGGGGATCCTGCGACATATTTCCAAATAGTACCTATGAACTTTGTCTCTTATTAACTCTGACAAAGATTTCTTCTCCTGTTGAATAAGTTTTTATTTCGTGCCTATTTTGATTATGATAGTCTAAGTCCTGTTTCTGTTTTTCTGTTAAACGATTCATAATTTCTTGTTCAAAATTGCTTTGTTTGGATCATTACTTGAATTTCTGTTAAAAAATATATCTATCGGTTTTCTGCCGGTGGGGGATGAATTGACCTGTGATACTCGTGTATTGCTCTTGTAAGTTAGTCATGAAAAGTAGTGTGAAGTTTGTCTGGTTTTAAGCATCTCATAATATCTGAAAGAGTAGAATGAAATCTTTCTATTTGACCGTTAACAGAACTAGAGTAGGGTGGTGTAGTGCAGGTTTCAATGCCAAACTGATCTTTAAGAAGAAAATTTATTGATACGGAATTTAAGGATTTTTCATTGTCTATGACTATGTACTTAGGGATACCAAAGGCTAAAACTATTTCTTTTTACGGTTCTTTAATATCTTCTATTGCCCTAGATTTTAAAATTTTGATTAAAGCGTATTTTGAAAATGTGTCCATTGCTGTTAGTACAAGATTTCCTTCGGTAGAGTAAATGTCAATATGGATGATTTCTCCAGGATTTTGTGGAATTGGTGTGGGTTGGAATTGTGGTTTATTAGGACGACGATCATATTCTTGTTCTCTGCAGATTTGACAATTTTAAACAATTCTATTGGATTTTTCTGTCATTTTTGGGAAATAGAAGTTTTATCTGCTCTCTATTTTCTTTAGCATTTCTGTGGGCTCTTCTGTGTTCTTTGATTAAGACCTCTTTTTGTTCTACATTGTTAATTATTTCTTTGACCTGTGACTGTGTGAATCTTGTTTTATAATTTACTAGCTGTCCCGCAAACGTTGTTTTGCCACATAACTTACTATTTCTAGTGAAAGAAAGAGAATAAAGCGCTTTATACCATGATCGGCGATGAGAAAAAAACAATTACATATTTAAAAGTTTAACATAAAAAAGTGATGTATTTTTTTATCCATTACGAAGGTCAATTGCGTAAACGATGTTTTCTGTCAGTCCGTCTTTAGCAAACACAAAAAATCTTGATGGCTTGCCGACGGGAGAACATGCCACGTGTAATTGTCCGTGTGAAAAACATGGTTTGCTCAAATCTAAGCCGCAAACAGACATCGTTTGGCCTTGCGACCTTTTGATTGTCATTGCAAATGCCAATCTAATAGGAAATTAAACGCGTTTGAATTCAATTAGGACGTCTGTGGCAATCATCGGAGTTCGTGCCAGCAAAACATTTTCGTCTCGGAATTTACCATTTAAATAGTAGCTTCGATAACGTTTTTCATCAATTGTTTAACGAACAATCGTGTACCATTGCATAGCCGAAGTAGAAACACCTTAGAAACAAATTTATCAAAAAAATATATAAACTTTTGCAAAGAATCGGTTAATTAATTAAGAAGGTATAGGAGGGAATTGGGTGCTTTTACCTTTTTTGCTTTATTTTACGCCTTCAAGACATGAAACTATCATCGGATAATTCATTAGACGACATGGGTAGAGGTAGGATTTACCCTTTTTGCCCTATTTTGCGCCCTAATTGTTGAAATTTCCAAAAAATTTACATCTTAAAGTTCCTTTAGATATAACAGTGTCTGCATGCCTAATTTTAGGAGAACCGGTTGATTAGTTAAGCAGATATAGGGAGGGGTAGCGTTTACCACTCTTGCCCTATTTTACGCCCTAAATAATAAAAATTATACGCTACAGTTCCTTCCAGATGTTACACTACTTGACTGCCAAATTTCAAGAAAATCGGTTGATTAGTTAAGAAGTTATTGGGAGGGGGAGGTTTTAACCGATTTGCCCTATTTTATGCCCTCTAGCGATATGAAATATACATTAAGATCTATTCCGAATGTCATTGTACACATAGGACATTACGATACATGGTTTGGTAACTTTTCAAATGACAATAAAAAATCATATGATATCTGTATGGGAAAAATATATAGGAAAATCTAAATGCCATATCTCCGGAAACACTGGGCCGATGTCGTGCAAATTTCACATAAGCCATCTTCAGACTATCCCCAAAGTACCCTTACCTTTTGGTTTAATTCGGTCGAACCGTTTTCACAGTTAGTGGTGACATCAAAATGTACACTTCTTTTTATATACATATATAGAAAATGAAATGCTCGGAATAAAATTCTTGAATTACCCCCATAATTGGTTCAGTAGTAAATAGTCCATTAATTACGCTAGGATTAAGATATTTTTTTAAAATCGAAATTAATATATTTTTGGTATAGTGCGGTTTTTTTATTATATGCCTATGATAAGAAAGGAAATTTCGAATTTGTAGTTATCATGGTTGTCTATTAAAATATGGATTTGGTTTTTGAAGATGTTGATAGGACATTCCACTGCTGGTATTTTATTGTCTGATGAACCTTCGTCGCTATGTTGGGTTGCTGTCATTGAATTTATCTGTGGTGGCCTAGATAGTGCATCTGCTACTACGTTTGTTTTACCGGGTTGATATCTGAGTTCATAATCATATTCTTCTGGGATGTCTTTCCATCTCTTCATTTTGCTGTTTGAATTTTTACTACCAAGAGCATACGTTAAAGGTTGGTGGTCTGTGAATATGATTACCCTTCGGGATCCGTACAGATAATTTCTCAGAGAATTTTTTTTTCATTCTTTATTTATTGAATCTTCATATAATAAATATGAACTAACAATAATTAATCAAATCTTATCCTAATACTTTATTTATGTCCTGCCAGTGCCAGCCAAAAATTTTCTTCAACACGTGTTCTGTTCACATACATAGGTGATTATCACTCATCTAAATGGATAAGTGCTACAGTGTCTCTTCTTCTTAAGCGAGTGTGGCCGCCATGATTTAAAATAATTCGAGCTAGTGGATTTGGGTGTTGTTCAAGCCTTTTTAAATATTTTACTGCATATTATGAAATCATAGTTTTTACTAATGGGACATTGAGATCCTCATGACTTGAAAATTAAGAGAATCATTTTCTTTGCTATGCTGGGTAATTCCAAAAGCATTTTGTTGCTGATCTTATCAAATCCAGGGTCTTTCTTGGGGGTTAAATCGCAAATAGCCTTTTCGATCTCTCTTTTCTCAAATCTTATGGGAACAGCTGCTCTAGCAGCAACAGGTGGTAACTCGTCCGCAATATCTTGAGATATATTTGGGGTAAATACGTTTTTCAAATGATTAACAAATGGATTTCCTTTTTCAACATAATTTCTTGCCCAACTTCCATTCAAGTTTCTAATTGGTGGTTTAGAGACAACTGGCGTTTTGAGATTTCTAGCTGCACGCCATAATGAGTAGTCTGATTGTGGAGTTGCATCAAGTTCCTTAAGATACTTTTCCTGAGAAGCCGTTTTCTAGGTTTGCAGTAACTTTCTTAGCCTTTTTGTACACTCTTTTAGTAAGTTCTTAAGTTGCGGGGATCTGTGCAATTGCCACTCTCTTCGAGCTCTCCTTTCTTCAGACAAGAGACGCTCGACATCTGTGGAATATATTTTAATATTTTTTGTTTTTTTGAGGGCAATATTGGAATGTTGTACAGCTAGTTTTAGAAAACTGTAAAAATTAACAATAGAGCGATCTACATTCTCCGGTGTGATAAGCGGAATATTTTCTGTGCATTGGGTACTGAGATATTTTTTATATTTTAACCAATTAATTTTTGTAGCTGACGTCGCTAAGTAACCAGTCGGAGATACAATTCTACTGGGGTTCATTATAGTAACAATTGAAGGTGTGGGGTCGGAAGATAATTCTAAGGAAGCTTCAACATGAATCGTTTCTATGGGGATGTTTTTAACCACGCCGAAATCGATGACATCTGGAATTTTTTGCTGATCAGTAGGTCAATATGTTGGTTGTCCACTCGCTACCACATTTAAATCCATTTTACAAATAGTATTAAGTAAAACACGACCCTTTGGTGTTATAAGTCGTGACCCCCAGAAGGTGCGTTTAGCGTTATAATCGCCAGCGGCCAGGAAACAAGGTCCTAATGATTAAAAATATTTATAAAATTGGCTTTCTGATATTGAAAATCTAGGTGGGGAGTATAACGATGAAATTACTAGGTTTCTATTTAATTCCTCAACGCAAATGTTCGTTGCTTGGAGATAGCCTTCACGATGATCACACATTAGGTAGTGTTTGATTCGGTTTTTTATTAAAATGGCAGAACCTCCACAAGCTCTATCTCGAGGGTCCTTGGTATCATATGGTGTATAACCATTGATTTTAAACGTATTTCTTGAGGTCAAATGTTTTTCAGAAACCATCATGACATCAATTAGTTTATTTTTAAGAAAGTATTCTAATTCATTTGTATGTTGGCTTATGCCGTTTGTGTTCCAAAAACAAATTCTTAAACAGTTCATGGCTTGTTAAGTACAGCTTGCAATAACATCGATTGCATTCTTAGAATTTCCTGCATCATATTACCCATTGTGTTTGTAAAATTATTTACTGTTTGCACTAATGTTTCCATGGTTTTTTCTAAACGACTTATATTTGACACTGGAGTTTCATCATTACTTGACGAAGCACCTTGCGTTGGCACATGGTTTGATTTTAAGACGTTAGCATATGAGGTTCTGCTATTACTAGCCTGCGTAGCCTGAATGTCATTAGGGTTTACTTGATTTGATACCTGCGTTTGAGGGGGATTCATTTTCGGTCCAGAAGACTGCTTGACGATAGTGTATACAGGGGATCCTCTGTAATCTCTCTCAGAGAATTTAACGACCAAATTATAGCCAACATTTCTTTCTCGTTTGTGGCGTAATTTTCTTCGGTTTTACTTAGTGCTCGGGAAAGAAAGGTTATAGGCTTTTTGTTTTGTGACAAGACTGCACCGATTGCGTAGTCGGAAGCATCTGTCGTTAACTTGAAACATTTTTCAAAGTCAGGGTGAGAGAGAACTATATCACTAGAGATTAACGAGTTTTTTAATTTTTGAAATGCATCCACGGCATTCTGGTCTAAAGATATTTTTGTATTTTTGGAGGCATTTTTTGAAAAGCGTCCTTCTTCCCCTCTTAAAAGGGATGTCAGGGGCTTAGCAAGTTTCGCGTAATCTTGGATGATGCGCCTATAATAACCTGACATTCCTAGGAAGCTTCTTAAATCTTTTAGAGTTTTTGGGGTTTGTAGTTGGGCTATTGCTTCTACTTTTTGTTTGTTAGCTTTTATTTCTTTTGGTTCCTACAATAAATCCTAGAAACTCAATTTCTGTTTTTAAAAATTCACATTTGTCGAGCTGTTATTTGAAGTTTGCGGATTCTTATGTTTTAAATATTTTGTCTAGATTTTCAAAGTGTTCTTTTTCAGTTTTGGAAAATATAATTATGTCATAATCTGTCATCTATGTGGTCCCTTGAAACGTCATCTAAAGTTCGTTGGAAAATTTATGGCGAGTTTTTTAATCCGAATGGAAGTCGGATGAATTAAAATTTTCCGTTATTGACTGAAAATGCTGTTTTCTCTATATCGCTTTCTTTTAAGGGAATTTGGTAAAAACCACTTTTAAGGTCTACCACTGAAAAGTACTTATTTTTTCCTAAATTTGCAAGAACTTCGTTAATTTCCGGGATAGGGTATCTATCGGGTGCAGTGATCGCGTTCAACTTCCTGTAGTCAATGACCATTCTGTTTTTTTTTCGCCGGATGCGTCCATTTTTTTCGCGACAATCCAGACGTGTGCATTGTAAGGTGATCTAGAAGGCCTGATTATACCATCGCTTAAAAGTTCATTTATTTGTTTTTCAACTTCGTTCTTGAGTGCCATGTGATAAGGATATGATTTACAATATATCGGTGAGTCAGATGTGGTTCGAATCTCTCCTTTGATTCGAGAAGTAAATGTAAGTTTTTTATTAGAGTCTTTAAATAAATTGGGATGATTTTTTATAATTTCTTCTAATTGAGATTTTTGAGCATCGTCCGTATGACCAATTGTTTAACGAACAATCGTGTACCATTGCATAGCCGAAGTAGAAACACCTTAGAAACAAATTTATCAAAAAAATATATAAACTTTTCCAAAGAATCGGTTAATTAATTAAGAAGGTATAGGAGGGGGTTAGGTGCTTTTACCTTTTTTGCTTTATTTTACGCCTTCAAGACATGAAACTATCATCGGATAATTCATTAGACGACATGGGTAGAGGTAGGATTTACCCTTTTTGCCCTATTTTGCGCCCTAATTGTTGAAATTTCCAAAAAATTTACATCTTAAAGTTCCTTTAGATATAACAGTGTCTGCATGCCTAATTTTAGGAGAACCGGTTGATTAGTTAAGCAGATATAGGGAGGGGTAGCGTTTACCACTCTTGCCCTATTTTACGCCCTAAATAATAAAAATTATACGCTACAGTTCCTTCCAGATGTTACACTACTTGCCTGCCAAATTTCAAGAAAATCGGTTGATTAGTTAAGAAGTTATTGGGAGGGGGAGGTTTTAACCGATTTGCCCTATTTTATGCCCTCTAGCGATATGAAATATACATTAAGATCTATTCCGAATGTCATTGTACACATAGGACATTACGATACATGGTTTGGTAACTTTTCAAATGACAATAAAAAATCATATGATATCTGTATGGGAAAAATATATGTATAGGAAAATCTAGCTGTCCCGGCAAACGTTGTTTTGCCATATTACTAATTTCTAGTGAAAGAAAGAGGAATAAAGCGCTTTATACCATGATCGCCGATGAAAAGTAATTGTGTGTACGATATGTTTTGTCAGTCCGTCTTTAGCCAAAACAAATAAACTCGATGGCTTGCCGACGCGAGAACATGCCACGTCCAAGCCGCAAGCAGACATCGTTTGGCCTTGCAACCTATTCATTGTTATTGCATAACAAATTAAACGCTTTTGAATTCATTTGGGTCGTCTGTGGCAATCATCGGAGTTTGTGGCAGAATAATATTTTCGTCTCGGAATTTACCATTCAAAATGGAAGCTTCGATAACGTTTTTCATCAATTTTTTATTGTATAGGCGACGTAAAATAACCGGAGAAAATTAAAAAAAAAAAATACACCAACTTTTCAAAAGAATCGGTTTATTAATTAAAAAGGTATACCCCTTTTGCTTTATTTTGCGCCGTAAGTGTAAAAGTTTATAGCTATTGCTTCCTTCAAGACTTAAAACTATCATCGGATTATTAATTAAGAAGACATGGAAAGAGGGAGCTTTTACCCCTTTTGCCCTATTTTACGCCCTTTTTGTTGGAATTTCCAGAAAATGTATATCTTAAAGTTCCTTTAGATGTTACAGTGTCTGCATGCCAAATGTTAAGAAAACCGGTTAATTAGTTAAGAAGATATAGGGAGAGGAAGCGTTTACCCCTCTTGCCCTATTTCACGCCCTAAATAATAAAAATTATAGGCTAAAGTTAATCAAGATGTTACACTATTTGCCTGCCAATTTAAAAAAAATCGGTTAATTAGTTAAGAAGATATTGGGAGGGGGAGCTTTTACCCGTTCGCCCTATTTTACACCCTCTAGCGATTTAAAGTATACATTAAGATCTATTCCGAATGTTATTGTACACAAAAAACATTACGATACATGGTTTGGCAACTTTTCAAGTGGCAATAAAAAATCATAATATGGAAAATGGGTTTTTGTTGATATTTATATGGGAATATATAGGAAATTCTAAATGACATATCTCCGGAACCACTGGGACGATTTAGTGAAAACTTTACATAAACCATCTACAGACTACTCTCAAAGTATCCTTTGGTTTTTGGTTTAAATCGGTCGAGCGGTTTTCGCAGTTAGTGGTGACATCAAAGTGTACACTTCTTTTTATATATATAGATGAAATGTTCGGAATAAAATTCTTGAATTACCCCCATAATTGGTTCAGTAGTAAATAGTCCATTAATTACGCTAGGATTAAGATATTTTTTTAAAATCGAAATTAATATATTTTTGGTATAGTGCGGTTTTTTTATTATATGCCTATGATAAGAAAGGAAATTTCGAATTTGTAGTTATCATGGTTGTCTATTAAAATATGGATTTGGATTTTGAAGATGTTGATAGGACATTCCACTGCTGGTATTTTATTGTCAGATGAACCTTCGTCGCTATGTTGGGTTGCTGTCATTGAATTTATCTGTGGTGGCCTAGATAGTGCATCTGCTACTACGTTTGTTTTACCGGGTTGATATCTGAGTTCATAATCATATTCTTCTGGGATGGCTTTCCATCTCTTCATTTTGCTGTTTGAATTTTTACTACTAAGAGCATACGTTAAAGGTTGGTGGTCTGTGAATATGATTACCCTTCGGGATCCGTACAGATAATTTCTCAGAGAATTTTTTTTTTCATTCTTTATTTATTGAATTTTCATATAATAAATATGAACTAACAATAATTAATCAAATCTTATCCTAATACTTTATTTATGTCCTGCCAGTGCCAGCCAAAAATTTTCTTCAACACGTGTTCTGTTCACATACATAGGTGATTATCACTCATCTAAATGGATAAGTGCTACAGTGTCTCTTCTTCTTAAGCGAGTGTGGCCGCCATGATTTAAAATAATTCGAGCTAGTGGATTTGGGTGTTGTTCAAGCCTTTTTAAATATTTTACTGCATATTATGAAATCATAGTTTTTACTAATGGGACATTGAGATCCTCATGACTTAAAAATTAAGAGAATCATTTTCTTTGCTATGCTGGGTAATTCCAAAAGCATTTTGTTGCTGATCTTATCAAATCCAGGGTCTTTCTTGGGGGTTAAATCGCAAATAGCCTTTTCGATCTCTCTTATCT
Source organism: Pollenia griseotomentosa (assembly GCA_963931875.1). Taxonomy (NCBI): domain Eukaryota; kingdom Metazoa; phylum Arthropoda; class Insecta; order Diptera; family Polleniidae; genus Pollenia; species Pollenia griseotomentosa. The sequence goes on along the minus strand of OZ007563.1, from coordinate 158,325,097 downwards.
CAAATCAAATCTTATGGGAACAGCTGCTCTAGCAGCAACAGGTGGTAACTCGTCCGCAATATCTTGAGATATATTTGGGGTAAATACGTTTTTCAAATGATTAACAAATGGATTTCCTTTTTCAACATAATTTCTTGCCCAACTTCCATTCAAGTTTCTAATTGGTGGTTTAGAGACAACTGGCGTTTTGAGATTTCTAGCTGCACGCCATAATGAGTAGTCTGATTGTGGAGTTGCATCAAGTTCCTTAAGATACTTTTCCTGAGAAGCCGTTTTCTAGGTTTGCAGTAACTTTCTTAGCCTTTTTGTACACACTTTTATTAAGTTCTTAAGTTGCGGGGATCTGTGCAATTGCCACTCTCTTCGAGCTCTCCTTTTTTCAGACAAGAGACGCTCGACATCTGTGGAATATATTTTAATATTTTTTGTTTTTTTGAGGGCAATATTGGAATGTTGTACAGCTAGTTTTAGAAAACTGTAAAAATTAACAATAGAGCGATCTACATTCTCCGGTGTGATAAGCGGAATATTTTCTGTGCATTGGGTACTGAGATATTTTTTATATTTTAACCAATTAATTTTTGTAGCTGACGTCGCTAAGTAACCAGTCGGAGATACAATTCTACTGGGGTTCATTATAGTAACAATTGAAGGTGTGGGGTCGGAAGATAATTCTAAGGAAGCTTCAACATGAATCGTTTCTATGGGGATGTTTTTAACCACGCCGAAATCGATGACATCTGGAATTTTTTGCTGATCAGTAGGCCAATATGTTGGTTGTCCACTCGCTACCACATTTAAATCCATTTTGCCAATAGTATTAAATAAAACACGACCCTTTGGTGTTATAAGTCGTGACCCCCAGAAGGTGTGTTTAGCGTTATAATCGCCAGCGGCCAGGAAACAAGGTCCTAATGATTAAAAATATTTATAATTTTGGCTTTCTGATATTGAAAATCAAGGTGGGGAGTATAACGATGAAATTACTAGGTTTCTATTTAATTCCTCAACGCAAATGTTCGTTGCTTGGAGATAGCCTTCACGATGATCACACATTAGGTAGTGTTTGATTCGGTTTTTTATTAAAATGGCAGAACCTCCACAAGCTCTATCGCGAGGGTCCTTGGTATCATATGGTGTATAACCATTGATTTTAAACGTATTTCTTGAGGTCAAATGTTTTTCAGAAACCATCATGACATCAATTAGTTTATTTTTAAGAAAGTATTCTAATTCATTTGTATGTTGGCTTATGCCGTTTGTGTTCCAAAAACAAATTCTTAAACAGTTCATGGCTTGTTAAGTACAGCTTGCAATAACATCGATTGCATTCTTAGAATTTCCTGCATCATATTACCCATTGTGTTTGTAAAATTATTTACTGTTTGCACTAATGTTTCCATGGTTTTTTCTAAACGACTTATATTTGACACTGGAGTTTCATCATTACTTGACGAAGCACCTTGCGTTGGCACATGGTTTGATTTTAAGACGTTAGCATATGAGGTTCTGCTATTACTAGGCTGCGTAGCCTGAATGTCATTAGGGTTTACTTGATTTGATACCTGCGTTTGAGGGGGATTCATTTTCGGTCCAGAAGACTGCTTGACGGTAGTGTTTACAGGGGATCCTCTGTAATCTCTCTCAGAGAATTTAACGACCAAATTAAAGCCAACATTTCTTTCTCGTTTGTGGCGTAATTTTCTTCGGTTTTACTTAGTGCTCGGGAAAGAAAGGTTATAGGCTTTTTGTTTTGTGACAAGACTGCACCGATTGCGTAGTCGGAAGCATCTGTCGTTAACTTGAAACATTTTTCAAAGTCAGGGTGAGAGAGAACTATATCACTAGAGATTAACGAGTTTTTTAATTTTTGAAATGCATCCAGGGCATTCTGGTCTAAAAATATTTTTGTATTTTTGGAGGCATTTTTTGAAAAGCGTCCTTCTTCCCCTCTTAAAAGGGATGTCAGGGGCTTAGCAAGTTTCGCGTAATCTTGGATGATGCGCCTATAATAACCTGACATTCCTAGGAAACTTCTTAAATCTTTTAGAGTTTTTGGGGTTTGTAGTTGGGCTATTGCTTCTAATTTTTGTTTGTTAGCTTTTATTTCTTTTGGTTCCTACAATAAATCCTAGAAACTCAATTTCTGTTTTTAAAAATTCACATTTGTCGAGCTGTTTTTTGAAGTTTAAGAATCCGTTTTAAATATTTTGTCTAGATTTTCAAAGTGTTCTTTTTCAGTTTTGGAAAATATAATTATGTCATCTATGTCATAATCTGTCATCTATGTGGTCCCTTGAAACGTCATCTAAAGTTCGTTGGAAAATTTATGGCGAGTTTTTTAATCCGAATGGAAGTCGGATGAATTCAAATTTTCCGTTATTGACTGAAAATGCTGTTTTCTCTATATCGCTTTCTTTTAAGGGAATTTGGTAAAAACCACTTTTAAGGTCTACCACTGAAAAGTACTTATTTTTTCCTAAATTTGCAAGAACTTCGTTAATTTCCGGGATAGGGTATCTATCTGGTGCAGTGATCGCGTTCAGCTTCCTGTAGTCAATGACCATTCTGTTTTTTTTTCGCCGGATGCGTCCATTTTTTTCGCGACAATCCAGACGTGTGCATTGTAAGGTGATCTAGAAGGCCTGATTATACCATCGCTTAAAAGTTCATTTATTTGTTTTTCAACTTCGTTCTTGAGTGCCATGTGATAAGGATATGATTTACAATATATCGGTGAGTCAGATGTGGTTCGAATCTCTCCTTTGATTCGAGAAGTAAATGTAAGTTTTTTATTAGAGTCTTTGAATAAATTGGGATGATTATTTATAATTTCTTCTAATTGAGATTTTTGAGCATCGTCCGTATGACTAGTTCTAAATTCCATTTTGTTTACGGATTGGGAAATTTGTTGGTGAATTCTAATTTTGATTATGTGATTTATTAACATGTATTTTTCTTTAATATGAATTATTGCGTGTAGGCTGTCATGGCCTAACATACCATAAAATGATTTTAAAGGGAGTAAAATATAAAATTTAATAGAATGATTGGGTAAATTAAACAGGTTCGCGAATGTATGATGTGTGATTTTAATGTCGCCAGAAACTGAATTGGCAAAAAAGGGTTTTTCGTTTTGTTTAGGATTGTTAACGAGAGATTCTTGAATGTAATTTTTATTAGACCCTGTGGCTATTAAAATTTTTAAGAATTAAATATTGTGTAGGGATTTCGTATTGTTAATCCTGTTGATTTAAAGAATCAACGTATTTTCCCATATCTTCATTTTGCAGTTGCTGGTAGTAGTTGGCCTCGTAATTTTCAGGTTGAAATTCTTCATATTTCATTATATTGTCGAAATTTTGCTGTTCGGTATGTATGTGAAAATTTCGTTGTTGTTTGAATGGTGGTGGGACGTGATTAGGGGTTTTTCCCGGGAATTTCAATTATTTTATTTCCCGTTTTCCCGGGATTTTTCTTGCGGGATCCCGGGAAATAAAAAAATCCTAATAATTTCAGAAAATAGCTATTTATACTTTGGAATTTAGTTTTCTATTCCCTAAAAATTAGCATCTGTGGATGGGTTGTGGATTAGATAAATTACAAGAAGTGAGTACATACGTAAATCAATGTCTCCTGATGCAATAAATCTACTAAAAGCAGAATGGGCAGTGCAACAGTTGATAATTATTACATTTAGTGAAGTGAAGAGTTAATAAAGTACATTAATTCAAAATAAGATGCAGGCAGTAAAGTTTCATTGCCCATGAACAAGTCTTAAAAATAGGAGATACCTAAACATATCGCTCCTTTATTGCAACATAGTCATATCTACAAAAACAAACGATCTTTGCAAAATGCGATTAAAGTTTTCAAAATGTACCGACTTAAAGATATATTTTGCTATAACTTCGGTTCTGTTTGAGATACGACTAGATGCAATGAAGGAGCGATATGTTTAATAGGTGATAAACACAAATTTTCAATTTCAATTTTTGTTGGTTTATATACCCGTGAAGTGCGGGGAAACCGAAATAAAATAACAGTTTGGAAACTCGTGTAAGATACTACAACATACAACTTTTCATTTATTGAAATGAAAAGGTTTGTAAGAAGCAGTCCGGTTGATGCTTTTTTTGCATAAACCTTTACATACATTTGACTGATATAGACGTTGTTTATAAAAAGAAAAAATTGCTTCTGATTGTGAATCCGAAGCATGCTAAAACGGTGCACTTTTAACTATTTGTTCAACCTGGGTAAAAAAAGAACGAAATTTTTCGGAAACATGATAATTAGTAAATAAAATCAGGAATATACTTTTTGATGCGCTTTGAGTGTGTCAGTTATTTCCTAACGGTCTAATTTATAAAAAATAAAACCGGTTAATAAAGGCTTTATGAAACGGATTTTCAAACAAAATCCGTTTAATAAACCCTTTATTAACATGTTTTATTTTTTATAAATAAGGCAGTTAGCCGTTAAAAAAACGTTATATATTTCCTTAAAATATTTTATCTATTTTATTAATTAACTTTTTGATCTCATATCTTGAGCACAGTTAAACGGTGAAAAACAAAAACAATTTATTGCATGAATAAAAACAATGAAACAACAATAAAACTGAATGATAGAAATGTTTATGTGACAGTGCATGCTAACGAAGACAATGCTGTAATAAATAAAACAAAAGAAAACAATAGTAACTACCTAACGGCTAAACCAATTTTTAGAACACGATCCCTTTCGCCCTCTCTTTTTACAAAGACGGTTGATGGTGATACGTTAAAAAATATAAACCTCACACTTGCAAGTGTTGCCACAACGGCAAACACAATCTTATTAACAAATGGTACCATGAACTCTAACACAGATGCAATGCAAACATCTCAAGTAAAAAGTGGTCAAAAGCCTCAAGTACAAGTTGGTATGGACAGGTACATAACAGTGCTTAAACGGGGTCGCAGCCCTACCTCTGCAGCAGTTGCTTCGGCTTCAAAAGTACCTTCTTTTGATAAAATAAACTCTCAAAATCGTTTTGCAATTCTGGAGGATGAATCCTCGGAAGCACCAAACGTTATAAAATCTTCTAAGCCACCCCCGATATATCTAAGGGAGCAAAACTCAAGTGAGTTAATAAAGAGCGTGATCTCGGTAATAGGTGAAAATTCGTTTTACGTAGCTGCAATCAAGCGTGGAAATATAAATGAGACAAAAATACAGGTTAATCATGAGAATGATTTTCGTAAATTAACTAACAAATTCGAAGCCCTTAAAAAAAGCTTTTACACATACCAACTAAAGAGCAGCAAAGGTCTTCAGGTAGTGATCAAGGGCATAGACTCATGCGTGGACCCAGATGAAATTAAAACTTTTTTGGAAGAGAAGGGTTTTAAAATAAAAAACGTTACAAATATTAAAAACAGGGAAAAAAATCCCCAACCATTATTTCGGGTAGAATTAGAACCTGGCGACATTAAGCTTAAAAAAAATGAAACGCATCCTATTTATAATTTAAAATATATTCTCTACAGAAGAATAACTATAGAGGAGCCGCACAAAAGAAATGGTCCCGTTCAATGTCTTAATTGCCAAGAATTTGGCCATACTAAGGCATACTGCTATTTACCCCCTGTTTGCGTCGTATGTGGAGAATTACATTGTACAGTCCAGTGCGATAAGTCTAAAAATGACCCCAATGTAAAAAAATGTAGCAACTGTGGCGGAAATCACACTGCCAATTATAGAGGATGCCCTGTATATACTATCGTCAAGCAGTCGGCTGGACCGAAAACTAATCCCCCACAAATGCAGGTACCAAATCAAGTAAACACTAATGGCATTCAAGCTCCGCAGCCTAGTAATAACAGAACCTCGTATGCTAACGTCCTTAAATCAAACCATGTGCCAATGCAAGGCGCTTCGCCAAGTAATGATGAAACTCCAGTTTCTAATTTAACTCGTCTTGAAAAAACCATGGAAACATTAGTGCAAACAGTTAATAATTTTACGAACACAATACGTAATATGATGCAGGAAATTCTAAGAATGCAATCGATGTTATTGCAAGCTGTACTTAACAAGCCATGAACTGTTTAAAAATCTGTTTTTGGAACGCAAACGGCATCCGCCAACATAAAAATGAATAAGAATACTTTCTAAAAAATAAACAAATTGATGTCATGATGGTTTCTGAAACTCATTTGACCTCAAGAAATACGTTTAAAATCAATGGTTATACACTATATGATACCAAGGACCCTCGAGATAGAGCTTGTGGAGGTTCAGCCATTTTAATTAAAACCCGAGTCAAACACTACCTAATGTTTGATCACCGCGAAGATTATCTCCAAGCAACGAACATTTGCGTTGAGGAATTAAATAGAAACCTAGTAATTTCATCGTTATACTCACCGCCTAGATTTTCAATATCAGAAAGCCAATACTGTAAATATTTTAAATCATTAGGACCCTGTTTCCTAGCTGCTGGCGATTATAACGCTAAACATACCTTCTGGGGGTCACGACTTATAACACCAAAGGGTCGTGTCTTATTTAACACAATTTCTAAAATGGATTTAAATGTGGTAGCGAGCGGACAACCAACATATTGGCCTACTGATCATCAAAAAATTCCAGATGTTATCGATTTCGGCGTGGTTAAAAACATCCCCATAGAAACGATCCATGTTGAAGCTTCCTTAGAATTATCTTCTGACCATACACCTACAATTGTTACTATAATGAACCCCAATAGAATTGTATCTCCGACTGGTCACTTAGCGACGACAGCTACGCAAATTAACTGGTTAAAATATAGAAAATACCTCAGCACCCATTGCACAGAAAATATTCCGCTTAGTACACCGGAGTATGTAGATCGCTCTATTGCCAATTTTGACAGTTTTCTGAAACTAGCTGTTCAACATTCCAGTATTGCCCCCAAAAAAACAAAAAATATTAAAATATATTCCACAGATGTCGAGCGTCTCTTGTCTGAAAAAAGGAGGGCTCGAAGAGAGTGGCAATTGCACAGATCCCCGTTACTTAAGAACTTACTAAAAGAGTGTACAAAAAAGCTTAGAAAGTTACTGCAGACTCAGAAAACGGCTTCTCTGGAAAAATATCTTAAGGAACTTGATGCAACCCCACAATCAGACTACTCATTATGGCGTGCAGCTAGAAATCTCAAAAGGCCAGTTGTCTCTAAACCACCATTAAGAGACTTGAATGGTAGTTGGGCAAGAAATGATGTTGAAAAAGGAAATCTGTTTGTTAATCATTTAAAAAACGTATTTACCCCAAACATATCTCACGATATTGCGGCTGAGTTACCACCTGTTGTTGCTAGAGCAGCTGTTCCCCTAAGATTTGAGATAAGAGAAATCGAAAAAGCTATTTGTGATTTAAACCCCAAGAAGGCTCCTGGTTTTGATAAGATCAGCAACAAAATGCTTCTGGAGCTACCCAGCATAGCAAAGAAAATTATTCTTTTAATTTTTAATGCTATTTTACGACTTGAATACTACCCTCAAAAATGGAAGGTCTCATTAGTTACGATGATACCAAAGCCAGGAAAAGATCACTCCAAAGTTGAGTCATATATGCCTATCAGCTTATTATCTAATATATCAAAGCTGTTTGAGAAGCTCTTAGCGTCCAAATTAACCCCAATTTTAAATGACAATGGGTGTATACCTAACCATCAATTCGGTTTCAGACGAGAACATAGCACAATTGAACAAACCCATCGGATAGTAAACGCCATAAGAAAAGCCTTTGAAGAAAGAAAATATTGCTCCGCTCTCTTCATCGATGTCTCTCAAGCTTTTGATAAAGTCTGGCATGTAGGTTTGTTACATAAATTAAAGCTGAACCTACCGGTTAACACACACAAGTTGTTAGAAAGCTACTTGGTCGGTCGAAAATTTATTATTAAAGAAGGTGATTTTTTAAGTTCTCCTCAGACAATTGAAGCTGGAGTCCCTCAGGGAAGTATCCTGGGCCCACTTTTTTATCTTATATATACCTCGGACATGCCGACAAACAATTACACCCTAACCTCAACTTTTGCTGATGATACAGCTTTCCTAAGCGTACACGAGAACAGTCGTGAAGCATCTCGATACCTGCAGGATCATATATTTGAACTAGAACTGTGGTTAAAACAATGGAGAATAAAGGTCAATGAGCAAAAATGCGTACATATTACATTTACCTTGCGTCGGGAAACATGCCCCCCTATTAAAATCAATAATCAACTAGTGCCTCAACAATCGCATGTCAAATATCTCGGTATTCATCTAGATCGGCGTTTAACATGGAAATGCCATATAGAAGCAAAATTAACCCAAATGAAACTAAAAGCAATTCAAATTAACTGGCTTATTGGAAGAAATTCTGTTCTTAGTCTCGATTGCAAACTACTACTTTACAACTCTATTTTAAAGCCAATCTGGTGCCAAAATAAACTTCTTCGAATAATCACAGCTGCCCCTTGGTATGTTAAAAACTCAAATATCCACAAGGATCTCAATGTGCCACTGGTAAGGACTATTATTACGAAGTATGCGGTAAAATATTTAAAAAGGCTAGAGTTGCACCCAAATCCACTAGCTCGAAATATTTTAAATGATAGCGGCCACACTCGCTTAAGGAGAAGAGACACTGCAGCACTTACCCATTAAGATGAGCGATAAACACATATATTAATGTGATACAGAACCCGTGATGAAGAAAATTTTTGTCTTGCACTGGCAGGACATAAAATAAAGAATTAGGATAAGATTTGATTAATTATTGTTAGTTCATATTTAATATATGAAGATTCAATAAATAAATAATGAAAAAAAAAAAAAAAAAAATATCTTGAGTACCTTAATTTTTATTTTGCTTTTATTATTGTTTTATGAATTAAATTGTTATGTTTTTGTTATCTTTTTATCTTGTACAAAGAGCATAATAATACTGAATAAAAGCATAATAATAGGGAATAAAGGCGTGAGATAATAATAATTCAAGTTCCTATTTCAATCTTCAATTGATTTCCCAGTAAAAACTTCGCCTACAAAATAATGTGTTGAGTAATTAGAAAAACATAAGAGCACTACTTACAATTCTACTGAAAGAAACGATGAATTTTACAACGGATGTCCCAAAAAGAACGCATTCAAAAGCAAGTCATTATTTTTTTACTTAAATACATTCAGAAAAAAGTAGTAATAGAAGCTGTTATAGATGTAGTTATAGAAGAAAGCTGCTAAATAATGAGTTAAAGAAGCTATTCATTTTGAAAAAGTAAGCGAATTTTTTACTGGGTTTTTAGTATCGAACCATTTATTTTAGTTTCTTTGTAAACAAGTTCCCTTACGTTTTTTTTATAAAAGTTTTTTTCATTTATTAATAACTAAAATTAACTTTGTATTATTTATATGGAGCGGGATCCCGGGATCCCGGGAAATTTAAACAAATTTCCCGCTTTCCCGGGAAACGAAAAAGTCCGGGAAAAAAACTCTAGACGTGATTCATTTATGGGGGTCTTTTGCGTTTGACGGGGTCTGTTTTGGTAGTTAATATTTCTTGTTTGTACCGACTGATCAATTTCCATAGGCTCGGATCGTTGGGGTTTAGGTTCTGTCGGTCTTGACGGTTGAAATTGGAATTGTTGTCGCATTTGGTGATGCGTTTGAAACGTTTGTTGGGGGTTATGTAAGGGAAAGGCTGTTGATTTTTAAACGTATTTTGTTGCATACTGTTCATGGGGGTATTATACCTGGTAGAGTGTTGGAATGTTAATTCTGGGTAAAATGGTCTATTATAATTTTGTGTGTTTAAATTACGCATTGGGGAAAGTGATGGCTGCTGCCGATAATTATGAATTTGGTGTTTATTCGCGTATTCTGATCTATAATGTTGGTTTTCCAACTTCAGGCAAAGATGTAGTGCCTGTGGAAGATCTGAAGGTTCACGAATGCCTAGGAGTCTCAGTAGATCTCCATTAAAGTAGAGTGTTGGAATGTTAATTCTGGGTTAAATGGTCTATTATAATTTTGTGTGTTTAAATTACGCATTGGGGAAAGTGATGGCTGCTGCCGATAATTATGAATTTGGTGTTTATTCGCGTATTCTGATCTATAATGTTGGTTTTCCAACTTCAGGCAAAGATGTAGTGCCTGTGGAAGATCTGAAGGTTCACGAATGCCTAGGAGTCTCAGTAGATCTCCATTTAAGTAGAGTGTTGGAATGTTAATTCTGGGTTAAATGGTCTATTATAATTTTGTGTGTTTAAATTACGCATTGGGGAAAGTGATGGCTGCTGCCGATAATTATGAATTTGGTGTTTATTCGCGTATTCTGATCTATAATGTTGGTTTTCCAACTTCAGGCAAAGATGTAGTGCCTGTGGAAGATCTGAAGGTTCACGAATGCCTAGGAGTCTCAGTAGATCTCCATTTAAGACTCTTATAAAAGTATCGAGAGCTTTGTCTGGATATGTCTGAGTCAAAAGTCGCAAAGACTCTTGCCCCATTTCCATGCAGCCAATTTTATTCAAAATTAAAGAAAGAATAGACTTGTTGGTAAAAGATTTGGGTAGTGTTTTTCCCTTGGATAAGTGAGGTCATTTGATATTCTAACGTGCCTAAGTCACGTTTATCAGCGTAATGTAGGGTCAAACATCTTGCTATACTATTCCAGTCTAGTGGAATGTCTGCATTCCCTATTACTTTATTCCTAATTAAGCTTAGGATTCCGTAGTGTTTTGGAGTTTATTTCATTGAATCGTAGATTTGTAGTACCCTATCGACACTTTTTTTCCAGGAGTTAAATTCGGAGGGGTTTTCGGAAAATTCCCTCGAACTTCTTACTATGTCCGGTATTTTGTCTAAGTCGTGTAAGTTCTCCCTATATCTTTCCTCTATGGTTTGGTAATTTCCGTAAGTTATGACCGCGTTGGGGTTTATGATAGACTGCACAATATTCCTACACTGTTGTTCGCAAATGAAAGCTATCCTATTCTCTAATTCGGTATTCATTCGAGAATTGTGTGGCTCAACTGATGCGTTTTTGATTGGGTTGGGGTGAGAAGTGTTAAGGACCGGTGGTCTAATTAGGTTGTTAGGATTCGCCATGATGGTATTTAGAATTGGTTTAAAAAAACTATAAAAAATTTTATTTTTATTTATTAAAAAAGATTTTTTATTTTTACTTTCCTAGTTTTTACTAAAGTAAGAATCTTTTTGCTTAAAATATTTCTTAAAATTCAAACATAATCTTAACTTACAAAATTATTAGAAATGCCTTCATGTTTTAGCTGTTGCTTTACTGAAGAAATTATTAATGTTGTTGTGTTTTTAAGTAAAGATGATTTTCAACGGGTTAGAGCTGATTAATCTTCTGAAGGATGTTAGACTTCTATGTTGAGTTTCGTGTTGATGTTGATTTTTATGTTGTAGCTTACGTACTTTTTATTTTATTTTAAGTTTTTTTTTTTATAAGTTTTTATTAGGCTTAAGTTTATTAAATTTAATTTTCATAAAATTATTTTTATGAAGAAAGGAATTTTACAACATGAAAATTAATTAAAATTGTTATTGATAACCTTTCATTCTTGACCGTGGCCGGGGCTCGAACCCGGGCCGGCAGGTTACCATGACATGTTTCGATCGCAACCACTCGATCTCCTCAGATGGATTTGCCGTTTTACACCCGCAGCCATCAACGACTGCTGACGTCAATATTCAAACATCAATCCTTAAACCAAATTGTATTTTAACCTTTGGTAGATCAAAGTTTGCTCTTTTGAATGATTATCTATTTCAATTGATTTTACATGTTCTTCCTTACTTCCGTTTTTTCGTACTTTTGTCAAGAATTTTTCTTGAAGTCCAAAGTACATTTTTTTTGTTTTTTCATTCCGGGCCGGCAGGTTACCATGACATGTTTCGATGAGGAGATCGAGTGGTTGCGATCGAAACATGTCATGGTAACCTGCCGACCCGGGTTCGAGCCCCGGCCACGGTCAAGAATGAAAGGTTATCAATAACAATTTTAATTAATTTTCATGTTGTAAAATTCCTTTCTTCATAAAAATAATTTAATGAACTTAAGCCTAATTAAAATTATTAGAAATTTGGATTAAATACCATAAATGGTTCAACAAAATAACCACAATACTGATTATTGTTAAAGCTAGGGCACGGGCTCTATGTATTCATTTGTCCTTCAAGTTGTACTGAAAAAGGTCAACAAGAAAAAGAAGGACAAAAAATGAAAAAACAAAAAAAATGTACTTTGGACTTCAAGAAAAATTCTTGACAAAAGTACGAAAAAACAGAAGTAAGGAAGAACATGTAAAATCAATTGAAATGGATAATCATTTAAAAGAGCAAACTTAGATCTACCAAAGGTTAAAATACAATTTGGTTTAAGGATTGATGTTTGAATATTGACGTCAGCAGTCGTCGATGGCTGCGGGTGTAAAACGGCAAATCCATCTGAGGAGATCGAGTGGTTGCGATTGAAACATGTCATGGTAACCTGCCGGCCCGGGTTCGAGCCCCGGCCACGGTCAAGAATGAAAGGTTATCAATAACAATTTTAATTAATTTTCATGTTGTAAAATACCTTTCTTCATAAAAACAATTTAATGAAAATTAAATTTAATGAACTTAAGCCTAATTAAAATTATTAGAAATTTGGATTAAAAACCATAAATGGTTCAACAAAATAACCACAATGCTGATTATTGTTAAAGCTATGGCACGGGCTCTATGTATTCATTTGTCCTTCAAGTTGTACTGAAAAAGGTCAACAAGAAAAAGAAGGACAAAAAATGAAAAAACAAAAAAATTGTACTTTGGACTTCAAGAAAAATTCTTGACAAAAGTACGAAAAAACAGAAGTAAGGAAGAACATGTAAAATCAATTGAAATGGATAATCATTCAAAAGAGCAAACTTCGATCTACCAAAGGTTAAAATACAATTTGGTTTAAGGATTGATGTTTGAATATTGACGTCAGCAGTCGTCGATGGCTGCGGGTGTAAAACGGCAAATCCATCTGAGGAGATCGAGTGGTTGCGATTGAAACATGTCATGGTAACCTGCCGGCCCGGGTTCGAGCCCCGGCCACGGTCAAGAATGAAAGGTTATCAATAACAATTTTAATTAATTTTCATGTTGTAAAATTCCTTTCTTCATAAAAATAATTTAATGAACTTAAGCCTAATTAAAATTATTAGAAATTTGGATTAAAAACCATAAATGGTTCAACAAAATAACCACAATACTGATTAGTTTTTATTAATTTTAAGTTTTTTGTCTCAATTTTTCACTGTGGTAGTTCTAATTATTATTGTTTTTGTTTAGTTACACTTTTTACCAGTTTCATTTAACTTAACGAAATCACTTAACAAGTTTTTATTAATTTTAAGTTTTTTTTGTCTTAATTTTTCACTGTGGTAGTTCTTATTATTATTGCTTTTTGTTTAGCATCATTTTTTACCAGTTTCTTTGAACTTAACTAAATCACTTAACTAGAACCGTTCCGATTGCACGAATTTTTTCCGTTTTACTTTTCGTTACTAAGGATTCGATACAACTCTATAAACGAACGGGTGCCTGCGGACGGACACGTACAGGCTCAGGTTCCGTGGTATATCTTTTTTTATACCAGGCTGCTCGGGCGCCAATTATGAAAACACTTTTTATAATTTCGTTTTTAGAGAGAGGACTATGTCCTCTTTATCTTTATTTAAATTAATTATTTTAAGTTGCCGAAGACTATGTCTTCTTAATCGGTATTTTTCTGTATTATTTATTACTTCTATATTATTCTAAGTTGCCGGAAGACTATGTCTTCTTAATCGGTCTTGTTGATTAAAAGTTTATTACTTAATAATAAATTTTACTTATTAACTACTTATATTTATCAAGCAGCTAATCATCATATTGCATTCAATTTAATGCAGACATGTCGTCAGTATTTTTAATAAAAGAAATAAAAACTATGTTAATTCAAATGTGTCATGAGTTGCGACAGAGGAGATTGAACTTTAAAAGAAATTAACTTTAAGTGGGTCAGCAATTGCATTGCGACACGGGATATTGATCTTTAAAAGAAATTAACTTTAAGTGTGTCAGCAATTGCATTACGATAGGGGATATTGAACTTTAATAAAATAAATAAATATGTTAATAATTAACTTATACTAACTATGAAATAATTCTTATCCTATTCTTACGTGTAAATTAAAATAACTTAAACTAAAGCCTGGGAAAATTAGTGTATTATGATTTAAATTTTAAGTTTATAAATATTTACCATGCGTTGGGGTGAAGTACCTTTTAAGCGGCTATTTAGGGTTTAATATTTTGGTGTAATAAGATACCCGTTTATGTCTGCTCTTTAAAGGTATGAATTCATGCAAGTAAATAATATTCACCTCCTTTCTTAATAAGAATGTTCATATAACTTTAATGTTTTATGGACATTCTTTTACTATTATATATAGACGCCGTGCAATAAAGCCATAGGAAATAAAGCCATACAAACCTTTGGACGCAAGGATTTACTCCTCTATGGTATAATAAAGACCGGCTTCGCTAACTAAAGCTTCTTAGCATAGCCGGCCTTCGGCCGGGCGCAAGGATTTTCTACTCTATGGTATAACAAAGGCCGGCTTCGCTAACTAAGGCTTCTCTGCATAGCCGGCCTTCGGCCGGGCGCAAGGATTTTCTACTCTATGGTATAACAAAGGCCGGCTTCGCTAACTAAAGCTTCTCTGCATAGCCGGCCTTCGGCCGGGCGCAAGGATTTTCTACTCTAACAAACACCGGCCACTGTTATGGCGTTATTTCCACTTTGGTTACTAAACGATTATGGTGTTATTGCACTTGGGTGGTGGAAATAAAGTCATATGGCTTTATTTCTTAATTCATTGGGAAATAAAGCCATATGGCTTTATTTCCTATGGCTTTATTGCACGGCGCCTATATATATACTTTGATTAATAATTTGTTTTTAGTTTATAAATTTATAAAATTCTTGGGTAATAATTGTAAATACAAAGTCCTTAAAACAAAATTACTTGTAATAATTAAAATAGTTTACAAAATAATTAAAAGAGTTTATAAAATTCGTGGGTAATAATTAAAATGAAATTTCTGGTAATAATTAAAGGAGGTTAAAAAATGTGTGGGTAATAATTAAAATTAAATGCCTGGTAATAATTAAAAGAGTTTAAAAAAAATCGTGGGGCCATGAATTTATTTGTTATGGTAAATCTTAAGTCTATTCTAATGCACTATTTATGTTTTATTAGTTTTCATATTAACTATTGTTATATTATTTCTCAAATCTATCTTTATAATTTTAAAAGGTCCATTATATTTTTGTTCTAACTGGTGACCTGTATTATTTGTGAGTAGTACTAAATCTCCTAGTTTAAAGTTATAATCCATTATATTCCTATCATAGCTTAACTTTTGCTTATGTTTATGGTTCTCTAATAGTAATTTAGCTCTTTTGTATGATATTTCTAACCTAAATTTTGCTTCTTTACTGTAATCTTCTAAATTATATAAGGGTGTTATTCTATCTACTTCATTAAATTGATGGAAGGCATTTGGAATTTTTCCAAAAACTAATTCGTATGGACAGTAACTATGCACTGTAGACGGTGTAGTATTAAAGCAGTTTGTGAAATATTTTAACCATTCGCCCCAGTCTGTTTTGTCCACTGAAATATAAGAACGTACGTATTCATTAAAACTTCTATGACTTCTTTCAATTGTTCCCAAGGTTTAGTGTTGATGTGGCATGATTTAACATATTTCGATATGTCTTTGGACATATTTTTCCAATAAAAATATCTTTAAATTTTTTTCTATTGTCCTATATATACCACAGTGTCCTCCATCTATTGGATCATTGTGATATTTCAGCAAGATATCTAGAATTGCCTTGGCATTCTTATTTTCAATTTGGGTCACCTATTTCAATACTCCACTGCCCATATTTTTAAAATTATTTAAAGAGTTAAAGAGATAAATTCGAAAATTTTCTCATTAGGTGCCACTTTCAATTTTTCAATGTTATGTTCACTTTTTCGAGCCTAGGGTAAAATTGTCCTAAGTCGAAATTCCCATTAGTAAAAAATCTTTAATTTGTACATATGTTGCTATAGATTTTCCTCGTTTTATGTAACATTTTTCGGGGGAAATCTTTAGTTTATGATATTTTCTGACGTCAGTGTTATTTAATGGTACATACTTATATACTGGCCTTTTTATTTATATTTTTATTAATTATCTTCTGATTACTAGTTTCTTTTATTTGTCCTTTATTGGTCATTGATCTAGTCGTGATTCTTAAAATGTGTAGATTCATGTCTTTTAAGTCATTTATTGTAATACGGGATAAAGCGTAAGTAGTGGATTTGTTGCTTTCACCCTTCGTAAACATTTTAGAAGCATATGCATTTGGCAGTTGTTTTCCTTCTTATTCCTGCGTAAATACTGCTCCGCAAGCTTGTTTGCTTGCATCTGTCGTTATGCAAAATTGTTTAGAATAATCTGGATATTGAAGTAAGATTGGCTTCATTAGGGTCGTCTTAAGATATTCAAATGCAAAATTGCACTCATCTGTCCATTCAAATTTTGTATTCTTTTTAGTTAGTGTTGTTAAATGTCTTGAATATTCCGAAAAATGTTTAATGAATCTTCGATAGTAGTTGCAAAATGCAACAAATCTTTTTGCACTATCTGCATCTGTTGGTATAGGGTAATTTTGAATAATTGTATATTTAGTGTCACCTGGTAGTATGCCTTTATCGGTGCATTTGTGACCGAGGTATGTAACTTCATTCATGAAGAATGAACATAAATTTGAAAGCATATGTTTTGCTGAACAACCCAATACTACTAAGTCATCCATGTATAAGAAAGCTTGATTTGGGCTTAATCCGATAAAAGCTTTGAAAAGAATTTGGGGCTATTTTGAGATTATATGGTAGTCTTGTAAATCTATATGAACCGTTATTGGTTGAAAATGATGTTAGATCTCTAGAATCTTTTTCTAGGCTAATTTGGTGGAATCCCGCCATTAGATCCAAACAAGTAAAATATTTCGCTCTACCTAGTTGATCTAAGATATCATCTATTCTTGGCAATGGAAGTTTATCTGCCAATAGTTTTTTATTTATTTGTCGATAATCAACAACAAGTCTCCATCTTTCATTTTCACAATTTTAAATGATTTCTTTGGAACTAACAAGATTGGACTGTTATATTCAGAGTTTGATGGTTCGACAATTTCGTCTTCTATTAATTTCTTTACTTGATTTTCTATTTCTTCTTTATGTATATGAGGTATACGGTAATTTTTGATGTATACTGGTTCTAGATCTTTTACTCTTAACTTTTGTTCATAGAAGTTGTTGGTTCTAATAGCTTCTGAGTCTAAACCGAAGATATCGCTATATGAATTGCAAAGTTTACTCAAAGTACTTTAAATTGTTCGGGAAAATTTTTCTTAAAATTTTCCTTGTTTGTTTTTGGTTTGATTATGTCATATTCAGAGAGTTTTTCGGTTTTTTTTTACTTTTATTAACTGTAACAATAGTTTCATTAGTGTTTAGTATACGGATAAATGCGTTATCGGACTTTACTAAAGTGTTTGCAATAAAAACACCTGGTTCAAGTTCTTGATTTGGAATAAGTATTTCATTATCATAATTACTAAAATTGATTTGACGAATTACTACAGCTCTTGGTGTCAAAATAATATTGTTACAGTTATACAAGATCGGTATTTCTATTGATTGTGATATATTGGATGGTCGTAAGACAAGGTAATCATAATCTTGATTAAAATCTAATATACAATAATATTTCTTAATGAAATCAAACCAATGATTCCAGCACAAGTTATTGGAAAATTATTGTCCACTATTTGAAAATTATGTGGTATTTAATAAGTTTTGAATTTAAAATCAAAGAATATGCTACCAATTGATTAAATTTTTCCTTGTCCTATTCCACTTAATGTGGTGATTTTGTTAGTATTGATTTGTTTGATATTAAAATATTTTGCTTTAACTATTGAAATGTCTGCGCCTGTGTCTACTAATTCTTATTGGAGTGTTAGTGTTGTGAATGCAAATATATATTAAACAACTATAGTTAAGGTTAAGATTATAAACCTTTCTTTTTATTGATCTGATCTTATTAAGAGTTCTATTTCGTTGCAATAGGTGTTTGCTGTCTTAGTCTGCTGTCTTACATTGAATATTTTAGCTGTCAGTACCTCGACAGATTGTCCTTTAACAGTTGTCTGAAATCTATTTATAATTTTTATGATTGTTGACTCATTACTAATTAAATTCCTTGCGTTACCTTTAAGTTTTGTTTTTATTAGAGCTACAGCTGATGATTCATGAGGACCCTTAATTGTATCAACTAAAGTTACTGAGTCTATGAATGGCCTTAAATTTTCCGATTTCCCGTCAAAGTCTGTGATTAACCCAAATTTTTAATATTTTTTAATTAGGCTTAAGTTCATTAAACTTAATTTTCATTAAATTATTTTTATGAAGAAAGGAATTTTACAACATGAAAATTAATTAAAATTGTTATTGATAATCTTTCATTTTTGACCGTGGCCGGGATTCGAACCGCGGCCGGCAGGTTACCATGACATGTTTCGATCGCAACCACTCGATCTTCTCAAATGGATTTGCCGTTTTACACTCGCAGCCATCGACGACTGCTGCTAATTAAAAAATATTAAAAATTTGGATTAAAAACCATAAATAGTTCAACAAAATAACCACAATACTAATTATTGTTAAAAGCTAAGGCACGAGGTCTGTGATTAACTTTGAGGCTGTATTCAAAAATTCTACTATGGTTTGTGTCATGTTGGTGCTTTCTACTTTTGGAAAAAATTTATCTATTTCAATCCTCTCATGAAGAGAAATTGGTAATTCTATATTGAAAGCTTTTCTATTTGTTATATTTAATAGAGTATTTCTAACGTCGTGTAAAACGCTTCAGCTGCTGCTTTATGAGCTGCAGTTAATCTTGTGTAGTTAACGTTAAGAAGAACTCTTATATCTTAAACTCTGTCTAAATCGTTAGCCCTACTGGCATACGTTTTTTAGTGACCTTTTGTGTATTAAATATATTTTAAGTAATAGATTAATTGCTGCAATTATTACAAGGATTAAGTTAAGTGTCCATAGCGACTTAATTTCAGAGGTGTGGTCAACAATCTCTACGTTATTAACGGCGTTAGCGTTAGGTTTATCTAACTTTGATTATTCTCCTCCCATATTTAATTGGAATATTTCTTCATAAAAAAATTTTTAAATATATGTAATATTTTAAATCTATTCACTCAATTTAAGGTACATAGTATTGTAGATAATTTTATTGATTTGTAATATCGGATGATTTTTTAGCTATTATCTTTTTGGCAGCACTGGTTTAAACAGCTGACGCACGTTTCGTGTTTTGTTTCACTGTCAAACATCTTTAGTTTGGTCTATAATTTAACCATGAATCGTCTTACAAACGAACAACGCTTGCAAATTATTGAATTTTATTATCAAAATGCGATCCACTTTTTTTCGAAAAATTGTGTTCAGCGACGAAGCTCATTTTTAGTTCAATGGGTACGTTAATAAGCCGAATTGTTGATTTTGGAGTGAAGATCAGCCAGAAGCATTGCAAGAGCTACCAATGCATCCAGAAAAAGTCACAGTTTGGTGCGGTTTATGGGCTGGTGGCATCATTGGACCGTACTTCTTCAAAGATGATGCGAGTCGTAACGTAACTGTGAATGGTAAGCGCTACCGTGAGATGATATCCAACTTTTTTTTGCCAAAAATGCAAGAGCTTGACTTGCATGACATGTGGTTTCAACAAGATGGTGCCACATGCCACACAGCACGCTTAACAATGGACTTATTGAGAGGCGAGTTCGGTGAACATTTTATTTCACGTTCGGGACCGGTCAATTGGCCGCCTATATCGTGCGATTTAACGCCTTTAGACTATTTTTTGTGGGGCTATGTTAAAGCTCATGTCTATACACACATTCCCGCTTCAATTGACGCATTGGAAGACAACATTGAAGCATTTATTCATGAGATACCGGCCGAACTATTGGAAAGAGAATGCCAAAATTGGACTAAGCGGATGGACCATTTGAGGCGCAGTCACGGTCAACATTTGCATGAAATAAGCATCAAACATTAAATTATATGGACCGTACTATCGATTCAAATAAAGATTTCATGCATTTTTCTGCATTTTATGTTTTTTTTTTTACTTCCCTATAGCTCTTAAAAAATCACCCAATATAAAAAATTCTTTTTACCTTTTCTATTTTTGTTGTTTGGAGTGTTGCTCCATTAATCTTTCTATGGTGTTGATTCTATTCCACATTTTAGTGGCATCCTCCGATTTGGATTTGGGCTCCTGTTAATTTCTCGTAACAAAAGGGATTTTACCTTTTTAACCTGCACAGATAGCCACCACTTCTTTTTGGCTTCCTTGAAATCGACTTTTCAATGATTTAAATTTTTTCTGCCGTCCTTGTCCTTGCTCGTACTCCTCTACGGTGAGAGGCCGAGGACCATCCTTCATTCTATTGCCTTTTGGCCAGGCGTTTTTAAAATACTTAAGGGTTGGACGGTGCAACTAGTGTACTCGTCAGCTTTATTCTTATCTTTGATTTTATTTACAATTTATTCTAACTTATATACTAACAGTTATAGAAAAAGCTCAAAGTTTAATTAAAAACTAAAATTCTTTATTTTCAACTTATCTCTTCCAATGTTCAAGCGCAACTAACTAAATGTAAAATAATTTAACTTTAATTAATCCAAAATTGAATAGATAACAAATTAACGCATCTTATAAAAAAAAAGTATATGTATATAATATTATTTACATTGCATATATGTAGCTTGTATTACGCAACAATTCAATTTTTAAGAACTTAACTTAAATACCGTAAGATCTTTTATCGTAAATTTTCTATAATTCTCTTTTGTTTAATTTTACTCAATAAAAACCTTATAATATAAAATTATGAGAGCAAATGAGTTTTACTTTATAATAAACTCACTCAAATTTACTTAAAATTATAGTTACAGTAAGTAACAAAATTAATGTTAAGTACAGAATATAAAATAGTTTTCGTACTAAATAAAGTTGAGATATATTTTGTAATATACTCCTCCCCAAGAACGACAGTTCTTAAATCAGTTGAAATATATGCTTACCGGTGGAAGTGTTTTGGTCGAGTCTTTTAGACTCCGCTATGCTTCTACTCACAGCGAAAATTGTAAACCTATACTTTGTTGTTGGCATCGCCCGTCTGGCGTTCTTCTAAAGATGGTTTGAAAACATTATCAGTAGGGAGTAGACATAATTTTGTAATAAGTCTCTTAAAAATTTTTTGTTTAGATAAAACTGATGCAACTCTTACGCGTCCATCCTGGCCAGGATGGATTTCGTGAATTCTTCCTAGAAACCATTGTCCGATGCACACTGTTCATCTTTTATAAGAACTAGATCGCCTTCCTGTACATTTCGCTGATTGTTTAACCATTTTGGGCGGGATTGTAGGCGGTTTAAATATTCGGAACACCATCTTTTCCAAAAAAGTTGTTT
This sequence comes from Pollenia griseotomentosa, assembly GCA_963931875.1. Lineage (NCBI taxonomy): Eukaryota > Metazoa > Arthropoda > Insecta > Diptera > Polleniidae > Pollenia > Pollenia griseotomentosa. The sequence goes on along the minus strand of OZ007563.1, from coordinate 158,303,414 downwards.
TATTTTTTCTAAAGCTTTCCAGCGGAATAAATGTTGAGCGTTTACGTTTAATAAACTTTCGTTTTGAACACATACAGTAGGTTCCCCTATTAAAAAGTGTGCGGGTGTTAATGCGTCACTATCAGTAGGATCGCTGGAAAGAGGGCAAAGTGGTCTTGAGTTAAGACATCCTTCAACTTGAGATAACAAAGAAGAAAGTTCCTCATAACTTAAAACACTGTCAGTCATGATTCGCTTAAGATGATATTTAACGGACTTAACGCCAGTGAGGCCGGCGGTATAAAATGCCAATTTGTCCCAATATATGAAAGATTATCTCTAAGCGTAAGGCTTCTCTGGTACAGAACTTGTAACTTTTTTGACGCTCCCACAAAGTTAGTTCCACAATCAGAGTACATGTCTGTACAACCACCTCTTCTGGACACAAAACGCCTAAATGCTGCCAAAAATCCATTTGTGCTAAGATCAGATACTGCCTCTAGGTGTATGGCTTTTGTAACCATACAAATAAACAAAATATACCCTTTGAATAAGACTGCTGATCGCAACGTTGAATTTTTTAGGACAATTGGTCCAGCAGAATCTACGCCACTATGCTAAAATGGCCGAGTAATATTAACTCGAACTGAAGGTAAATTTCCCATAATTTGCTGGGAGGTTTTAGCGCTGTATCTTAAACAACGAACACAATTACTTATTATCTTTTTAGCTATTTGATTACCTGAAATAATCAAAAAGTTACGATTTACGTATGACATAGTCAATGACAAGCCTCCATGTAGTGTTTTCCGGTGGGATTCCAAAATAATCAAAATTGATAATAAGTTAGTTTTATCAAGTAAAATCGGATGTTTTAGGGAAAATGCTAAATTTGAGTTTTGCAATGTTTTGCCAACTCGTAAAATTCCAGTGTTGTCCACAAAATACATTAGATTTAAAACATGTTTATTTTTGACAGGCAGTCCAAAATTTATATATTTAAGTTCCATATGAAAATCAATAAACTGGGTTTGTTTTATGAGCGAAAATAACGCATTTTTGGTCTCTCTAGTAGTAATAACTCCGAATATTTTGATTAATTATTTTTACAGTTGTTGCAAAATTGTAAACAAAGTGAGCAAATGCGTAACAACTTATTCAAAGAAGAAAACTTTGCCAGAATATCGGGGTACGTTAATTCACGACAAACGTGACAGACAATTTTTGACTTACGCTCTTCTAGCAATGTTTCAACATTACAAATATTTTTTCGCCAACAAGAAGGAGGTCCCTTTAAAAACTCTGGCCCATGCCACCACATTCGGTTCTTCACAAGATCCTCAGGTAAACTTCCCCCGGAAGCGGCGTCTTCTGGATTGTACTCTGACGAAACATATCTCCATTGCTGGGTGTTGGTATGTCGCTGTATGTACGCTACACGATTTGAAATGTATACGCTCCATCTTGACGGATGCTTTCTTATCCAGCTTAACACTGTAGTGCTGTCAGTCTAGTAAATTACATTTTCTATCGCGATATCTGATAAAGATTCTTTAACCCTTTGAGCTAATTTAACTAAGAGAACTGCCGCGCAAAGTTCAAGGCGTTGTACAGTTACAGTCTTTACTGGCGAGACCTTGGTTTTTGCCTGCAATATATTAATATATATAGAGTTAAACAAAATATAAACACTATATTTTTTGATTTACTTTAAACTTTATTAAAAAAGGTTTAAATTCTAAAAAAGGTTAATTCTCGCAACGTGGTGTCGGTAATTCTCCAAAACCAACAGACAAAAACGAAAAAGAGTTGCCAGATCGTTTTTATACGATCCTGTCATTAAGTATGACTCTCAATTTTGGTCGTGTTGCCACAGTACTCCCCTCTGAGAGGCGACACCGTGGTGCGACTTCACGCTGATAACTTCGGAGGCATTGAATGCTGGTTTTAACCGATCAATTGAAACCCTAGTATTTCTTCCAGCTATGTTCACCGTATAATATTTAGATGCTCGTTCAACAACTTTAAATGGTCCTTTGTATGGAGACGTTAAAGACGGACGCACCGAGTCGTCTCTAAGGAATACTAAATCACAAGATTTCAAATTAGGGTGTATAAAAACTTTGCTGTTATTATGCCAAGCAGAATCAACTGGTCTCAAATTTCTCATGGCTTGTCGGAGTTGTCTTACACACTCTGTCTCAGACTCACAAGAGTTTTCGATTAAGAAGTCGGCAGGAAGGCGCAATGTGGCGCCGTACACAATCTCTGCAGGCGTTGCTTGGATATCTTCTTTGTATGTACAACGTAGACCCAACAAAATTATCGGCAAATATGACGTCCACTCATTAACGTTGTGGCATAAAATGGCAGATTTAAGAGTGCGGTGCCATCGCTCTATGATGCCATTTGATTGAGGATGGTATGGCGTAGTTCTTAAATGGTGTACTCCCAGCAAACGCAAAAGTTCTTTAAATAAGGTACTTTCGAACTGACGACCTAAATCGGTCATTATGTCGATTGGACAACCAAATCGCGAAATCCATCCCTTAACAAGGGTTTCTGCAACGGTTTTTGCTGTCATGTCCGGCATTGGAAAGGCATCAGGCCACCTAGTAAATCGATCTATCACTGTTAAACAATAACGATTGCCTTCCGAGAGAGGAAAAGGCCCGATAATGTCAATGTTCAAATGAGCAAATCGTTGACTTGGCAACTTACGACGCATGAAAGCAGTTTGAGAATGGCGTGTTACTTTATTTTTTTGGCAATGCAAACAATTTCGTGCAAAATTTCTACTGTCTTTTTGTATCCCTGGCCAAACAAATCTCTCAGTCATTAATCTGGCTGTAGCGCGTGTGCCCGGATGTGACATATCATGGGTCGAATGCAAAAATCTTTGGCGAAACCCTTTGGTAATAAAGGGACGTACTCGATCAAAAGCTGTATCGCAGTAAACTGGTTTTGAGGTACCAGGAAGGATAAAAGGTCTGAGCTTTAATGAATTATCGACACTAGAATTCAATAGGGACTGTAGTTCACCATCAGCTGATTGAGCTTTTGCTAATTCATCGTAGTTGATTCTTACTGCATCAATCACCTCAATTCGTGACAACAAATCAGCTACGATATTTTTTTTACCTTCTACATGACGTATATCAGTAGTGATTTGAGCGATAAAATCCAATTGTCTTGCCTGTCTATCGGACGCTCTCTCTAGTTTTTGCATAAAAGCATAAATTAATGGCTTATGGTCCGTGTAAATGTGGCAAGACCGCCCCTCAATCATGTATCTGAAATGACGCACCGCCAAGTAGACCGCTGTTAACTCTCTGTCATATGTGCTGTAGCGCATTTCAGCTGATGAAAACTTTTTTGAGAAGTACGCAAGAGGCTGTATAACGTTGTTAACAATTTGGTTTAGAACAGCCCCTGCGGCAAAATTTGAAGCGTCTACCCACAACGAAAGCTCGGCTTCTGGAAGTGGGTGAGCTAGCAACGTACAATTTGCGAGCTGCATTTTACATTTCTCGAAAGCCTCTTTTGTTTCGCTAGACCAATTTAATGGCGTAGTATCATTCCGTTTGTTGCCACCAATCATATTAAACAATACTTGTTAAACATCAATCGCTTGTGGTAAAAAACGCCTATAGAAATTTAGCATAGCTAAGAATTTCTTTAATTCCTTTACGACATTTGGGCGAGGGAATTTTAATAACGCTTCAACTCTTTCGGGCAGCGGTCGGATGCCGTTTTTCGTAATTATATGGCCTAAAAATTTAAGTTCTGTTAACCCAAATTCGGATTTGGAGACATTGATTGTTAAGTTGTTCTCCCGAAATCGCTGAAAAACTGTTGTGAGATGCTTTATGTGCTCATCTTCCGAAGGTGACGCAATAATAACATCGTCCAAATAAGCGAAAGCAAATGGTAAGCCTCTTAGTACTTCATGAATTAGCCGTTGAAATGTTTGGGCCGCGTTTCTCAATCCAAACGTCATGTGTGTGAACTCAAAAGCCCAAAAGGCGTTGTAATTGCGGTCTTCGGTATATCGTTTGGATGGATCGGTACTTGATGAAACGCCTTCTGAAGATCCACCTTTGAAAAAATGGAATTTTTGGCCAGCACCATAGAAAAATCGTGTAAATAAGGAATAGGATAGCGATCGTGTACCGTGATAGCGTTGAGGGCACGGTAATCCCCACAAGGTCTCCACGTTCCGTCCGGTTTACGAACCATATGGAGCGGACTAGCCCAATTACTACTTGACGGACGACAAATACCGAGTTTTATTAACGATTCGAATTCATCACGGGCAGCTGTGAGCTTCTCTGGCGACAAACGGCGTGGACGCGCAAATACAGGCTGACCAGTGGTTTCTATTCTATGAGTTATAGTTGCTTTAGAGGCTGAGCCGGGTTGAGCTGGACGTGTTATTTCGGCAAACTGTTTCAGAATGTCCGAATATTGAGTTTTTGCATCGAATGATTTTATAGACAACTGTGTTGTTTTGCCAAGCACACAATTAGCTTTTAAAGTTGTTAAACGATCTAGTAAACATCTGTTTTTTAGGTCTACCAATAAATCAAAATGCGCCAAAAAGTCTGCACCTATAATTGCTTGATTAACATCTGCTATTAAAAACTTCCATACAAAATCACGTCTTAAATTTAAATTTAATTTGAGTAATACATCACCGTATACTGAAATTGTAGATCCATTAGCTGCGTATAGCTTCGTATCTGATGGTTTTAAATTGGCTGATTGTAATACTTTCGGTATGACTGACACATCCGCACCAGTGTCAATTAGGAAACAAATTTTTGTTGCAGTGTCGTAAATTCGTAGTCGAAATGATTGTATACTCTTAGGATGATCAGAAATTTGAGATATTACATCAGCCGTTTGTTGTCATTGTTGCGTATTTACATGTCTCGCTGCTGGCGTTGACTGAGAAGTAAAACTGCACGGTTGTCGGCATTTTGTTGCTTTAGCACCAAATTTGGCATGATACCAGCAAAAACCATTGTCTCTACTTACGCTGCGTGGACGGTAACGAGTTTTATTGTTATTATTAAGAAGTATTCTTTGTACGTCTCGAGATAGTTGTGCCACTTGATTTTGCAGACTTTGCACTTCTGCCGCAGGCGTTGCGATCTCTCTGACATGATTCTGTTGTAAATGCATGGAATCTGTAATAGAATCAGCTATTTTGACTTTATTCAATATGTCGACGTTAGCAGCGATGATTGCAGGTTGTATATGAGTTGGCAAACGACTCATCCACAAATCTTGCAATATTGTTTGACTTAAAGAATCTCCTGCCACACGTTTCATTTCACTATAAAGCTCACTTGGCTTTTGGTCACCTAATGGCATATCAGATAATACACGCTGGACTCGGCGTCGTTCACTGTCTGCGAAGTGTTCGATCAATTTACATTTAATATAATCATATTTTTTTGTCGAAGGAGCTGAGTCAATGATGGGGCGTAATTGCAGTAACTTAGCAGGCGGTATCGAAGCGCATACGGTGTTAAATTTCTTAACATCCGATAAAATACCCGATGCTTCAAACCAAAATTCCATAGCGTAAAAGAATGCTTCGACACCAGTTTCCGTTAGCGTAGGCATTGGAATCTTTATTGAAGCGACTACGTCCATTGCAGGTAAAGGTGTCTGCTGCTCTACTTTGGGTTTTGTAGCATCATCTGCTGGATCATTTAGCGACATATTTCTCGTGATTTAAAAGAAAAAAGTTTTGTCGATGGGTCACCAATAATATAGAGTTAAACAAAATATAAACACTATATTTTTTGATTTACTTTAAACTTTATTAAAAAAGGTTTAAATTCTAAAAAAGGTTAATTCTCGCAACGTGGTGTCGGTAATTCTCCAAAACCAACAGACAAAAACGAAAAAGAGTTGCCAGATCGTTTTTATACGATCCTGTCATTAAGTATGACTCTCAATTTTGGTCGTGTTGCCACATATATATATTATCCAAACAACATACCTTTTTATACACTACTGCGGCATAGGCATCAGTTGATGCATCGCAGAAGCAAAGCAGTTCCACTAAAGACCTAGGATTGTAACTAAGCCACCTTGATATTTTTATCTCCTCAAGACATTTTAGTATTATTTTGTATCAGAGTCCCAGTCTAACCCCTCCAACCATAACTTTTGAAAAAGAATTTTTGCAATTATGGTTGAGGGTGCAAGCCATCCCAAAGGATCAAAAAGTTTTGCGGATTCGGATAGTATTATACGCTTCGTAACTTTATTAGTCATTGATCTTAAATGAAAATGTGTCCAAAATAGGTATCCATTGGATTCCTAATGTTTTTACCACGTTATCGCGATCAAATTCCAGTGACACTGAATTCCCTCTACACTCATCAGGTATTTGCTGTAAACGTTCGGTAGAATTAGTTATCCATTTTCTAAGATTGAATCCCCCACTACTAAGCATTTTACATCAATTTTTCTGAATAGAAATGGCATCATCCAATGAGTGTGAACCAGAAATAATATCGTTGACGTAGGAATCACGTTTTAAAGTTCTAGACTCAGTCGGAAACGAAACAGAATAATCTTCAGATAATTTTTGCAAAACCCTTATTGATAAATAAGGTGCTGGAGTAGTTCCGTATGTAACGGTATTCAACTCGAAAACTGAAATCTCATCAGAACGCCTACATTGCCATAAAATTTGTTGAAAACGTCTAAGATTTTGGCAAGCTTTTATCTGTCGAAACATTTTCTCAATGTCTGCACAGAACTCTATCTTATGACGTCTCCATCGAATTATTATCTGGGACAAGTCGTTCTGCAAAGCGGGCCCGGAACATAAGCTTTCATTAAGGGAAGCTTTTCCGGCTATGTGGCTACTGGCATCAAAAACTACATGTTACTTAACTGTTGTGCTCTCTTCCTTTGAAACCCCGTGATGAGGTAAGAAATAAAAGTTCTGTTGAACCTTAGCTGGATAACTACCCATATTCCTCATGTGACTCAATACTTCATACTCCCGCATGAAATCCTTATATCGTTTGCAAAACAATGGCTGACTAGCAAAACATTGTTCTAATTGTATAAATCTTCTATACGCATTAATATGATTGTTATCCAAATCAATACACGAGAGCCCACTAATGACCGATTTTAATGGTAAATTAACGATATACCGTCCATCACTGTCACGTTTCGTAGTATTTACAAAATATTGCTCACATGAAAATTCTTCCTCAGTCAACTCTCTTTTCACCTCAACTTCCTCCTGCTCCCAAAACAACCTCAAAGTCTTGTCCAAGTTAACCGTATGGACCAACACAGTGGGATGCGGATGTTTCTGTGTGGGTCCAGAAAACACCCAACCAAACAACAACATATTCTGGAAAAATAAGTTTTTTAATTTGAAAGAATTTCCAGGTATTATTATCGGACTTAAAATATCCGAGCCTAGAATAATATCTATTTGGTCAGAATGGTCAAACTGAGGATCAGCTAATGTTTTCACTAAACCCTGAGGTATCAAAAATTTTCCAGGAAGAACGTTAGGGGTATAATTCGTTAATTTACGGAGAACTAACGCCGCACATGAAATTATCGGCCACCCACGATTTACAATTATCAACTATGGGCTCACCTACACCCTGTACTATACAATTAGATTTGTGTCTATTAAGTCGTAAAAGTTGTTCTGTTCTTTCCGATACCAAAGTACTTTGGGATCATGGATCCAACAGTGCCCGAAATGGGAATTTGCCGTTTTCACTATTTATCATTAAACGAATAGTTAAAGGATTACGTTGTTGGACGAAATTTGTGGATTCATTGAAGATGCATTCGCATCATTCTTTGGAGTTTCACCCGAAATGTGAGAACTAACAGAACCATCTAAATTATCCCTATGTAAAATGGTATGATGTAGTTGTTTGCATATATTGCAACGGTATGTAGATGGACAGTTATCGTGGTGATGACCAGATGCAAGAAATCTAACTTTTGACCAATTATCGGAATTAAAAGAGGATTCCATGAAGAAGTGTCGAATCCTAAATTACCGAGTGAGCCAATACACTATTGCGTTGTATCAAGCAATGTTTTTATGGACTGAAAACTTCCGTCAGATTGTGGAATATTTAGAATTCTTCTAACTAAGGCATCTACAATTACACGTTCATTATGGTATCTCGATTTCAACGTAGACCATGCCAAATCATAGTTGGCCTCGGTAGCACTTATATTCTTTATTAAGTTGGCAGCTTCCCCCGAAAGGGTGCCCTTAAGATAATAACATTTTTGCACTTTTGAAAGATAAATATTATTATGAACAAGGTTCACATAAATGTCGTGAAACGGTATCCATTCCATGTATTCTCCGGAGAATTTCGGTAAAGAAATCTTCGGAAGTTTTGCATCAATGCTCGCAGAAGTGACGCCGTGCAATAAAGCCATATGGCTTTATTTCCAAATGAATTGAGAAATAACGCCATATGGCTTTATTTCCATGTAAGGAGTGAAATAAAGCCATACATGGCCTTATTTCCCATTTAAATTTTTTTCTTTTCATGTAATTGCAATTTATTTAAAAATTGTTTTGTTGGTTTTTCTCTGGGTGTTTATCTATCTTCTATATACATATATAAAATAGGATGTGTGTATGTATGTATGTGTGTATGTAACGTATGGACTCCAAAACGGCTGGGCCGATTTTGATGAAATTTTCAGGGAATCTTCAGAATATTCAGGCGGGTGACACTGTGAAGTCTGCGGGCGAAGGGGCGTGGCAAAATCCAGTTTTCATATTGCACCACCAATGACATCTATATAATTTGGACAATTTTTTCTTTAAAATGATCGCCATGGTCCAACTTAGATTTATACGAAAAGAAAATTTTGCCCCGCCCACTTTTACGCCCACTTTTTTCGAATTACCTAAAATCAGAAAACGGCTCCATCGATTTGACAAATTTTTCTTTCAAATGTTCGTATTAATCCATTTTAAGTTTTCATCGAAAGAAAAATTTACCACGCCTACTTTTACGCCCACTTTTTCTAATAAGCGCATAACTTGAGAACGGCTTGACCGATTTGGACGATCATTAAAATGATCGCCATGGTCCAACTTATGTTCTTGCGGAAAGAAAAATTTGCCCCGCCCACTTTTACGCCCACTTTTTCCGATTTAACTAAAAAACACAGTAATGGCTGAAGAACAAGCCGTACATTATCCCACTGAATTTTTGAGTTAATTGGAACCACCCGGAATGCCACCGCATGTACTAACATTAAAGGTTGGATCACCGGTAATTCTTATTCGCAACTTAAACGCACCAAAGTTATGCAACGGAACCAGATTGACCATCAAAAACTGTTCACCAAATTTAATCGAGGCAACAATCATCGGTGACAGATTCAAAGGCGAAGACGTACTTATTCCACGAATTCCGATGATTTCCAACGATTTACCATTTGAATTCAAGCGGCTCCAAGTCCCTTTGCGTCTTGCCCTTGCTATTACCATCAACAAAGCACAAGGCCAATCATTGACTATTGCTGGCTTAATTTTGGAAAATTCATGTTTTTCACACGGCCAGTTGCATGTGGCTTGCTCCGGAGTTGGCACCCCAAAAAATTTATACGTTTTTACACCAAATAAAAAAACAAAAAACATTGTCTATCCGCTGGCCTTAAATACACGTGTTTCTTTTTTCATTGAGCCCATATCCACACCATATGTTAGTTATTCTGTAAAAAAAGCTTTATGATAGGTATTCCAAGGATTTTTATTTAAAGGCCGTAAATTTCGTTTAAAGCTCAATTTGAATCGTCTGGTAATACAACACTAATGTTTGCTTAGGGCCAGCAACGCGGACCGGGTCAGCTAGTGTAAAAAATATAAGGAAAACACTTTTGGACGCAAGGATTTTCTAGTCTATAGTATACAAAGACCGGTTTCGCCATAACAATTATGGCATAACTGTTATGGCGTTATTTCCACTTTGGTTACTAAACAATTATGGTGTTATTGCACTTGGGTGGTGGTAATAAAGCCATATGGCTTTATTTCTCAATTCATTGGGACATAAAGCCATATGGCTTTATTTCCTATGGCTTTATTGCATGGCGCCTGCAGAAGTATCCGCATGAGCAGAAGGTACTTGCATAAGCAGAAGAAGACTTTGCCCGTTCAGGAAGAGCATCAAGTATTTCACAATTAAAGCGCAGAAACAAATCTGAGAAAGTATAGAAACACTCTTCCTGAATGTAAGGCACCTTCAGTAGATTCATGGAGGTTTCGCGGACCATATTTACAACCTTCTCATGATTCTCCTTAAAATGAAGATTTAGGTCATCTGTTTCCAAATAGAAACTGGGAATTATTTCCTTTCGTAGGTTTCTTCATATTATATTCAACATTTTTTATTTACAATATAATAATAATAATATAATAGTCTGGTGGTGTATAAAAGTCATTCCTAAAAATTTAAGGAATAGAACTATTACAAAAAAGCTTTATAAAATACATAACTGAAATTTAACTCATAGAATAAATTCGAAAAAATAAAAAATGTTGTCATCTATTTCCTTAAGTATACTAGTAAGATAACCTATTGTCTTCTCCTCCTTCAAAGAAAAGCGAGAATGCAGTTTGGGTAACTGCCCTATGTAGTCACGTTGCTTCTTAATAATTTTGTGCAAATCAGTCATGGTACTAGTCTGATCACGGGAGAATTTGAACAGAAGGAGTTGTCTATACAAAAAAGGAAAAACGTATTAAATTAAATTAAAACAACCGCAAACCAAATTAATTTTAAATTGACATCAACCAAAATTTAGAAAATAATTTAACACGAAATATTCTAAATTCCTCTAAATTATATTAAAATCGAGCTCTTTAAAACTAATACGGTAGTACTTCACGACTGTTTTACTTAACACATTTAATTTCCCGGGTTTCGGCACCAATAAATTATGTTATAGAAAAAGCTCAAGGTTCAATTAAAAACTAAAATTCTTTCTTTTCAACTTATCTCTTCCAATGTTCAAGCGCAACTAACTAAATGTAAAATAATTTAACTTTAACTAATCCAAAATTGAAGTAGATAACAAATTAACGGATCTTATAAAAAAGTATATGTATATAATATTATTTACATTGCATATATGTAGCTTTATTACGCCACAATTCAATTATTAAGAACTTAACTTGAATAACGTAAGATCTTTCATCGTATATTTTCTAAAATTCTCTTTTGCTTTAATTTTACTCAATATCAATTGTAGTAATTGTAGTAATTAACTTAAGCTCAAATTTACTTGATAATAAACTCACTCAAATTTACTTAAAAATATAGTTACAGTAAAGCTGTGTTCACATTGTGTGTATTTGTCATATGGAATGTCACTTTTCTACACACATGTAATTTCATGTGTATGTCAAAATTTATGTTTTACATATGGTTTGTAATTTACACGTTCACATGTTGGTATGTAAAGTACACTTGACATAACCTATCAAAAAAAAAAAAAAACAATCATAAAACAGCTGAGTGTATAAAAATTTAATTAATTTAATTTATTTTATTTATTAATATATTTATTTTATTTAGCAAATGAGTTTTACTTTATAATAAACTCACTCAAATTTACTTAAAATTATAGTTACAGTAAGTAACAAAATTAATGTTAAGTACAAAAAATAAAATAGTTTTCGTGCTAAATAAAGTTAAGATATATTTTGTAACACTAACTATGAAAATAATTCTTACGTGTAAATTAAAATAACTTAAACTAAAGCATTGGAAAATTAGTGTAATATGATTTAAATTTAAAGTTTATAAATATTTCTCATGCGTTTGGGTGTAGAACCTTTGAAGCGGCTATTTAGGGTTTATTATTTTGGTGTAATAAGATACCCGTTTATGTCTGCTCTTTAAAGGTATGAATTCATGCAAGTAAATAATATTTAAAGGAATTTATTCATACGATCAAATAATATTTACTACACAGAAAGAAAAACACTCGGGATAAAATGATCTTTTTATGCTCACTTTTAGCACGAGGCGTGCTCAAAAAATTGAGTACGAAAAACAGTTAAACGTACTTAAAACAATCCCAAACGTACTTAAAACAATCCAAATGGGATCATTTTCGAAAATCAATCCCGCAATTTCTCAAAATAAGTATAAAATTATCAAATCAAGTACAACAAAGATTGAACTTTTCGTTGGTATTGCCACTCTGAGAGTTAAATTATAAAGTGAGCGTATTCTTCTCAGAGAACTTATAAGTCTAATCTCTCAGCTTTGCATTCTTTTATGCGTGCGTACGTGTGTGTTTTTCAAAATTTGTTGTACAATTGCAAAAACACGACACAAGTTCGAACAAAACGATTTGCTTTTTGTTTGTAGTAACAACAAAAACAACAGAACAAGAAGGAAAACATATACATACATATATATGTATGAATTGTTTTCATGTTTAACCCTCCGGCTTACGCATGTTTTAATTACTTATACACATTAAACAAAGGTCTGGCCAGACTCTTGTGTACCTTGAAGGGTTAAAAAGTAAATTTGAAATTTTGCTTCTCATTTAGTTTATATTAGTTAAATATGTACATAAGATTTTTAAAGTAAAAACCATATCGGCATTATGTTGGTGTTTTATCATCCTGTAAGGTGTAATACGGGTAAGTAAATCAATCATAATCACTTTTTCTTTCTTGTTTTTTTATGTTTTTTTTTCAAGCACGAATTGGGGATAAAATTAACTTTATCATACTTGAATCAAGCGCATTTTAAGATTGATTCAATCTGAGTTTTACTTAAATCAATCTCATTTTCGGATTACTTCAAGTACGAATTTGGGATTAAATAAACTTTATAATGCTTGAATCAATCGCATTTTGAGATTAATTTGATCCTACTTTTACTTAAATCAATCTCGTTTTCGGATTACTTCAAGTACGAATTCGAGATCAAATATGGATAAAGTGAGAATTTTTGGATTGAATAATCCGTACTTGAATCAATCTTTTTGTACTTGATTCAAGAATATCCGTACTCACCGTACTATTGATACCGCTCCGGATTGATTTGAGTACGGATGGATTGATTTTTTTTTTTTTGAGTGTACAAATACTTCAAGTGCAAGTTCGAAAAACTCAATACACTCACACTTTTTCACTAATAACATCAAATTTTTTGTACTTGCAGCTCAACTTGCAAGAGAATTAGCTTGCAAGTAAATTTTTGACACTTGCTGCAAGTAAAATGACAAATGAAGAAACAGTGTTCCGTGGATGACTTTTGTATCAATCTACTAGTACTTAGTAAAATAAAAGTTATATTTATTGCGGATTTTTTGTGTATGTATAAAAAATAACAAATAAAAAAAAGCACAACTAAACAACAACGCATCTTAATGGCAATTTTAATCATGAATTTTAAGCAATTTGAAAAAAAAATTGTTAATCAAAATATTTTCTCAGTAACATTATGATATCGCCACTAAAGCAATACTGTAGTAACATACATATTTTATAAAATAAACATAATTTTTTCATCAAGATGAACCGAAAATTAAATAAAGAAAAAATTATTAAATTTATTTTGTTATAACATGGTAATGTTTTTAACACGGTAATGTTTTTAATCCGAAAAACAAACCTTTTTTAATAAGATGTTTTTGCTTCGAGAACATTTGAAAAATGAACTTACAACTGACTGTGTAAACACACAAGCTACTTGCAATACTTTCGGCTTTTTCTTTGACATTTTTGTTGATAATACGTATACACTGCTAGCAAGTAATTATTTGCATGTGTAAAGGCAGGGTTAAACACTTACGTTCGGGTTGGTGTCGTATAAACAATGACAATTTAATGGAAAACAAGTTAGAGTGTTATATTCGGCTGTGCCGAATCTTTGATACCCTCCACCGACAAATTGAATATTTCAGTAGTGCGATTCACTAACTTTTAACCATCCGACAATTGTTATATTAGTCGAAATAAATATTCGCTTGCAGTAACGATAGTGTGATTCAGTAACTTATTTTTAACGATTGTTTACAGCTGTTTTTTTGTAACATCTCAGTCTACAAAATGTTAAAAAAAAACGAAAAGCACAAAAGAGAATAAAATAAAAACACATGAAATTGTTATTAACCCACCGTGTTACACATGTTTTTTATTCAAAATGCATTGAAAAAGGTCTGGCCAGACTCATGAGTAAGACGAAGGGTTAATTTGTGGTTTTTATATTTTTTTTTGTGAACTTTACATTTAGAATTTTGTTTTTGTTCTTAATTTGCTCTTTTTTTTTGTAAATTTTAAATTTAGGATTTTGTTTTTGTTCATACATTTACACATGAATATATCTTTGTATGTATGTAAGCTATTTTAAACTTAAAATACATTTTATCGATTAAATAAACACATCCTAAATTATTGTCGCTAAAATAACGACAAAACAATTGCTTAAGTTAACAGCTGACTTTAAACGACAGCGAATATCGTTAAAAATGTTACTGAATAGCATATTCGATAGATGTTCGTTATATTTATTTTAACGATTTGATTATCTTTATAAAAGTTAGTGAATCGCACTACAGGAGTGATATCTATATGATGTCTATTTATTATTAATTTATCTTTATAAAAACAGCCATCAGCATTAAAATTGGTTGCGGCTTAGACCTATATTAAATTATTGACGGACAAATTATATTATGATAGCATTATTTATTACGGTTTTAGGCGTACTTAACTGTTTTCCGGCAGTAGGGTTTATTAATTAATTTACCCTAGGCCCCATCTAGGGTAAATTATAGACCGATCTTCATAAAATTTAACGGCGTCATTTCTATTCCTAAAAAACTGTGACGGGCCAAATTTTGTTATGATAGCATTAATAATTACGGTTTTAGGCGTACTAAACTGTTTTCGGGGAGTAGGGTTTATATGGGGCCTTGGGTAAATTATGGACCTATCTTCATGACATTTTACAGTGTGGTTTCCAGTCGAATTAAACGAACATTCGCAAAATTTCATATCATTTCGCGCATTGTTCAATAATTTATGTTAGTTTTTGTAACAAAATTATAAATTTTTTAAAGTGGTGGTTCAACATTTTGATTCATAGCTCTGATCCTACTAAACCGATTTGACTGGATTTCAATCCCAAGCTGCTTAGGATAACTGAAAGCAATTTGACACCCAGTTTTTTTATTTCTTTTGAGTTTTTCGAAAGTGAGCGTGTTTTCAACAGACGTACAGACGGACGGACATAGCTAAATCGACTTAGAATTACTCAAGGAGCCAGAATATATATATGGGGTCTGAGGTGAATAATAACTTATTGTGGTGGAGGGTATAAAAAGAGCTTCGATATAAACATAAAAAGCACAGGCGTTAGAAGATAGAAAGAAGGAAAAGATAGAAAAGAAATGTCAAATACATATACGAGTACTAACTGAACACTTAACTGGGGTATTTCATACGTAAACATAAGGGAAATCTTATAAAATAATCTTTTAAGCAAATAATTTGGTTTTAATGTTAAAGATTCTTTTCTTAATTTTGATAAAACATGACTTCGAAAAATTCTTTCACTTATTGTAGTTGTCGAAAAAATCGAAAGCAACCAATAATGCAGAATATCTAATTTCTCAGTTCTTATCCTGGATTTATCTTAATATATAAGATCTTCCAATATGCCTTTAGAGTCCTGTTTTAATTTTTTTAAATGTTAAACACTTCTAATTGTTTCGGTTAATTCTTTAAAAGAATTGTTTGTGTTACTATCGAGAGTTTCTTCTGTTGTCAGGTCATCATCTGAAAAATCCTGGAAAAGCTCAGCACCGAACATTCTACAATAAAGTTTATTCCGAATTCCTTAAGCCTACAGTACACGGAATGTAAAAAGCCACATGCGTATGTCGTTCTGACGTAATTTTGACGTCACTGCAAAGCCTCAATAGCAAGTTCGTGATGTGTGATGACGACAAAATTACGTCAGAACGACATACGCATGTGGATTTTTACATTCCGTGTACTGTAGACTTTAGTTTCTGTTATTGTACTGTATTTTAAGAATGTATTGCTAGAAGGAAATAGTATATTGCATCAAAAAATGTTTCTAAACACTAATTAAAAACAAAAAAATTGTCTTATAATACTACAAAAAATTTGAAATTTCTTACAGTGGTAATTGACTGAAACTAACCGGTTTAATCGTTAATCGAAAAGGCCAATTTTAAGTTAACCGATGAGAAGGTAGGTAGGTAGAAATGCTGGTGTGAAGTCTCCTTCACACCTTCACCCAGAGACCAGTAAGGTCCATTGTGACGCCTTAATTAGAGATAGATATATAAAGATAGAAATTAGGTGCAATAAACTGCGAAAGCGCAAGTCAGATTCAAAAGATAGATAGAAAAGAAGGTTTCGGACCAAACCCGAGAGAAATCCTACACAACCAAAATTCGCCCTACGTGCGGTCAGCACCCAGTCTCCCCTCGCGTAGCCAGGCCATCGCCATTACGAATCCTATCAGATTCTCGAGTCCGCAACCCGAGACATCCCCTAATTCGCCCAGGAATCTACTGCTCAGCCACCTCAGCCTGCTGCCCTGTAGCCTGGGGCAGTGGCATAAAATGTGCTCAACTGTCTCCAATTCCTTAGGGTCCTCACACAACCTGCACATATCCGACAAGTCGGGTCCCATCCTCACCGCCATCCTGCCTATCATACAGTGGCCCGTGATAATTCCTATACTGGTCCGAACGCAGACCCTACTCCTGCCCAGCAGCGACCGCGAATCGGACTTGCTAAGCACCGGCCACAGCGTCCGCGATACCCGGCCGTCCGTTCGGCTCTCCCAGGCCTGATTGGTCGCGCCCAGAATCCACTCCCTGATTCTTCCAAAATTGAAGCCTATTGGAGGCCTAACCGCCTCCATACAGTTAGAATCCTCTATCTCTAAGCCCTGTCTTGCCAACTCATCAGCAACCTCATTGCCGCCTATGTCGCAGTGACTCGGCACCCAGCACAACCTTATCAAATACTCCCCTAAGACACCCTTCAGAGCCTTCCTACAATCATCAACTAGCTTGGAGTTCACATAACAGCCCCTTACGGCCATAAGAGTCGCCTGGCTGTCCACATATATAGTGACCTCCGAGCCCCTATCAATGTTGTCCCTCATAAGTTCCACGGCCCTCAAGACCCCCAGAACCTCCGCCTGAAAAACACTGCTGTCGTGAGGAAGCCTATATGATCTTCTATTGTTCAGATCCCCAATGTAGACCCCCGCACCCGTGCCCCTCACCTTCGTGCCATCAGTAAAAATAGCAAATCCACCAAATAATATGCTCCAACCTGACCACCTCTCCCTAGAAGGCACTTTTACCTCCGGCAGCCGCCCAAAATCCACCCTGGTACCCACATAATCAGTGGAGCCGGGTGGCCCCAGGTAATAGCCACCAGCCTCAATCTCACTCAGGATCCTTGAGTGACCCTGCGTGACATTCCCTGTCAATCCCAACTCCCTCAGTCTAAGAATGCTCCTGGCCGCCATTCGCATCACATACTGCTCAATAGGCAGAAGATGTAGAATGACATCCAGGGCAGCTTGAGGATTACTCCTCATGGCGCCTGTCATGCCAATTGAAGCACACCTCTGAGCCTTAGAAAGAAGGTTCCTACGACTAGCCAATCTCAATGAATCTTACCAAACACAGCATCCATACGTTAGAATGGGTATAACCACCGAAATGTACAGCCATCCCACCACTGACGGCCGGAGTCCCCAGCTCCTACCTATTGATGGCAGAAGATGTAGAATGACATCCAGGGCAGCTTGAGGATTACTCCTCATGGCGCCTGTCATGCCAATTGAAGCACACCTCTGAGCCTTAGAAAGAAGGTTCCTACGACTAGCAAATCTCAATGAATCCCACCAAACACAGCATCCATACGTTAGAATGGGTATAACCACCGAAGTGTACAGCCATCCCACCACTGACGGCCGGAGTCCCCAGCTCCTACCTATTGATGACCTGCAAGCATAGTAGGCATTGAGAGCTCTCTTAAGTCTCTCCTGAGTATTCTTTCCCCACGACAGCTTGCTGTCCAGAAAAACTCCCAGATACTTGGCACTATCAGATAGTCCAAGCTCCACTCCCCCTAGTACCGGTAGCCTAAAATCCTCCACCTTGTACCTCCTAGTGAAAAGAACCAACTCTGTCTTCTCCGGATTAACTCCCAGTACCTTATCATTCGCCCATGCCGACAGTTCGCCCAGCGCCCCTTGCATGATGTCGCTAATTGTCGGCAGAAACTTGCCCGACACCAATATCACTACATCATCCGCGAAGCCACGACTTTCTGACCCATTCTGTCAAAACGTCCCAGAACGACATTGACGGCTAAGAGCCACAATAAGGGAGAGAGAACTCCCCCCTGTGGGGTACTCCTAGTCACCGATTTCCTTAAACGTTCGTTTCCCCAGTCCGAGTGAATAACTCTGCTGCTAAGCATCAAAGTTATCCATTCGACCAAAAACAACGGAACCCCTAGGTTAACCAGTGCCTGCCTAATAGCCTCTATCCTCAAATTGTTAAAGGCACCCTCTATATCCAGGAATGCCGCCAAGGTGTATTCCTTGGTTCGCAAACCCAGCTCTACACAACCAACCACATCATGCAACGCACTCTCAACAGATCTACCCTTAAGTAGGCGTGTTGAGCGCCGCTGACGATGCCGGCGTCAATCTTCAGCACACATACCCTAAACAGTTCCACCAACAACAGGAGTGATGATTTCCCGATATTCTGTAGCATCGCCGGAAAGATACCATCTGGTCCCGCCGATGTGTAGGACCCAAAGTTATTTTGCACCCATGCTACCTTATCCAAGGTGATCATATCCCCCACCCCACGCAGAGAAGGGGTCACCACATACATCCTGTTCCCCCGACCCAGGATCCACACAGCTCGGAAAGTGAGTCTCCATAAGCAGACACAGAGATTCAGAGCCAGATTCCTTCCATGAGTTGTCCGGTCTCTGAATAAGTCCAGGGACTACCGGGTCCTTAGATAAAATTCTCCTGAACCTAGACATCTCATACACGGATTCAACTGACTCGCTAAACTTAATCCAAGATTCCCTTTTCGCCCTTCTAATATCTCCCTTATACCTTCCGTAACTCAACCTGAAGTTACTCCAATCTTCCTCCCTACGCGTATACTTCGCTCTATTGAACAGCCTTCTGTATACTTCGCTCTATTGAACAGCCTTCTGACAGTGGATCTTTGAGTCCTCAACTCGTCTGTCCACCATCTTGGCTGTATACACCTGCCCGGAAAATTTAACGGACAGGATCGCTCATAGCTACTGGTCAATACCCCCGTGAAGGTGTTCACCAGCCTTTAAAAACTCGAAGGTTTCTTGATTGCCACAACTGACAGTTTTGACACCTCTTGCCCAGTCAGCCCCTTTGAACGATACTTCGTCCGGCCTTCCTTTCACGCTGAAGATTTCGTCGAGTAGTTTGTTCTCCAGCACCTGCCATTTCTCGACACTGATCCTTACATCGGGATCCATACGATCAATGACAGCCGCCAGAATACCGTCCTTACCCGACGACTCCCTCAGCTTCCTTGACGTGGAGGATTGGTCCTCTCTGGAGCCAGTCCTCTAAGTGATTTCCTTGCGGAGCTCCTTAAGGGGGCCGGCTCCAATCTGACTAGTCCTCTTAGCCGCTGGGGATTTCTGGTCATCACCATACTTAACTCTCTTAACGACCCCCCTTTTGGGGGCCTTAGCAGAGCTCTGTCGGTGATCACCCGATTTCCTTGCAGATGTTGACGGGTTTGTCACGGTAATTCCTTTAGTGACCTTTTTGGGTGACTGTCGGAGATTATAAGGACTTTTCCAGTCCTCATCGCGCGACTATTAGTGGGTGATTCGTCTACATGCTCAGCTCCCTTAGCCGTGACCATGCTGTCACGGTTACGAGGACCAGGGGTTGACTGTTTACCCTCCTTTTGTTCAGCCGCTCCCTTATTGGAGGATTCCTCAGCAGCGGTTGCTGAGGATTCGTCGTCTATACTGATAACCTTTGAATCCTTAGCAGCCCTAGCTGTGTATCCCGCAGGATAGGGTATGCCTAGGATATCACCGACAGAACCGTGGATTCGTTCGAATCTGGCAACGTTCTTTCGGTGCTTCCTCAGCAAATGCCTATCCCGCCCATCGTGCAGTGAGGAGTCTTTCTTAGCTATCCTTTCTAGAAAGGCTAAGGAGACTCTTACACCACTTTTGGCTTTTTCGAAGCTCGTTCGGCTATCTGATGTGACCTGTTCTGTCGCATTCTGCCGAACAATGGGTTTTGATACACTCGCCAATCCACTTTCCATTTCGAATGTGACCTCAGAAGCCGATGGTCCAGCCCTTTGGTCCCGATCATCAGACGAAATCATTGTGATTTCGCGCTCATCATCAGAGCCCAGAGCTAGATCACCGAGTTTTTCCGAGGCCCCTGTTCGAGACGGGGAGCCGACTGGGAAGTCCATCCCGTCCTTCTCTGTCAGTTCTGTTAATAACTGACCCTCCTGCAGCAGAATATCCCTGTGAATACTCAGCCAGTCGGAGTCTGGCATTCTGACATTCCCTGCACCGCGTCTTAAAGTCGCGTCCTTCTTGTTTTGTTTTAAAAATTTGTCCAGTTTTTGGTCCCACGAGTTTGCACGTACGAAAAAGGACCGTTCCGCGCAGTGACGGCTTGCGCGGACTAGGCTAAGTTACAACTGACCCCTGCCATCAGCATCAGAGGGAAGCTGTTCACGACCAGTTTCTTAAACCACTAACTAGCCAATCAGGTCCTCGGCACTGCTGTCAACCACCTTGACCTTAAAAGTGGGGGATGTGGGAAACCCAAAAGGGGAATGGATGGGATTATAGGTAATGGGATAGGGGATGGATGGCTGGATAACCCTTAGTCTGGCCTTAGAGCTTATGCCTTCTAACTTGTTTCGGCTAGACTTACCGACTCAAGTTACAAGACATACACTACAGCCAGCATTTAAACCACCACATCGCGGCAAGATAGTTATCCAGGTGGTGGATGAGTAAATCGGGTAGTAATTATACGGTTAACCGATTAACGGTTAACTGAAGAAATATCCTACTACATGTCCTCATATTCAGTTTTATTTCCATCAAGCTATTTTTTGAAAAATTATTTCAACCCAACTCTTTAACACTACTTTCTCAAACTATATTTTAAGCCCATTGTTCAAAATTTAGGACTTGTGCCAAAAATGAGCAGATGGAGGTAAGAGAGGAAGGTCTTGGCTACATTTCCTCATACAGTATTCCACGGATAATTACCTCGCCAAAATTCCAATATTTTTGGGTAATTATGCTGGGTAGGCATTTAAACGAATACGCTTAAATACCTCCGTTGAGGTAATTATAAGAATTCGTTTAACTACCTCATTGAGGTAATCAAGCGAATTCGTTTGAATACCTTAGTGAGGTGATTAAACGTTTTTATTTTAACAAGAATTTTTACATGTATCAGCTAAATCTAAAGAGATAGCAATAAAAAACAATGGGATTTGCTGTCTTAAATGTTATCTGTAAAGCTTTTTTAGTAGTTCCGTTATATCCTACTAACAAAAGCGTACTCATACATATGTACAAACTTATGATCAGCGAAACCGTAAACATGCAATTGCATGGTTTTTCTTGTGCGATCGATGATTGCAGAAACAATATATAATCACATACATGTAAGCTTTTATGATTTCCTTTCCCAAAAATCAGCAGACGCAAACGTCAGCGCATTTCTTGTATTGCAATTTAAAATGTAATAATAATTTTTAATAAACAAACTTCTACTGTTACAGCATGAAGCGACAACAAGTAAATGTGCTTATTGTGCACATTTGTTCTTTCTCGCCAACAATTCCTATTGTTAATTTTTAAGTTTAAGTTGAATTAAGTTAGATTTTAGAATTCAGTTTTTAATAAAAACTCAAAAAGAACAGATATAACTGTTTTAATTATTAATGGCGAAATCATCGGTTAGAAAAGGAAAAACTATCAGTGAAATAAAATAAAAAGTTATAAGTCTAAGCTGCGGTATTTATAAGTAACTAAGTGTAAGAAAAAAAAACCAAAATGACAACTTAATATAAGAGTGTTAAAAGAAGCATAAAACAAAAAATAATAATAAAATAAAAATTAAATGCAGTATAAAAACATAAAATAAATTAACAAACTAAACTTATAAAATCTAACAAAAAAAAAAATAAATTAAAAACAATTTTGAATTAATTTTTAAACAAATGCCAATATGCAATATATTCGTACTTGAAACAATTCGTACGCAAAATAAAGAAAACTGAAAATCTAAAACTAAAACGAAAGAAAACGTCTTTTACCTAAAATAATAAAAATAAGTTAACAAGAAAGAAAAAGATCTACAACATAGAAACCCTAACTAAGAGACATTTTCCCAAATCATTATCTAAACCAAAAGAAGGAAGGAAGCATCAACGTTAATCATCTTCCAAAATTCAAAGTTTAAGCAAAGAGTTTAAGCCAACCAAGAGAAGAAGCAGAATTATTTTTAACAATTGGGAATTAAGCACGAATAACAAAATCTTTTGAAATTAAAATTTTGTATTCCCAAAAATTGAAATTACTTTTTGATAATAAACAGGCAAGTGCACGGCCTAAAAAAAACACTAAATTGGCAACATCTTTTGTAAAGTTGTTGTTGTTTTTTATTTTGTTTTTCTTAACCTACTTACAACTACAATTAATGTTGAGAGAATTTCAACTAATTGTAGTGGGGAATGTAAGATGAGATAAACCCACTGTTTATTGTTGATGTGTTTTGTTTAAACTTTGATATTATTACAAGTAGAACTGTTGCTATAAGTCTTATACGCTTAACAGTTTTATTTGGTTTAATATCTTTAGTTTTTCTAAAATCTTTATGGATGAAGTTTCCTGATGATCTGGCCTAAGCAACCAGTGAAATGCGCATAGGAATAGCTCATCCCATCAACAATAAATTTCAAGTGTTTTTATCAATAATAAAAGCTGGGAATTAAGCACGAATAACAAAATCTTTTGAAATTAAAATTTTGTATTCCCAAAAATTGAAATTACTTTTTGATAATAAACAGGCAAGTGCACGGCCTAAAAAAAAAACACTAAATTGGCAACATCTTTTGTAAAGTTGTTGTTGTTTTTTATTTTGTTTTTCTTAACATACTTACAACTACAATTAATGTTGAGAGAATTTCAACTAATTGTAGTGGGGAATGTAAGATGAGAAAAACCCACTGTTTATTGTTGATGTGTTTTGTTTAAACTTTGATATTATTACAAGTAGAACTGTTGCTATAAGTCTTATACGCTTAACAGTTTTATTTGGTTTAATATCTTTAGTTTTTCTAAAATCTTTATGGATGAAGTTTCCTGATGATCTGGCCTAAGCAACCAGTGAAATGCGCATAGGAAAAGCTTATCCCACCAACAATAAATTTCAAGTGTTTTTATCAATAATAAAAACTGGGAATTAAGCAGAAATAACAAAATCTTTTGAAATTAAAATTTTGTATTCCCAAAAATTGAAATTACTTTTTGATAATAAACAGGCAAGTGCACGGCCTAAAAAAAACACTAAATTGGCAACATCTCTTGTAAAGTTGTTGTTGTTTTTTATTTTGTTTTTCTTAACCTACTTACAACTACAATTAATGTTGAGAGAATTTCCACTAATTGTAGTGGGGAATGTAAGATGAGATAAACCCACTGTTTATTGTTGATGTGTTTTGTTTAAACTTTGATATTATTACAAGTAGAACTGTTGCTATAAGTCTTATACGCTTAACAGTTTTATTTGGTTTAATATCTTTAGTTTTTCTAAAATCTTTATGGATGAAGTTTCCTGATGATCTGGCCTAAGCAACCAGTGAAATGCGCATAGGAATAGCTTATCCCATCAACAATAAATTTCAAGTGTTTTTATCAATAATAAAAACTGGGAATTAAGCACGAATAACAAAATCTTTTGAAATTAAAATTTTGTATTCCCAAAAATTGAAATTACTTTTTGCTAATAAACAGGCAAGTGCACGGCCTAAAAAAAAAAAAAAAAAAAAAAAAAAAAAAAAAAAACACTAAATTGGCAACATCTTTTGTAAAGTTGTTGTTGTTTTTTATTTTGTTTTTCTTAACCTACTTACAACTACAATTAATGTTGAGAGAATTTCAACTAATTGTAGTGGGGAATGTAAGATGAGATAAACCCACTGTTTATTGTTGATGTGTTTTGTTTAAACTTTGATATTATTACAAGTAGAACTGTTGCTATAAGTCTTATACGCTTAACAGTTTTATTTGGTTTAATATCTTTAGTTTTTCTAAAATCTTTATGGATGAAGTTTCCTGATGATCTGGCCTAAGCAACCAGTGAAATGCGCATAGGAATAGCTTATCCCATCAACAATAAATTTCAAGTGTTTTTATCAATAATAAAAACTGGGAATTAAGCACGAATAACAAAATCTTTTGAAAGTAAAGTAATATTTTTTTTAAGGTAGTATTTAAGCTAATTATCAAAAGAAATAGTTTAAAATTATAATAAAAAATAAATAAAAGAGTAACAATAATAATAAAATAAAAAAAATGGATCAATTTGAGTTAGCTAGGAAGTGTATTTGTTCGATACAACAATTTAATGGAAATACGTCAGACCTACCAAACTTCATTAAGCGAATAGAATCATTAACCTCCATTATGGAACCCCTGACAGTAGAACTGAAAAGAATTTTATTGGGTTACATAGAAGACCGATTAGTAGGTAGGGCTAGAGACTCTCTATCCAGGAATGGGCAAGTCCAAACCTGGATGGAGTTACGAGCAGTGCTAATTAGGGAACATGGTGATCATACTCCGAAAGAGAGAATTTTAGACGAAATAACTCTGTGTCGATGCACAGATGGAATAAACAAATTTTATTGTAAATTAAATGAACTTCTAGTTAGTCCTAACAATTCCTACTTGCTGGATGACAGCTTAACGTCACTTCAAGCTACAAGGAATAAAAATCTGGTTTTAGAGACATTCAAACGAAACTTACCTGAACCGGTAAAAGGAATAATCATTAGTAGAAATCCAACTACCATGGCAGAAGCTTATACAATAATAGAAGAAAATGGTTATTAAAATTTTTCCGGACTCTCATTCAATAGCGCAAATCGACATAATAAGAAACAATTTCAAAGCAATAATACTGATGGCTATAGAAGAAATGATTCAGGAGTAAGAAATTTTCGTTATCCACAACGAAGTGGAAACTTTCGGCAAACGGATAGTTTTCAGCCAAATAATCAGAATCTAGGAAATAATTATAGAAATAATGCAGGGCAAGGATCTTCGCAATCACGCAGAGAAAATTTTTTCGGACAATCGCGAAGGTTAAACATACCACAATATGTTCGAAACGAACCATATCAAGCAGTGGAACCAATGGACATTTCGAATAATTTTCAAAATTTTCGGACAAGGGGCCTTCCAGATACATGCCCTATAGAGTTATCGATAACCCGATTAGGAAACTTAGATTTATAATAGACACTGGGGCAGAATTTAGCATTATTAATCCTGGAGTATGTAATGAAAAATGGAAATCGCCCATAAATATAACACTTAAAGCATGTAAAAATGACATTATAATTAGGAAAAAATGTACAATACCACTTTTTAAAGAGTTTGGACTCGAAAACTTTTACGTAGACTTTTTAGAATACAATTTCGCTGATAGATTTGATGGGCTCATAGGTAATAACATTTTAGTGAGCCTTGACGCCAATATTTCCTACAAAGACCGAGTAATTTCGACAGAAAACAGCATAATTAAATTATTCTTTAACAAAGAGGAGGAAGAATATTACTGTCGTTCTGTTAATGAATCAAGTATTTTGACAAGTGAAGAAGCAAATATTTTTCATAACACTATACAGTCAAAAGATTTGATGCAATACATAAATGTAGATCACCTTAACGAAAGGGAAGTGAAAAGCTTGAGAGGTTTACTCTTTAAATACACAAATACATTTTATAAGGAAAATGACGATTTGACTTTCACCAATGAAATTAAACACAAAATCAAAACTACGAACGACATTCCAATTTATACCAAATTATACAGATACCCCCAAGTACATAGGGAAGAAGTTGACAGACAAATAGCAGAAATGTTGAAGCAAGGTATTATAAGACCTTCTCGAAGCCCGTATAATGCACCTATATGGGTAGTACCCAAAAAGAAAGACAACTCAAACGTTCATAAGTGGCGTATAGTCGTTGACTATAGGAAGCTCAACGCTTTAACTATCGACGATAAATTCCCCATGCCAAACATGGAGGACATGTTCGACAAATTAGGACGATGTAATTACTTCACCACGATTGATCTGGCCAAGGGTTTTCATCAGATAGAAGTGGATCCTCTGGATATACCTAAGACAGCATTCTCTACTTCGACAGGGCATTATGAATTCTTGAGGATGCCCTTTGGGTTAAAAAACTTTCCCGCTACCTTTCAGAGAATGATGAACAACGTCCTTGCTGATTACATAAATAAAATTATATAATTCCTGCACTTTAACTATAAGATTTATATCTTGTTGTGTAGGATAAGCAAGAAATTCTTAAATAAATAAATAAATAAATAAAATTTGCGTCGTTTATCTTGATGACGTTTTGGTATTTTCGACATCTATTGAAGAACACTTGAATTCGCTAAGGCTGATTCTTCAACGCTTAAGTGAAGTTAATCTCAAGATACAACTCGACAAATGTTCATTTTTACAAAGACAAACTGAATTTTTGGGACATTTGGTTACTGATAAGGGTATTAAACCAAATCCTCAGAAAGTAGAGGCAATCCAAAGAATAGAGCTACCAAAAACAGAAAAAGAAATTAAATCGTTTTTGGGAATTACTGGTTATTACCGGAAATTCATTAGGGACTACTCGAAAGTAGCCTATCATATGACGAAGTATTTGAAGAAAGATGTAAAAGTAAATACCTCTGACAAAGATTACATTAATGCATTTAAGAAACTCAAACAGCTCCTGATGAATGACCCAATTCTCATCTATCCTGACTATTCAAAGAGATTCACCCTTGTCACAGATGCATCAAATTTTGCGATTGGCGCTGTTTTAATGCAAACCGAAAAAGTCGTTTCATATTATAGTAGAACATTGAATGAACACGAACGTAGGTATTCTACAATAGAAAAAGAACTACTTGCTATAGTAGCAGCAACTAAGTACTTTAGACAGTATTTATGGGGTAGAAAATTCACTATTAAAACGGATCATAAACCTTTAGTTTGGCTGGATTCATTAAAAGAGCCAAATCTTAAACTACAACGATGGAAAATTAAATTAAATGAATTTGATTATGACATCGTGCATGTTAAGGGAAAAACAAATGTGGCGGATGGTTTGTCAAGATTACCAAATTTAGAAATAAATAATGGTGAATTGGTTTCAGACGAAGAAACCCAAAACGACACAAGTTCAAATTGTGCGACCATACATAGCGGTGAAGAGGACAACTCTTGCCATATTTATATTACGGAAAAACCGATTAATGTTTACAAAAACCAACTATATTTCCAAAAGGGATATACAGAAAAATTCGTTATGCAAATTAAGAATAGAAAAGTAAAAAATTTTATTACACTCGCTGATAATAGTGACATATTAACGATACTGAGGAAAGTACTGAAGGATAAAGGCGTCATGTGTATTTTTTGCGAAGACGATCGACTTTTTGTACACCTTCAGGATGTTTATGTACAATTTTTTTCCAGTAACAGAAATTTAAGAGTGCCAAGATCCACGAAAAAATTAATTGAAATTACAGATAGAGACGAAGCCTTAAAGATAATAAAAGACGAACACTTGAGGAACAATCATCGTGGCATTAATGAAGTATTTAAATATTACTTCCCTGGATTGGTGAACTTAATAACGAGATTTATAAATAATTGCGAAGTGTGTCATTTAGCTAAATTCGATAGAAGACCTGCAAAAGTTCCATTTCAGGTGACTGAATCACCAGGCTGTTTTAACGACATTGTCCACATGGATATTTGGTTCCCATTTCGAAACGTAATGTTTTTAACAACTATAGATAAATTTTCAAAATACGCAACAGTACATAAACTAACCGATAGAACGTGGCTTTCTATACTAACTGCACTCAAAGAGAGAATAAGATTTTTAGGGAAAATGAGAAAACTTGTCTATGACAATGATAGGTGCATGCTTCACGAATCTGTTAAATTGTTTTCAACCGAAAATAGCATTGAAACTCATGTAACGACCGCTCACCACAAGACGGGTAACGCAGACGTCGAACGTCTACATGGCACACTAAATGAACACATTCGAATTATTACAGCTGATACAACGGTCATAGATGAAGATACTGAAGACAAAATACATAGGATAATTACAATTTACAACAACAGTATTCATTCAACGACTAAACTACGACCCATTGATTTTATTGAGGTAAATTTCGACAAGGAAAAGATCTAAGAGCTTGCAGAAAAATTTAGGAGAGAAAAAACTTTTAAAATTAATAGATTAAACGAAAATCGAAACAAAAATTTTGACTTGACCGATACAATTGTACGGAACAGAAACATACAGAAAAATAGTCCTAAGTATAGAAGACTCTTACAGTTCAAGAAAGATGGTAATTATGTAATAGACACTAGTAATAAGAGAAATAAGAAATACTACAAAACTTAAATGAAACGCAAGTTCAAACAACAGATTTAATGTTTTTTGCAGAATGGACTTCTTCACTATTATCATACTGATACTGGTGGCAAGATCAAAGGCAAACAAAATTGAAACTTATCAGATCAACCCAGATAATGGATTTGTGATTTATAAAATGGAACCCAAAGCAGTGGTAAACAAATACTTTAATGTGTTGCATGTTGTGGATTTGGAGGTTTTCGAAATTTGCTTAGAAAAGATAGAGGAAAATTTGGTAAAACTCAACCTTATTGACGAACACGATATAGACTTGATTCAACGAGAAATTAAACTGGCAAGAACAGCTCTATCAACACTAATTCCACACTCCTATAGAAACAACAGAACAAAAAGAGGACTGATTAACATTGGCGAATCGTTTTTAAAAATGATATGGGGAACAATGGACGATGATGACGCAAAGGAAATTTATAATCATCTGACAACATTAGACGACAACGCGAAACAGATAACGGACCAAATGAACAAGCAAGTAGAAATCAATAACGAACTAATTAAGAATCTTGATACTGTGGTAGAAAGTGTTAACAAGCAGCAAAATAAATTGAATGAGTTTTTGTCATATATTACAGCTAGAACAAACAAAGCCTTAAATGTTGTGGAAAAGTTAAGGTTTGTTTTGCAAACATATGCCGATCTTAATATTCTGAACAAACAGATAGAAAAAATATCAGACGTTGTTATGATGAGCAAACAGAACATATTACCACATGACATACTGACTGAAGAAGAAAAGATTAGATACAAAATAACAGTGGAAATTTTACCTTACCTTAAAACAGGCATAATGTTTTTTGAAAATAAATTAGTTTTCGTGCTCCAAATTCCGAAATTTACAACAGAAACATACTTTAAGGCCCTCATTATACCGTTTCCAAATGATCGCTATGAGGAATTAGACTTGTCAATAGAAGAAGTGTTGGTGCAGGGTAATATGGTATACAAAAACAGAGAAAAACTAATGGTAAAGAAAAACCTTTTGATCCATGATAACAATTGTGTAAGAGATTCTTTCAAGCAGAATAATGAGTGTAAACTTAGAATAAATAAAGAACCAATAATTAAAGAAATTAAGGCGGGCCTTGTTAAAACAAAGTTAATTAAATTTACCAAAATAGATCACAATTGTAGTTATCAGCCATATTTTGTTAAAGGAAATAGTATTATTAAGTTTGATAACTGTACTATTAAAATAAAAGAGCTTGTGTTTGAAAATTTGTTCCATAGATTTAGTCATGGAGTAATTATACCTTTGAACTATGTAAACTTAACAAAAAACATTAAATACTTTACTTTGGAAGGACTTCATCTCCAAAGTATTAAGAATAGAGAAATCATTAAGTACATAGAATTTAAAAATAACGTAGCACAGGGTACTACTATAAGTTTGGTCGTTATACTTTTAATAATAATTGTAATTTTAGCCATACAGGTTAAGTGTTGTAAGGTGAGAAAGAACAAAATAGAACTAAAACTGAAAGACTACCCGGATCCATTTGCCCGGAGAGCAAACACTAAGGGTGGGGAAATCACATACATGTAAGCTTTTATGATTTCCGTTCCCACAAATCAGCAGACGCAAACGTCAGCGCATTTCTTGTATTGCAATTTTAAATGTAATAATAATTTTTAATAAACAAACTTCTACTGTTACAGCATGAAGCGACAACAAGTAAATGTGCTTATTGTGCACTTTTGTTCTTTCTCGCCAACAATACCTATTGTTAATTTTTAAGTTTAAGTTGAATTAAGTTAGATTTTAGAATTCAGTTTTTAATAAAGACTCAAAAAGAACAGATATAACTGTTTTAATTATTAATATATTTATCCGTTTTAAAACTTTATAAATTTTGGTATCGATTTGTTTGTGATTAATTTGCATATTTTAGCTATTGCTGCATTTTTTTGCATGTACAGCAAATAAAAAATGCTTACAATAATTTGCAAAACCGATGAATTTTCTGTTGCTTTAATTTCGCCATATACATTTAATTTTCACTCTACAATTGTAAGCCAAAGCAAGTTTTCATTGAAGAGAAATGTTATTCCAAACTGTAAAGTTTTTTATAAATATATGCAAAAATTAAGAAAAATGGAATTATATAAATTTGTGCTGATACATAGAAATCTAAACGCATCGTTTAGTAAACCGATCGAATCAGAAACACTTTTTAAAGTGATATTTTCGTGTCCGTTCTTCCATCTGGCTGGTTGTCTGTCCATGTTAACCTTGTACGTAAAGTAAAAGTACAATTTTTTAGACAATTTTATAAAGTTTAGTAAATACGTTTTCATTGTCATAAGAACGAAAACTATGTAAATTGAGAGAATCGGTCTATAATATAACAAAGTCCCCATGCAACCTTCTTTCTTTATGTCCATAAACCATGATCGTATTAAGATTAAATTTGACCCAAAATATCTTACTGCAAATTAAATATGGTTGAATCGGTTCAGATTTAAACATAAAGCTTCTATTCAAATTTCAATCCCTAAAATATTCAAACTATTTTATCCTTTTAAATGTTAATGTAATTTAAAATTTAGCGATCTTTCCTTTAATCCCTTTAAGACGAAATATCTCATATATTTGGTGTATCTAGATAATAGTCAGCACAAATAACTCTTATATGAATCCTAACCTCATACCAAATAGAAACTGGGAATTATTTCCTTTCGTAGGTTACTTAATATTATATTCAACATTTTTTTATTTTTCGAATTTATTCTATGAGCTAATTTTAGGTAATGTATTTTATAAAGCTTTTTTGTAGCGGGCCAGAAAATGCATTACATTCTGCTGGTGTCTAATAATTGTAAATTTTTCTGTACATACAATATACTTCATTGCTATCCAAAGGATAGCTAAGGTAAAATGTAGCATGAAAATACAATATAATAGTCTGGTAGTGTATAAAAGTCATTCCTAAAAATTTAAGGAATAGAACTATTACAAAAAAGCTTTATAAAATACATAACTGAAATTTAGCTCATAGAATAAATTCGAAAAATAAAAAAATGTTGAATCTAACCTCATAACGTAACTTTATTTTGGTAAGCACAGAATAAAGTTTATTTTAATGCAAATATGTAATTGTAGAATAATTTGATTTCAAATAAGCCATGTTTTGTTTTTTTGCAAATGGAGGGTTATAGAGGAAGGTTTTGGCTCATTTCCACATCTTCAGTTTTTTTCCATCAAATTAATTTTTGAACAACTTTTTCTAACCAACTTTTTTACACAAGTCACTCACTCATATTTTGACACATTGTGCAAAATTAAGGACTTGTGCAAAGGGGTAGTAATAGAGGAAGGTGTTGGCTACATTTCCTCATATCCAGTTATTTCCATCACGTTATTTTTTAAACAAACTTTTTTACACAAGTCACTCGAACTATATTTTGACCCACTGTTCAAAATTTAGGACTTGTGCCAAAAATGTGCAAATGGAGGGTATTAGAGGAAGGTTTTGGCTACATTTTCTCATATCCAGTTTTTCTCATCAAGTTATTTTTTGAACAACTTTTTCACAAATCACTCAAAATATATTTTGACCCACTGTTCAGAATTTAGGACTTGTACCAAAAATGTGCAAATGGGGAGTTGACTACATTTCCGCAGACCCAGTTTTTTTTTGCATTGTTATTTTTTGAACAACTTTTTCCCACAAGTCACACATGCATATATTAACCCATTGTGCAAAATGAAGGACTTGTTCCAAAAACATTTCCTCACACCAAGTTTTTTTCCATCAAGTTATTTTTTGAACAACTTTTTCACACAAGTCACTGATTTAATATATGAATCAGTGACTTGTGACCCATTGTGCAATATTTACGACTTTTGCCAAAAATGTCCAAAAGGGCGGTAATAGAGAAAGGTATAGGCTACATTTCCCCATATTCAGTTTTTTCCATCAAGTTATTTTTGAACAGCTTTTTCACATAAGTCACTATTCATATTTTAGGATTTGTGCCAAAAATGTGCAAATGGAGCTCAATAGAGGAATTTCTTGGCTACATTTCCTCATATTCAGTTTTTTTCCATCAAGTTATCTTTTGTACAACTTTTTTAAACAAACTTTTTTACACAAGTCACTCAAACTATATTTTGACCCATTGTTTAAAATTTAGAACTTGTACAAATGGGGGGTAATAGAGAAAGGTCTTGGCAACATTTCCTCATATCCAGTTTTTTTCATCAAGTTATTTTTTGAACAACTTTTTTAAACAAACTTTTTAACACAAACCACTAAAATTATTTTTGCACCCACCGTTCAAAATTTTTGACTTGTGCTAAAAATGAGCAAATGGGGAGTAATAGAGGAACTTCTTGGTTACATTTCCTCATATCCAGTTTTTTTTTCAACAATTTATTTTTTGAACCACTTTTTAAGCAAGACGCTCATCATATTTTTTACTTATCCACATCTTCAGTTTTTTTCCTTCAAATTGATTTTTGAACAACTTTTTCAAACAAACTTTTTTACACAAGTCACTCATTCATATTTTGACCCATTGTTGAAAGTTTATGACTTGTACCAAAAATGTACAAAGGTAATAGAGGAAGGTCTTGGCTACATTTCCTCATATCCAGTTTTTTTCCATCAAGTTATTTTTTGTACAACTTTTTTAAACAAACTTTTTTACGCAAGTCACTCAAACTATATTTTGACCCATTGTGCAAAATTAAGGACTTTTGCGAAAAATGTGCAAATGGGTGGTAAAATAGGAAAGTCTTGGCTACATATCATCATATCAAGATTTTTTCCATCAAGTTATTGTTATATCAAGTTATACCCAAACTATATTTTGACCCACTGTTCAAATGGGGAGTAATAGAGGAAGTTGTTGACTACATTTCCCAGTATCCAGTTTTTTCCATGAAGTTCTTGTTTTGATGGGATAAGCTATTCATATGCGCATTTCACTGGTTGCTTAGGCCAGATAATCAGGAAACTTCATCCATAAAGATTTTAGAAAAACTAAGGATATTAAACCAAATAAAACTGTTAAGCGTATAAGAATCATAAGCAACAGTTCTTCTTGTAACAATATCAAAGTTTAAACAAAAACATCAACAATTACCATTGAGTTTATGTCATCTTACATTCCCCACTATAATTGATTGGAATTCTTCCAACATTAATTTTAGTTGTAAGTAGGTTAAGAAAAAACAAAATAAAACAAAAACAACTTGCAAAAGCAAGTGCACGGTCTAAACAAACTTAAACATGCTTTTGCAAGTTGTTTTTGTTTTTATTTTGTTTTTTCTTAAGTTACTTACAACTACAATTAATGTTGGAAGAATTCCAATCAATTGTAGTAAGGAATGTAAGAGGCGATAAACTCACTGGTAATTGTTTTTATGTTTTTTCTTTAAACTTTGATAATTTTACAAGAAGAACGGTTGTTTATGATTCTTATACGCTTAACAGTTTTATTTGGTTTAATATCTTTAGTTTTTCTAAAATATTTATGGATGAAGTTTCCTGATGATCTGGCCTAAGCAACCAGTGAAATGCGCATAGGTATAGCTTATCCCATCAACAATTAATTTCAAGTGTTTTTATCAAGAATAAAAACTGGGAATTAAGCACGAATAATAAAATCTTTTAAATTAACATTTTGTATTCCCAAAAATTATTTTGATAATAAACTGGCAGGTGCGCGGCCTAAAAAAACTTAAACTGGCAACATACTTTTGCAAGTTGTTTTTGTTTTTATTTTGTTTTTTTTTAACCTACATACAACTACAATTAATGTTGGAAGAATTCCAATCAATTGTAGTGGGGAATGTAAGAGGAGATAAGCTCACTGGTAATTGTTGATGTTTTTGTTTAAACTTTGATATTGTTGCAAGAAGAACTGTTGCTTATTATTCTTATACGCTTAACAGTTTTATTTGGTTTAATATCTTTAGTTTTTCTAAAATCTTTATGGATGAAGTGTCCTGATGATCTGGCCTAAGCAACCAGTGAAATGCGCATAGGAATAGCTAATTCCATCAACAATTAATTTCAAGTGTTTTTATCAAGAATAAAAACTGGGAATTAAGCACGAGTAACAAAATCTTTTAAATTAAAATTTTGTATTCTCAAAAATTATTTTGATTTATTTTTTTTTGTTAAAATAAAATTTG
The DNA here is from genome assembly GCA_963931875.1 of Pollenia griseotomentosa. Taxonomy (NCBI): domain Eukaryota; kingdom Metazoa; phylum Arthropoda; class Insecta; order Diptera; family Polleniidae; genus Pollenia; species Pollenia griseotomentosa. The sequence goes on along the minus strand of OZ007563.1, from coordinate 158,268,384 downwards.
TATTTTTATACTAATTTTTAATTATTGAAGCTTGAGGTCTTTTTATGTATAAAATAATATATTTATTTTATTCAATATTTCGTCAAATATATGCATACCGAGGCTCCGGTCATGGTTTTAAGAATTTTTGATTATGCCCTCTATAAAAGCGCGATACTGGAATTGCTTGCCGTTCCTCATTGTTTTATACCATTTGCCCAAATTGGTTTCAAAACGGTTTTATACAGGATGACTTTATAGTTAAGGGCAAGTTTGATTTTCTCTAATTAACTAGTAAAGTCTAGTGACTGTAAACTTCAAGTAAAGTCTCTTGACGACATTCTATTAATCTGACATGAATAAAGATGTTATAATGAAATTTGGCAGTTATGTAGATTAAAAAGTTCCTTAAACAGTGCACTTATTGAATAAAAAAATACCATAATTCTCAATCTCAATGAAAAGCATTTTCATTCTAAATGTTTAAAATCATCAAGAGTTCAACTTTGACCTCAAATTTCTCAATAACTGCTAAACTGATTTTAATAAAACTGTATGAAAGTTTTCTTCAGCGAAGAAGTTATCTCTATCGGTTCAAAATTTACAGATTTTTGGCCGATCAAAAACGATTTTCAGCCACTGTGCGTCGCATAGGGGCAAACCGGAGATGTATATTTGAAAGAGAGTATATCCAAGAACACTTCCCTGTGGAACACTACCTTAAATCTCACGTTCTCTTGTCACATGTTTTTTCTTTCGTACCCTAAACCAACGGTCTGATGTCAGCGGACATTTATTCGTTTTAAAGAACCAGTAGGGTAATTTCGTAACTTTTTAACGACAAAAATTTGTCGTTAAGTAGTATATCAAATAACAATAAATAACATTTGTATTTTTATATAAAAAAAAAGAACTCAAGCTTAAACAAATTAATATAAATTTAAATAATAAAGATCGAATAAGAAAACAGTTATAATCATAAAAATTATTTTTGCAGTTTTACTACAATTATAATTTGCTACAATTTCACAAAATTAATTTCCTTCCCACACAATTTGCTTCTATATTTTTTTCTTTTTTGCTTCTTTTTTTCAATTGACAATCATATTTAACGTTTTATGTTAGCAATAATTGTCAACAAAAATGGACTAACAATTATTGCAAAAAATTGCTGTCTACTTTAAAGATAACATAACATAATATGTCGCAATAATTATCTCTGATATAGACGGGCAGTAAAGAACAACGTAAAGTTACCCACAGACGAGGCAACATTTTTTGAAACATGGGCATGTTTCACTAAATGTTGCTACGTGTGTGGCAATATTTCTGGTTGAAATTCGTGTTACCTTTTTTGGTTTCTCAAAAATCAATTTTTTTGATATTTTATGTTTCCAAACACAATGTTTCTTCGTGTGTGGGGATGTTGAATGTTTTTTCTTTCTCATTTTGTTGAGAGCGGTGCTTCTGCAACTCTCGGATAAAAAATATGAAGAAAGAAATTGGAATATGACAACGATTTCAAATTATGAGAATTGGAAAACATATATAATTGAATATAAAAATTTTCCAAATTTATGGGACATAAAATGTGATAGGTATAAAAAAAGTAGTAGTATATTCAAAAAACACGCAAGACTGATGTTTCTTTTTAGTGTCATCGTCTGTGGTAATAACTGAAACTTAAATAACTAGTAACACATGTGCGGTAAATGTTGCCTGGTCTGTGCGTACCATAATCAGCTGTTAAATTGAACGTAAAATTACCAAACAAATGGAAAGGTTAAATTGAAAGCAATCTCGTGGTTAATTTAAAAATTGTAACTTGGATGCCACACGATCAAGTTTTGCCTTTGAATTCCTTCCTTCCTTTTCAATACACACTCACTTTTTTACTTTTTTACACTTTTTAAATATACAACGAGATTGCTTTCAATTTCACCTTTCGATTTGTTTGGCAATTTTACTTTCAATTTAACAGCTGGTTACAAGTTTTTCTTATAAATTGTTTTCTTGATAACATCCAGAAAGTAAATTGCATACAAATTGAGTGCAGCCTACGTCACAGCCTTCAATATATAAAAATTTTGTCAAGCAGTATATGTAAAAGACTATCAAGAAGAACTTTCTCGGTGTGAACAAAACATAATTTTTTAACATACTTTTTTTCAGAGTTGTAAAAAAACCTATTTTGGGCTACTGGCAAATGTATTAAAAAAAAAGTTATGTAATTTCAATTTCACGGCGTTTCTTGGTAATAAAATGTGGTAAAGGGTGTGTGTGAAACGGTAGCAAAGTACTCATGGAAGTAAAATTTTGACACTATTGAGGTGAATAAAATTTCACTAGCCCTGGGGGATAGTATAAATTTTGACATTAGTGCAGAAATTTTTGACAACCACAAAATTATTTTTTTTTCTTCAAATTTGTTTAAACAAAATAAAAAATAATATGGAAGCAGGACCAGCGGCAAAAAAAATTAAAAAGAATTATACAACATGTAAGTATTTACATATGTATAAGTTTTTTTGCCCACACTTTTTGTAAAAATTGTTAATATATCAGAACGAATTCATCAAATAGTTGGGATGATCTCATTTCCAACAGAATTGATATGATTACTGCTAAAAACTTGATTAATTTATTCATTTTCACAAAACTACTAGTACAGTAGACGCTCGCAAATTAGAACCGCTTTGTTTTTGAGGCAATTCTAATTTCTGAATTATTCTAATTTCTGGATGTTTTTATTTCGAATAGAAAATAAAAATTACTTAAATTTTTTTTGATAAAAACAAGAAAACAAAACGTAATTCACTCCAATACATTAAATGTATTTTTTAAAATTAAAAATACCGTGTCGTTTCTTATATTTGGAAAATTATCCATTGCTTCCACGGAATGCATTTTCATCTTTATATGGATATTCCTCTCTAAATATTTTTTTAGCTTTCTCTTTAAACCACTCATACAGACGACTTACCATATTTGGGTATTCAGCGCTGTGCAAAGATTTATTGCTTGCTTTCTGATATGTGTTGAAAACAGCATTTAATATTGCTGTTCTATGTGATTTGATATAGCTGATTGAAGATGTCGTAACATTAATATTCCCTTCAAACCCTTTGTCAAGCTTTTCTAATATCTTGACCTTCGTTTCCGATGATAAAGTGTTTTTTTACGTTTATTTGACATTTCGAATGATACACTTTCACTTTTTAATAGAGACTTCCAAAATATGTACATGTTTCGAACTTCACAAATAAACTAGCCAAAATATATATATAAATGCGACAAAAAAACAACAAATAAGGAAACACATCTAAAATTTGGTAATTCCCCTTTTTAGTTTTACATGTTTTAACAGAATAAAAATAAATTGCGGATTTCTTGTGTTCAAATAACAAAAAAAAAAAACGCTCTGAAATTAGAACTTAAAATTCGAATTTTAGAGCGTTTAATGTATTGCAAACACTGATTCTAATTTCTGGACGTTCGAATTACTGAAAGCTCTAATTTGTGAGCGTCTACTGTAACTGTTTTTTTCTTTATGTCAAAATTTTACGTTGTCAAAAATGTTACAATTTCACACAGCACAAATATGAAAATTTTCAACCACAAACAAATTTTATTTCACCATAGAACTTTGCTACCGTTTCACACACACCCAAAATGAGAAATTGATACCAAAAAAACTACACGCAAAAAAATTATCTATATAATATTACCAAGAATTGCATAGGTAATATAGTTTAATAAAAAAACAAAAAAACTAAGTTTAATTGCCTAAAATAATTGCCCTACAAAAAATTTATAACCAAAACTAATAAAACACTATTTTTACTTAAACACTTGCAACAATTTTGTATTGCATTTTTCTGAAATGCAGTTTAAGGAGCACGCGAAAAAAATATAAAATAATACAAAGCTAATGGTGTTTTCTTTTCTACAAAAAATGTGACATTTTATTTTAAAAAAATTGCGATATGGTGTCTGTTTCTTAAAAATTTTGCTCCCAAAAAGGGTGGCTTGTTTTATTCTAAAAAACTCATCCTTTTCAGGAGCAAAATTTTTAGGAAACAGACACCAAATTGCATTTTTTTTAAATAAAATGTCACATTTTTTGTAGAAAAGAAAACACCATAATAGAACTTTACCCAATATATCGGTCAGCAGTGTGACTAGATCTTAAAAAATTGTTGAGCTAAATTTGCATGAAAAAATGCTTAAAATTAAATAAAGTGCTAAAACATAATGCTAAAATTTATTTTACTTCTTTTTAATTAAATTTTTTCCTAAAAATTGCTTATTTTTGTCATTTCTGCTTTTATTTTTATTTCCTTAGAAAAAAAAACAAAATTCTAATGCCTGTCATAAAAATATTTTAAATTTACAAAACAAAATTTTTATGAAAATTTTCCTTAATAAACGTGTATAAAATGTAACAATAGTTTATGAATACGGGGGTTTAAATATTATTGCAATGGTCACACATAATTTTAAAAATTGTGTTAACTCTATTATAAAAAATTCTAGAAAATGTTAAATAACTAACTGGAAAATGTCAAAGAAAATGCTAACTGCTAATTGGGAAATTTCGCAGCTAAATCGAAAAAAAATGGTAAATTTAGTGCTTAACAAAAAATAACTTTTTTTCAGTGTGCAATACATTGTTTCATGTTCATTCGGTTTTTTAGATTTATACGCGTCTGGCAGCACTATTTTTTTATTATTTTGTTTTTATGGTGTAATTCCACGTGCTTTGTAGACATAAATACATATATAAAAAAATCTTAAAATTGTTAATAAAGCACGATGGCCTGTTGGTTTCAATTCAGATCCTCAAAGATCAGAGGGCCGTCTTATGTTGTCGAAACAATATTCAGAAAATCCTGCAGATGCTGTGGCTAAAATAAAAAGTGTACGTTTTAAAACACCATGCAAAATTTGTATTTCTAACCTAATAAATTTTTGTTTAAAAGGGTGATTTGCAATGGATGCATCGTTCTCGCATACGCACCACTTTACTAGGCAATAATGGTAAAATACCTGAGTCTCGATTTATATCGTCATACAGTTACAAAAATGGAACAAGAAAAGATAACCAAAACATTTGATTAAAGAAATGTGACGTAAATATAAGGCGAAAATGCAACGAGTTCTACCATGCTTGGCTTTAAATGAAGTATTTATTGGTGAAACATTTTCGGCGCGTGTCTCACACTTACAATTAATTATTGATCATCAAGATGTTGTAAATAAGACAAAATGTTCAGGATTATGCGTTAGCACTGGTACCGGTTCCACATCTTGGCATACGAGGTAGAGAAACTTTCAAAATTAAAATTTTTAAGATTTAGAAATTTCTATTCGAATAATTAAATTTTACTTTTTAGTATAAATCGTGGCTGAAGTGCACTTTACGGGGCGTACGAAAAAAAAATATAAAAAATATGCCACCCGATCCAGAATTAAAAAAAAAATACCAAAATTAATATTTAAGGGGGCTGAGGCCCGTGGGGACCCCTGGGTCCAAAAAACCGCCCCGCCCACTGAATGGTATGTGTGGGTACTCAAATTAAAGGTAATTGTGCAACAAAAACGAAAATAATAAAATCCATGGGAGGAGTCGACCAAGCTGACCAATCAATTGCATCATATAGAATAGCTGTACGAGGCAAAAAATGGTGGTGGGTTATATTTACCTACATGCTAGATTTGTCTGTAGCAAATGCCTGGCGTCTTCATCTCTTGACTGCCGAAGAAAAAATGGATCAGCTCCAGTTTCGCCGAAGTATATCCACAACTTATTTGCGCAGTGTAAAATCTGATGGAAGACGGCAGAACACTTCATCAGAGGTATCATGTATGAGACTAGATAATATTGGGCACTTTCCCCAAAAGCTAATAAGCCAACTGCGTTGCGCTTTATGCCACAAAAAAGCTCGTTGGGAATGTAAAAAATGCACCAAAACACTATGTATTGAAAAAGGATGTCTTGAAAAATATCACATATAAGCCCATCGACCTCATTTGGGGACGGCCCTTTTTCTCCTCTTTGAAAATTTTTTTTCTTATTTTCTTTATTTCGAATATTTATTTAGCTGCTAAAGGTTACTGAAATAAAGTTGTTTTTAAAAATTTCTTTCTAGTTTATATTTGGGTCCAAATGGGTTAAATAAATAAAAGAATTAATTTATATGATATCATTTTCTTTACAAATGTTAAACGTTAAAAATGGACTTTAATTTTTTTTCAAAATGTATCTTTTTTGGGAAAAAGGGTATATTTTTGGATACTAAAATGTATCTTTCTCGAAATTTCACTGGCACCTCTGATAAAAACACAAACCAACATCAAAAAAAAAAGTTGCAATAACCGAGACAAGATTTTGCAGATTTGCGCTAGTAGAGCCTACAATGTAAAAAACTGGCTCTTGCGATAGACGAGCTTGCAATACATTTTGAAAATAAAAATTAAAAAAAAAGTAATTTTCATTAAATTATTTTCACTGAGGGAAGGAATTTTACAACTTTGAATTTTTATTAAAATTTATTGATAATTTTTCTTGGCTGAGCTGGGATTTGAACCCGGGTTGATCTTTACATGTTTCAAGAAACACCACTTTCTATCCTCAGAAGATCTCTGTGTTCTACCCACTGCACCACTGCGGTGCCCGTTAGCCAACAGTCAAACATCAATCTTTAACCAGTAGTACTGGTGGTTCGAAATTTGCTGTTATCACTTAAATTTCAAATTACATGTTGCCTCCTTTTTCCTCTGTTTTTTCGTATTCTTTCTGTCAAGACTTTGTCTTGAAAACCTGAATACATTTGTTTATTATGTTTTCTTTGTCCACTTTCGTCGACATTTTTATTTGTACAAATTAAAGCACAAATGTAAACATTAGAGCTTGTGCCATAGCTATTTCTAAGAACAATTTTGATTTTTAGTTGAACTGTTAATTTTTAATTTTTGATATTCTTTAATTAGGCTCGAGTTCATCAAATTTAATTTTCATTAAATTATTTTCACTGAGGGAAGGAATTTTACAACTTTGAATTTTTATTAAAATTTATTGATAATTTTTCTTGGCTGAGCTGGGATTTGAACCCGGGTTGATCTTTACATGTTTCAAGAAACACCACTTTCTATCCTCAGAAGATCTCTGTGTTCTACCCACTGCACCACTGCGGTGCCCGTTAGCCAACAGTCAAACATCAATCTTTAACCAGTAGTACTGGTGGTTCGAAATTTGCTGTTATTATCACTTAAATTTCAAATTACATGTTGCCTCCTTTTTCCTCTGTTTTTTCGTATTCTTTCTGTCAAGACTTTGTCTTGAAAACCTGAATACATTTGTTTATTATGTTTTCTTTGTCCACTTTCGACGACATTTTTATTTGTACAAATTAAAGTACAAATGTAAACATTAGAGCTTGTGCCATAGCTATTTCTAAGAACAATTTTGATTTTTAGTTGAACTGTTAATTTTTAATTTTTGATATTCTTTAATTAGGCTCGAGTTCATCAAATTTAATTTTCATTAAATTATTTTCACTGAGGGAAGGAATTTTACAACTTTGAATTTTTATTAAAATTTATTGATAATTTTTCTTGGCTGAGCTGGGATTTGAACCCGGGTTGATCTTTACATGTTTCAAGAAACACCACTTTCTATCCTCAGACGATCTCTGTGTTCTACCCACTGCACCACTGCGGTGCCCGTTAGCCAACAGTCAAACATCAATCTTTAACCAGTAGTACTGGTGGTTCGAAATTTGCTGTTATTATCACTTAAATTTCAAATTACATGTTGCCTCCTTTTTCCTCTGTTTTTTCGTATTCTTTCTGTCAAGACTTTGTCTTGAAAACCTGAATACATTTGTTTATTATGTTTTCTTTGTCCACTTTGGTCGACATTTTTATTTGTACAAATTAAAGTACAAATGTAAACATTAGAGCTTGTGCCATAGCTATTTCTAAGAACAATTTTGATTTTTAGTTGAACTGTTAATTTTTAATTTTTGATATTCTTTAATTAGGCTCGAGTTCATCAAATTTAATTTTCATTAAATTATTTTCACTGAGGGAAGGAATTTTACAACTTTGAATTTTTATTAAAATTTATTGATAATTTTTCTTGGCTGAGCTGGGATTTGAACCCGGGTTGATCTTTACATGTTTCAAGAAACACCACTTTCTATCCTCAGAAGATCTCTGTGTTCTACCCACTGCACCACTGCGGTGCCCGTTAGCCAACAGTCAAACATCAATCTTTAACCAGTAGTACTGGTGGTTCGAAATTTGCTGTTATTATCACTTAAATTTCAAATTACATGTTGCCTCCTTTTTCCTCTGTTTTTTCGTATTCTTTCTGTCAAGACTTTGTCTTGAAAACCTGAATACATTTGTTTATTATGTTTTTTTTGTCCACTTTCGTCGACATTTTTATTTGTACAAATTAAAGTACAAATGTAAACATTAGAGCTTGTGCCATAGCTATTTCTAAGAACAATTTTGATTTTTAGTTGAACTGTTAATTTTTAATTTTTGATATTCTTTAATTAGGCTCGAGTTCATCAAATTTAATTTTCATTAAATTATTTTCACTGAGGGAAGGAATTTTACAACTTTGAATTTTTATTAAAATTTATTGATAATTTTTCTTGGCTGAGCTGGGATTTGAACCCGGGTTGATCTTTACATGTTTCAAGAAACACCACTTTCTATCCTCAGAAGATCTCTGTGTTCTACCCACTGCACCACTGCGGTGCCCGTTAGCCAACAGTCAAACATCAATCTTTAACCAGTAGTACTGGTGGTTCGAAATTTGCTGTTATTATCACTTAAATTTCAAATTACATGTTGCCTCCTTTTTCCTCTGTTTTTTCGTATTCTTTCTGTCAAGACTTTGTCTTGAAAACCTGAATACATTTGTTTATTATGTTTTCTTTGTCCACTTTCGTCGACATTTTTATTTGTACAAATTAAAGTACAAATGTAAACATTAGAGCTTGTGCCATAGCTATTTCTAAGAACAATTTTGATTTTTAGTTGAACTGTTAATTTTTAATTTTTGATATTCTTTAATTAGGCTCGAGTTCATCAAATTTAATTTTCATTAAATTATTTTCACTGAGGGAAGGAATTTTACAACTTTGAATTTTTATTAAAATTTATTGATAATTTTTCTTGGCTGAGCTGGGATTTGAACCCGGGTTGATCTTTACATGTTTCAAGAAACACCACTTTCTATCCTCAGAAGATCTCTGTGTTCTACCCACTGCACCACTGCGGTGCCCGTTAGCCAACAGTCAAACATCAATCTTTAACCAGTAGTACTGGTGGTTCGAAATTTGCTGTTATTATCACTTAAATTTCAAATTACATGTTGCCTCCTTTTTCCTCTGTTTTTTCGTATTCTTTCTGTCAAGACTTTGTCTTGAAAACCTGAATACATTTGTTTATCATGTTTTCTTTGTCCACTTTCGTCGACATTTTTATTTGTACAAATTAAAGTACAAATGTAAACATTAGAGCTTGTGCCATAGCTATTTCTAAGAACAATTTTGATTTTTAGTTGAACTGTTAATTTTAAATTTTTGATATTCTTTAATTAGGCTCGAGTTCATCAAATTTAATTTTCATTAAATTATTTTCACTGAGGGAAGGAATTTTACAACTTTGAATTTTTATTAAAATTTATTGATAATTTTTCTTGGCTGAGCTGGGATTTGAACCCGGGTTGATCTTTACATGTTTCAAGAAACACCACTTTCTATCCTCAGAAGATCTCTGTGTTCTACCCACTGCACCACTGCGGTGCCCGTTAGCCAACAGTCAAACATCAATCTTTAACCAGTAGTACTGGTGGTTCGAAATTTGCTGTTATTATCACTTAAATTTCAAATTACATGTTGCCTCCTTTTTCCTCTGTTTTTTCGTATTCTTTCTGTCAAGACTTTGTCTTGAAAACCTGAATACATTTGTTTATTATGTTTTCTTAAATTTATTGATAATTTTTCTTGGCTGAGCTGGGATTTGAACCCGGTGGGTAGAACACAGAGATCTTCTGAGGATAGAAAGTGGTGTTTCTTGAAACATGTAAAGATCAACCCGGGTTCAAATCCCAGCTCAGCCAAGAAAAATTATCAATAAATTTTAATAAAAATTCAAAGTTGTAAAATTCCTTCCCTCAGTGAAAATAATTTAATGAAAATTAAATTTGATGAACTCGAGCCTAATTAAAGAATATCAAAAATTAAAAATTAACAGTTCAACTAAAAATCAAAATTGTTCTTAGAAATAGCTATGGCACAAGCTCTAATGTTTACATTTGTACTTTAATTTGTACAAATAAAAATGTCGACGAAAGTGGACAAAGAAAACATAATAAACAAATGTATTCAGGTTTTCAAGACAAAGTCTTGACAGAAAGAATACGAAAAAACAGAGGAAAAAGGAGGCAACATGTAATTTGAAATTTAAGTGATAATAACAGCAAATTTCGAACCACCAGTACTACTGGTTAAAGATTGATGTTTGACTGTTGGCTAACGGGCACCGCAGTGGTGCAGTGGGTAGAACACAGAGATCTTCTGAGGATAGAAAGTGGTGTTTCTTGAAACATGTAAAGATCAACCCGGGTTCAAATCCCAGCTCAGCCAAGAAAAATTATCAATAAATTTTAATAAAAATTCAAAGTTGTAAAATTCCTTCCCTCAGTGAAAATAATTTAATGAAAATTAAATTTGATGAACTCGAGCCTAATTAAAGAATATCAAAAATTAAAAATTAACAGTTCAACTAAAAATCAAAATTGTTCTTAGAAATAGCTATGGCACAAGCTCTAATGTTTACATTTGTACTTTAATTTGTACAAATAAAAATGTCGACGAAAGTGGACAAAGAAAACATAATAAACAAATGTATTCAGGTTTTCAAGACAAAGTCTTGACAGAAAGAATACGAAAAAACAGAGGAAAAAGGAGGCAACATGTAATTTGAAATTTAAGTGATAATAACAGCAAATTTCGAACCACCAGTACTACTGGTTAAAGATTGATGTTTGACTGTTGGCTAACGGGCACCGCAGTGGTGCAGTGGGTAGAACACAGAGATCTTCTGAGGATAGAAAGTGGTGTTTCTTGAAACATGTAAAGATCAACCCGGGTTCAAATCCCAGCTCAGCCAAGAAAAATTATCAATAAATTTTAATAAAAATTCAAAGTTGTAAAATTCCTTCCCTCAGTGAAAATAATTTAATGAAAATTAAATTTGATGAACTCGAGCCTAATTAAAGAATATCAAAAATTAAAAATTAACAGTTCAACTAAAAATCAAAATTGTTCTTAGAAATAGCTATGGCACAAGCTCTAATGTTTACATTTGTACTTTAATTTGTACAAATAAAAATGTCGACGAAAGTGGACAAAGAAAACATAATAAACAAATGTATTCAGGTTTTCAAGACAAAGTCTTGACAGAAAGAATACGAAAAAACAGAGGAAAAAGGAGGCAACATGTAATTTGAAATTTAAGTGATAATAACAGCAAATTTCGAACCACCAGTACTACTGGTTAAAGATTGATGTTTGACTGTTGGCTAACGGGCACCGCAGTGGTGCAGTGGGTAGAACACAGAGATCTTCTGAGGATAGAAAGTGGTGTTTCTTGAAACATGTAAAGATCAACCCGGGTTCAAATCCCAGCTCAGCCAAGAAAAATTATCAATAAATTTTAATAAAAATTCAAAGTTGTAAAATTCCTTCCCTCAGTGAAAATAATTTAATGAAAATTAAATTTGATGAACTCGAGCCTAATTAAAGAATATCAAAAATTAAAAATTAACAGTTCAACTAAAAATCAAAATTGTTCTTAGAAATAGCTATGGCACAAGCTCTAATGTTTACATTTGTACTTTAATTTGTACAAATAAAAATGTCGACGAAAGTGGACAAAGAAAACATAATAAACAAATGTATTCAGGTTTTCAAGACAAAGTCTTGACAGAAAGAATACGAAAAAACAGAGGAAAAAGGAGGCAACATGTAATTTGAAATTTAAGTGATAATAACAGCAAATTTCGAACCACCAGTACTACTGGTTAAAGATTGATGTTTGACTGTTGGCTAACGGGCACCGCAGTGGTGCAGTGGGTGAACACAGAGATCTTCTGAGGATAGAAAGTGGTGTTTCTTGAAACATGTAAAGATCAACCCGGGTTCAAATCCCAGCTCAGCCAAGAAAAATTATCAATAAATTTTAATAAAAATTCAAAGTTGTAAAATTCCTTCCCTCAGTGAAAATAATTTAATGAAAATTAAATTTGATGAACTCGAGCCTAATTAAAGAATATCAAAAATTAAAAATTAACAGTTCAACTAAAAATCAAAATTGTTCTATTAAAAAAAAAGTTTTAAATTCATAAAATAAATAAGCTTTTTTCACCATGTCCAAATATTATCTTTACATACTGTATAAAGGCCCAACAATAATATGCTTAAGCTCCTGTCAAAAATTGACAAAAATCTTTTCAAATGCATTTAAAAACACAAAAACAAAACCAAAAAACATTTGATTCCGTACGGAAAGTGCGATTTGTTTCGCACCTTGCTTAAGCAAATGACAGATTCATAAAATTTAACAAAAAGTTTCCTTAAGTTCAATATGGTTTGACATATATGATTTACATGTATTCGCCCATTTGCTTAAGCCAACTTAAGCATATTATAGTTGGGCCTTAATTTAATCTATTCAATATGTATTGTCTAACGTTTTTGTTAATACAGTGGGCGTCAAAATAAAGTGTACAGCTTGTTTTCCAATACAAAAAGTGTTATGTTAATTGTAAAAAATATTAAATGTTATATATATTTTTCACTAAAATAACACTTTTTATATTGAAAAACCAGTTGTACACTTTATTTTGACGCACATAGCAGAGTTCAGAAAAATTTATATGAGATCCATTTTTAATTTTGTAAATATCTTGGTTATTTTTTATGGTACAAGTTTAAAATTTTTTTAAAAAATGTTTCTTTATTTTATAATAGAATTCAATTTCTTACATTAAGGAACTTTTTAAAAAAATCAAAATACCTACAATACTTCTCTTTAACCTTCACAACAGTTTTTCACCAAATTGATTTTAATAATTTTTATTAAATTAATTTTTCTGGGTAGCACTGATCACTTTTAAATTTCTGTATAAATAAATTTATTTATTTTTATTTTATTTGTGTCACTTTTAATTTTGTTTTTATATAAAATTATCTGTTATTTATTGTGTCTTGTCCTTTTCGCTTTCGGTTTAATAAAAAAATCAACCGTTATTTCAATTTCGTCGTTCCTTTTAGATATGAAATATTGCCACACTTTTAATATATATCATGATATGCAGAGTTGTATTTATAAAACCTCGTAATATATTAAAAAAAAATATTTGCACCTGCCATTTTAAAATATTTTAAAACGATTTATTTAATTCTCAATTTGTACTTATTTATATATATAATATATAAATAAATATGCTTAATATATTAAAGCAATTGATAACACTGTTTTAATAATTGCATACACACAAAAAAATCCATAGGTGGAAATAACTAAAAAAATATGTATGTTTTAAAATTTAAAATGAACAGTATCTAACTAAGTTATCCTATCCTACTTTTGTTACAAAAAATTACGTATAAGGTGCCATAATGTACTTCTAAGACTGTAATAAATATTGATATCTGTTGTAATTTAAACAACCGTTTTACTTGATGGTTTAAAGAAAAGTACTTATAATTTTATTTTAATTTTAGTTTATGCTAATAATGCTACCAGATTATTATAATCCGCAATAATGTCAATTTAGTGATTTATACATATATAACATCTCTCCCCCCACTTAATTATTCCAATTAAATACATAACAAGAATTCATCCCAAAATAAAATCACTAAATTGTTTATAAGGATCATTCTAAATATCGCATGGGTTTTTTGCGTTCTCTTTGTGGTCGCTGCTGTTCAGCATCTTTGATATAATCTGGTTCTGGTGTAACATCTCTTTCTGGTTCTACACTAGGTATATTTTCTTTTTCTGCTACTGATTCCTGAAGTATTAGTTGCGGAATTCTTCGGGTCACTGCTTCGTTTGGGTCATCTGTTTTTAGCGCTGAAACAGGGTCACCTTCAGTCACTGGTTCGCTAGCTTCTACATTTACTTTTCGCATCTGATCTGTGTGTCTTTTCCACCTGCGACCATCATCGAGTATAACGTTATAATGCACACCACACCAAATTGCCACTTGTTTTTAGAAAGATAATCGCGCACTGCTATTCGGCGTAACTGGTTGTTGCCATCGTCATGTGGTAATATAAGATCAAGACGGGATCGGATTTGACGGCCTAGCATCAGCATCGCGGGTGATTTGCCAGTTGCAGGGTGAATGGCACGTCTGTAAGCCAATAATATTTTCGCTAATTCTTTACCCATCGAATTTCCAGTACATTTTGAGGCCAGTAACTTTTGTTTAAAGGTTTGCACATACCTTTCGGCCTGCCCATTAGTTGCTGGATGATATGGGGCTCCCTGTTTGTGTACAATGCCATTTATTTTCAGAAAATTTTTAAATTCTACTGAATTGAACTGAGTCCCATGGTCGCTCACAAATACGTTTGGTATGCCAAATTGTGCAAATATTTCACGACAGTTTTGTATAGTGGTTTCCGCTGTCATAATTGGAACAATATGAACTTCTGGCCATTTACTATAAGCATCTACTAGAATAAATAAATATTTTCCCATAACCGGGCCTGCGTAATCTGCATGTACACGTTCGAATGGTTTGCTGGGTTTTGTCCAAGAATGGCTAGGTATAATTTTCTTCGGGTCGGGTCGTGTCGACTGACATAATGCGCACTTGGACACTAACATCTCTATCTCTTTATCCATTTGATTCCACCAAACATATGCTCTTGCCAGACTTTTCATACGAGATATCCCAAAATGTGCGGAGTGAAGTTCATCTAAGACTTTTTTACGTAATGGTTTTGGTATATATACTCTTATGCCACGTAAAAGGCAACCATTATGTAAACTAAATTCTGTTTGAGTAATACCAAAACGGTCCTTTGGTTCGCTTTCACGACCAAACTCTAAACATTTCATTAACTTTTTTACTTCATCATCTGTTTGTGTTTCCTTTTTAAGTTCTTCCAGAGTAACGGGTAAATTTTCGATCAACGCCTCTTCAATAACATGTACTTCCTCGTCCAATTTGTAGGTGTCATAGTTTGGAAGACGGGACATCGCATCAGCATTAGCGTTTTCTTTGGACTTTCTGCATTTAATCTCGTCTTCAAATTGTTCTAAAAACAACGCATAGTGTTGTATTCTTGTAGTTGAATGCACTGGTAAACCTTTACTTGGTGAAAAAATTTGCGATACCGCTCGATAATCTGTAATTAGAAAGAACTTTTTACCGTACAAATAGTTATAGAACTTACGAACACCATAAATAATTGCGTAAGCCTCTTTGTCTATCTGGGAGTATCGTCTTTGTACTTCACTTAGGGTCTGTGATGCAAACTGTATAGGCTTCTCACTTCCATCCTCGTAACAATGGCTTAGCACAGCACCAACGCCAGTTGGGCTCGCATCAACCGCCAACAATAATGGCAGCTTCGGGTCATAGTGCGTTAAAACCGTGCCGGATTGCATTTGTTTTTTTATCTCCTCAAAAGCCTTTTTACATTTTCCGCTGAACTCGAATTTCACGTCGTTTCGTAGCAATTGATTCAGGGGGTATACGATGTCACTTAAATTTTTAATAAACCTGCCGTAATAATTTATTAAGCCCAAAAAAACACGAACTTCGTCTTTATTTTGTGGTTCTTTCATGTGTGAATAGCTTCCACTTTTGCTTTAATTCGTTGTATACCTTCTTTATTTATCAGGTAACCACAATATTTAATCGAATCTTTTAAAAATTCCGATTTTTCAACGTTTATACGCATGTTGAATTTTTCTAATCGTTTGAGTACTTCCTCGATACGCTGTAAGTGCTGCACGTCATTAGGTGCTGTAATTTTTATATCGTCCAGGAATACCGACACCTCTGGTATGTCTCCTAGAACTTGCTCCATTAGCCTTTGCCATTTAGCCGGAGCGCTAGCAACGCCATACATCATTCGGGTCGGTCGAAAAAGTCCCTTGTAGGTGTTAAGGGTTAATAAGGGTCGATCATCAGGGTGTATTTCTAACTGTAAGTACGCTTTAGTCAAGTCTATTTTTGAAAATTTTACTCCACCTGCCATTTTACTAAAGAGCTCTTCAATCGTAGGCAGTGGGTATTCGTCTATCACCAAGGCCGGGTTTAATGTGATTTTGTAGTCTCCGCAGATACGTACTGTGCCATCTTTCTTAGGTACCACTACAATGGGTGTAGCCCATTCGCTACTTTCTACCTTTTCCAGCAGCCCCTCAGCTACGTGTTCCTGTAATTGTTTATCTACCGCATCCATAAGCGGCAATGGAACACGCCGGCTTTTTATAAATTTTGGAGCCACATTAGCCTTAAGGTAGAGTCGCGCCTGTAACCCTGAAATTTTTCCATTAGATTGTGCAAATACTGTAGGGTATTTTTGTAATAAAACATTAATTTGTTGGTGAGTGTCTTTAATTTCCACTACATTTACTGAAGAGTCGTTATTACTATAAATAACTTCATTCCAATTGACTTTCATTCGATAAATCCACTCTCTACCCAAAAGTGGTTTACGATCAAAACGCACGACATACAGTTTAACCCGTATATTATCATAATTTGTCATATTTACCCACACATAGCCAATAACCTGCAAGGGATTGTCACAAACACTGAATAATTCCATGTCCGGGGCTTTAACTTCCAATTTTGGGATATATTTTTTTGCATCGTTGAGGTTTATCAGTGACACTGGTGCCCCCGTATCTAATTCAAACGTTATCAGCTGGTCGTTTACTTTTAGCTTGTACCAAATTTTCCCGTTAATACTGCATTAGCATCACAGTGCTCGTTGAATGCAGACGTGTTTTTTTTAACTCGGCATACGGTTTTTGTTTTCTTTTAACATACTTAAATAAGTTGTTATAAAATCATAATATTATTTATTAAATAAAATTAAATAAATAAATATAATATCAGCGAATTGGACGCTTAAAAATAATTTTTAATTTGTGAACATAAACGTCAATAATTAAAATAATAAAAGTTATAATTTAATAAAAAAATGTATGTATGAACATACATACATAAACATACAAACATACATTTTAAGCAAAAACATTTCTTGTTTTTGTTTATTCTTCTTTTTTATTATCGGGGTTTTTAACAACAAATAACAAGAAGAGCACAATTAAACAAACTGTAAAATAAAAAAAAAACTTATGAATGCGTACAATGCAAAAACAATTAAACATAATGAAAGAAATGCATATGTTACATTGAGTGTTGACGAAACAAAAGTAGAAACAAAAAAAAGAATCGATGATAGCAATTACCTAACGGCTAAACCTATTACTCGAACGCGTTCCCTCTCACCTTCTTTGTTTACAAATACGGTCGATCGTATTACAATAACAAGTTTGTTAACTGCAGGCGCTGCCGCAGAGCCAAAAAAAACTTTAATAAGTGATGATACGGTTAACCCCAAAACAGCCGCTATGGACAACTCAGTAACTCAAGGAAAAATTTCTCAAAAGCCTACAGTACAAGTTGGTATGGACAGGTACATAACAGTGCTCAAACGGGGACGCAGCCCTACCTCTGCAGCAGTTGCGTCGGCCTCAAAAGTACCAACTTTTGATAAAATAAATACTCAAAATCGTTTTGCAATTCTGGAGGATGAATCCTCTGAAGCACCAAACGTCATAAAATCGTCAAAGCCTCCCCCGATATATCTTAGGGAACAAAATTCAAATGAGCTCATAAAGAGTTTGATATCAGTGATAGGTGAAAATTCGTTTTACGTAGCGGCTATCAAGCGTGGTAGTATAAACGAGACTAAAATACAAGTCAATCATGAGAATGACTTTCGCAAAGTAATAAACAACTTTGAAGCACTAAAAAAAAACTTTTATACATACCAACTGAAAAGCAGTAAAGGTCTTCAGGTAGTGATTAAGGGTATTGACTCATGTGTGGACCCAGAAGAGGTCAAAACATTCCTAGAAGAAAAAGGCTTCAAGGTAAAACATGTAGTAAACATTAAAAATAGAGAAAAAATTCCCCAACCACTTTTTCGAGTAGAGTTTGAACCCGGCGACGTTAAGCTTAAAAAAATGAAACGCATCCCATCTATGATTTAAAATACATTCTGTACAGAAAGGTAACTATAGAGGAGCCGAACAAAAGAGGTGGTCCCGTTCAATGTTTGAACTGCCAAGAATTTGGCCATACTAAGGCATACTGCTATTTACCCCCTGTTTGCGTAGTATGTGGTGAGCTACACGGTACAGTTCTTTGCGATAAGTCTAAAACCGACCCCAACGTAAAAAAATGCAGCAACTGTGGTGGTAATCACACTGCCAATTATAGAGGATGCCCTGTATATACTATCGTCAAGCAGTCGGTTGGACCGAAAACTAATCCCCCTCAAATGCAGGTAACGAATCAAGTAAACAGTAATGATCTTCAGGCTCCGCAGCCTAGTAGTAACAGAACCTCTTATGCTAACGTTTTAAAATCAAACAATGTACCAATGCAAGGCGCTTCGTCAAGTAATTACGAAACTCCAGTTTCTAATCTAAGTCGTCTAGAAAAAACCATGGAAACATTAGTGCAAGCAGTAAATAATTTTACAAACACAATGGGTAATATGATGCAGGAAATTCTTAGAATGCAATCGATGTTATTGCAAGCTACTCTTAACAAGCCATGAACTGTTTAAAAATTTGTTTTTGGAACGCAAACGGCATCCGCCAACATAAAAATGAATTAGAATATTTTCTTAAAAATAAACAAATTGATGTCATGATGGTTTCTGAAACTCATTTGACCTCAAGAAATACGTTTAAAATTAATGGTTATACTCTATATGATACCAAGGACCCTCGAGATAGAGCTTGTGGAGGTTCTGCTATATTAATAAAAAACCGAATTAAACACTACCCAATGTGTGATCATCGTGAAGATTATCTCCATGCTACGAACATTTGTGTCGAAGAGCTAAATCGAAGCATAGTTATTTCATCTCTATATTCACCACCTAGATTTGCAATATCAGAAAGCCAATATTATAAATATTATAAGTCACTGGGGCCCTGTTTCCTGGCTGCTGGCGATTACAACGCAAAACATACCTTCTGGGGGTCACGACTTATAACACCAAAGGGTCGTGTTTTGTTTAATACAATCTCTAAAATGAATTTAAATGTTGTCAAGAGCGGCCAACCAACATATTGGCCTGCTGATCCGCAAAGGGTTCCAGATGTCATCGATTTTGGCGTGGTTAAAAACATCCCCACAGAAACGATTTACGTTGAAGCTTCCATAGAATTATCCTCTGAGCACACACCTACAATTGATACTATAAAAAACACCAATAGAATTGAATCTCCCTCTGGTCACATAGCGAAGTCAGCTACACATATAAATTGGATAAAATATAAAAAATATCTCAGTACCCATTGCACAGAAAATATTCCGCTTAGCACACCGGAGTATATAGATCGCTCTATTGTCAATTTTGACAGTTTTCTAAAACTAGCTGTTCAACATTCCAGCATTGCCCCCAAAAAAACCAAAAATAATAAAATATATTCCTCAGATGTCGAGCGTCTCTTGTCTGAAAAAAGGAGAGCTCGTAGAGAGTGGCAATTGCACAGATCCCCTCAACTTAAGAACTTACTAAAAGACTGTACAAAAAGGCTGAGAAAGTTACTGCAGACTCAGAAAACGGCTTCTCTGGAAAAATATCTTAAGGAACTTGATGCAACTCCACAATCAGACTACTCATTATGGCGTGCAGCTAGAAATCTCAAAAGGCCAGTTGTCGCTAATCCGCCATTAAGAAACTTGAATGGAAGTTGGGCAAGAAATGATGTTGAAAAAGGAAATCTGTTTGTTAATCATTTAAAACACGTATTTACCCCTAACATATCTCACGATATGGCGGTCGAGTTACCACCTGTTGCTGCTAGAGCAGCTGTTCCCCTAAGATTTGAGATAAGAGAAATCGAAAAGGCTATTTGTGATTTAAACCCCAAGAAGGCTCCTGGTTTTGATAAGATCAGCAACAAAATGCTTTTGGAGCTACCCAGCATAGCAAGGAGAATTATTCTTTTAATTTTTAATGCTATTTTACGCCTGGAATACTATCCTCAAAAGTGGAAGGTTTCCTTAGTCATCATGATACCTAAACCAGGAAAGGATCACACAAAAGTTGAGTCATATAGGCCTATAAGTTTACTTTTAAATATATCAAAGCTGTTTGAGAAGCTGTTAGCGTCAAAATTAACCCCAATTCTAAATGAAAACAGATGTATTCCTAACCACCAATTCGGCTTTAGAAGAGAACACAGCACAATTGAGCAAACCCATCGTATAGTAAACGCAATAAGAAAAGCCTTTCAAGAAAGAAAATATTGTTCCGCTCTCTTCATCGATGTTTCTCAAGCTTTTGACAAAGTCTGGCATGAAGGCTTATTACATAAATTGAAGCTAAACTTACCAGTAAACACACACAAGCTGTTAGAAAGCTACTTAGTCGGTCGAAAGTTTATTATTAAAGAAGGTGATTATTTAAGCTCTCCTCAACCAATTGAAGCTGGAGTCCCTCAGGGAAGCATCCTAGTCCCACTTTTATACTTAATATATACTTCGGATATGCCAATAAACAACTACACCCAAACTTCAACATTTGCTGATGACACAGCTTTTCTAAGCGTGCACGAAAACAGTCAAGAAGCATCTCGATACCTACAGGATCATATATTTCAACTCGAACTGTGGCTGAAGCAATGGAGGATAAAGGTCAATGAGCAAAAATGCGTACATGTAACATTTACCTTGCGTCGGGAAACTTGCCCCCCTATTAAAATCAATAATCATTTAGTGCCTCAAAATTCGCATGTAAAATACCTCGGTATTCATCTAGATCGCCGTTTAACGTGGAAAAGCCATATAGAGGCAAAATTATCTCAAATGAAACTAAAAGCCATCCAAATTCATTGGCTTATTGGAAGAAACTCTGTCCTAAGTCTCGACTGCAAACTTTTACTTTACAACTCCATCTTAAAGCCAATCTGGTGCTACGGTATTCAACTATGGGGCACTGCCTCGGCCTCTAACATCGAAAAAATTCAAAGGCGCCAAAATAAACTTCTTCGAATAATAACAGCTGCCCCTTGGTATGTTAAAAACTCAAATATTCACAAGGATCTCAATGTTCCTTTAGTAAAAACTATGATTACAAAATATGCAGTAAAATATTTAAAAAGGCTTGAACAACACCCAAATCCACTAGCTCGAAATATTTTAAACCATGGCGGCCACACTCGCTTAAGAAGAAGAGACACTGCAGCACTTACCCAGTTAGATGAGCGATAAACACCTATATAAGTGAACAGAACCCGTGATGAAGAAAATTTTTGTCTGGCACTGGCAGGACGTAAAATAACGTATTAGGTTAAGATTTGATTAATTATTGTTAGTTCATATTTAAAATATGAAGATTCAATAAAAAATAATGAGAAAAAAAAAAAAAAAAAAATACTCGAAACATTTTGTGAGTCGTTTATATGCAGAATTTCCTCCACTGTAGAAGATTTTGTGGGCTTATCAGTCATGCTATGTACTTGTATTTCCTTTTTAAAACAAACTTTTTTTAAATGTCCCTTTTTCTTGCAGAAAATGACAGGTTGCCTCTTTAAATTTGCATTTATCAGCATTATGACTCGGGTCACCACAGCGAAAATATTTTTTCTAATTGGTTTTCACATATTTTGCCGCCATTTTGTGTACACCAACTTTCTCGTTGACATTACCTTGTAATTCTTCGCCCCCCTTTTCGGCCAATTCGGTAGCGGTTGCCATTGCTATTGCATCATCAATACTCACGTTTTTCTCTTCCAATAACCGGATTTGTACTTTTTTATCTAGAAGTCCAAACACAAATTGATTCCTCAATGCTTTTTCCAAATATGTACCGAAATTGCAGTTTACTGCTAGCTTACGAAAAGCCACCAAAAATTCTGCCGCTATCTCATTTTCTTTTTGTTTTCTCATGTTGAAACGGAAATTTTCTAAAGGTTCATTTGGCTTTGGGTCGAAATGATCTTGTAAGATCTCGATAATTTCCTTATAAGATTTTTCCTCTTTTTTTACATCAAAGGACTCGAAATTAAAGAATCCAACATTTTTACTTGAAGCAGCATTCTCAGTCGTCATCTTGTTACCGTTTTATTTATATATTTTACCATAGGCCCCATATAAAGCTTTCTCCCGGAAAGCAGTTTAGTACGCATAAAAACGTAATAAATATCGCTATCATAATAAAATTTGCTACGTCACAGTTTTATAAGACACTGCAAATTTCGTGAAGATCGGTCCATAATTTTCTATATAATGCTCACTCTAGGAAATTATTTAAATACACCTAAAACCGTAGCAACTATAGATATTGTAAAATTTGGTCCAATTTTGGTTTATATGGGTAGAAATAATACCATGCAATTTTCTGATGATCGGTCGATACTTACCTTAGATCCCATATTAAGCAGCTTACTGAAAAACACTTTAAGCGCTAAAACAAATTTCGTGATGATCAGTCCATAATTTATTTTTTTAAAAAAAACCTCTTATTTCTGAAAAGAAAAACTTTTTTTTAACAAAAGTGCCAAAATTTTTAAAAGAAAGAACAAAAACAAGTAAAGGCCTAACCATAATATGCATAGCCTTGCTTAACCTACTGTCAAAATTAACAAAAAGTCTTTCAAATGTATTTAAAAAAACAAAAACAAAATAAAAATACATTTGATTCCGTACGGAATGTGCGATTAGATTCGCACCTTGCTTAAGCAAATGACAGTTTCATTAAACTTAGCAAAAAGTTTCCTTAAGTTAAATATGGTTTGCATCATATAATTAAAATGTATTCGCACATTATTTCTTGTGATTTTAAATCATTTTCATATAATGAGATTTTCAGAACAGGCTTGTATGGTTTTACTTTAATCTCTGTGTTTTCTTTTATTTTAATTTAACATCAAGGTTAATTTTCATAGTAAATTTGTTCTTTAAACCTATAGGTAGGTATTAAATTTAAAAAATTTTTGTGAATACAAACATTTATTATATAAATTATATTTCTGTGGTGTATGAAGGCCATAATAAACCACACAAAATGCTTGGCAAACATACACATTGTTTCCGTTTGGGGTTTGCCAATAAACAACACAAATGTTCTCCGTCAAACATTAATTTTCATTTTTGTTTTCAATGAATGCAGATGCCAATCAGCCTTATTCCGGTTGTCGTTGTCGTAATCGATCAAGTCGTTGTTTGTAAGAGATTAAAGAACACTGGTTGTGTGTTGCTTTTATCTTTTACAAAAAACGACTTGAGCGGTAACGACAACTGGAATAAGGCTGAATAGTGCTGCTTTTTGCTTAAAACGGATAAGAAATTATAAAATAAAGGCAAACAATTTAAAGTTAAGTGATTTAAACAACGAGCTGTTTTGTGGCAAGCAATACTACTAAAAAATTTAATTTAATATTAAAAATTACTTGAATTGAATACATTTAGCATTAAGCTTCGCACAGACGATGGTCAGATCTTACAATGTTGTCAATAAAATTGCCTAAAAATGTCTTGCAACTGTCTGAACATTGTAAGCTCATTTTCATTTGGCAGATGTGTAAAATTAATGCATCTGACAATAGCACCATTGTCAGTAAAATGACAATATTGTAAGATCTGACCATCGTCTGTACGAAGCTTTAGACGCCACAAACAGTTTGACAAATATCCAACATGTCAGCCAAATATTAAATATTTTTAATATTTCTGCAAACTTTGATAAAGGTGCCTATTATGAACTAAATTCGATTTTCGACAGCAGTCGAATTAGCTGATCGAACGAATTTTCATTTGGTATTATGGCGCGCATTCGATAAAAATTTACTATTGTGATTTTGTTAATTCACAGTAGTACATTTTCGATCAGCTGTCACTTAAAATAAAAAATTTTTGTTTACAATTTTAAAAAATAAAATTAAGGTTAAACGTGACCACGGCGGAATTATGGTTGTTTTCAAATAATTTAGCTTCTGTGGAGTTTCATCCCACTTTTTTACATGCTGAACTTTGCTGCAAATCGTTTGGTCAAAAAAGAATTTTGTTCCATAAGGAATATGAGCGTTTCTATATGCTGTTTACGACGTTTGACTTGCATAAAATGAACAAAACTGATAAAGAATATTGTTTTTGGTATACGAACACAAAAAAATTTACAAATAGTTACATTTTCAACAAGTTTTTTACATTTATTTGCACCGTCGAAAACAAATTTGCTTTCGTTGAAAAATTCGGTGCACAACGAAATTTTCGACAGAGCTGCCAACTCATAATACCAAATTAACATTCGATAGTCGATGTTCGATAGCCAGCGAAAATCGTTTATCGAATGTAACTCATAATAGGGCCAAACATTTTTTGATAAATCAGCCGTACAATTTCGGCAATTTTCTTTGGTAGTTTATAAACTGAGGTAGCAGCTGCGACTCCGGTCAGTTCTTTTTCAATGGTTGATAGTATAAGGCCACCTAAACTTCGATGTCTTATGAGAACACGGTTAAAAGTTGTGTTATTCAATTCTAACGAAAGATCTTATCGTATGTTGCTTTCAAGATAATCATTAACAGCGGCTATATCATTTCTAAATAAAGCAAAATACTATTAGAAGTTAAAATCAATTTTTTTTACAAAATGCTTACTGATAGTTATTTAAATCGCACACATAGTCATTTATAATGATCCATTTACCACCATCCAATAAGTTCACCACTTGAACTTAGAGCCAAATAATTAAAAACTCCTATGGCCACATCTATGGTGATTATAGATTGCTAATAAGTTTGGGTGTACTCAAACATTGTACTTGTTCGTCGAGTTGATTGTGACCCAGCCATCCGCCACAAGCCTTACCCCAGGAATAAAGCTTTCCCTCACACGTCAAGGCCACGAAAAATTGAGCTCTAGCAAATACGCGTTGTACTCGCGGCAAATTTTCCATTAGTTGCTGCAACTGAGATCCATTCCTCAGTTTGCCAAAATCTCCAACACCCCAAGCAAAGACCAAACTTGCTGCTGCAGCAGCCAAACCACGTCAACTACCTTATCGTGAGCCAAAGCTGCTACCTGGGTCGGAATAAGTTTGTCATCAGAATTTCCATGACCTAAATATAAAGCGCCATTGCCCTTTTGTGCAACCTTTTCTTTTGCAAATCAAGATCAAGTAAAAAGAATCAATGCAGTGCTGCCACTCGCTAATAAATACCAAGAACAAATGGAATAGAACAATAATCCATACACTGTAAATAATAAATGACTAATTAAAAAATTCGTTGATATAAATGCTTAAATCCAATTAAAATTTTTAACTAAAAAGACTGGACTATCGAATAAGCAGTATCCAAAATTATTATTTTATTGATGTAATACTTTTGATTTTTGCGCAAGTCATAAGAAAATAATCTATTTAAATTAGTTATTCAATATATGAAGTTATGCACAAAGGTCTTAAGCTTCCTATAGACCAAGGACTTAATACTTGTAGCAATTATGGGTATCAAATAAAAGTATTTCTCAAACATAACTATTACTATTTGATAGATATATAACTAATTATTTTTAATAAGAAATAACATAACAGTTATAACTAATTTTATGAACATGTATACATGAACAATATTTGTCGGTTTTATATAGTAACAAACTATATATATATGGAATTTTGATTTTTACACTTTTTTGGCTACACCCTATAAACGGCTAATTTCTCGAAAGTGACAACCCGTTATTTGGATTCCTACGGTCTTTTGACATAGAATTACGTTTTCCAATTTTTGTCACCACGATGTTTATCGGTTTTATATAGTAACAAACTTTATATATATGAAATTTTGAGTTTTACACTTTTTTGACTACACCCTATAAACGGCTAATTTCTCGAAAGTGACAACCCGTTATTTGGATTCCTACGGTCTTTCTACATAGAATTACGTTTTCCAATTTTTGTCACCACGATGTTTATCGGCTTTATATAGTAACAAACTATATATATATATGGAATTTTGATTTTTACACTTTTTTGGCTACACCATATAAACGGCTAATTTCTCGAAAGTGACAACCCGTTATTTGGATTCCTACGGTCTTTCTACATAGAATTACGTTTTCCAATTTTTGTCACCACGATGTTTATCGGTTTTATATAGTAACAAACTATATATATATGGAATATATGGAAAGTGACAACCCGTTATTTGGATTCCTACGGTCTTTCTACATATATACATATATAGTAACAAACTATATATATATGGAATTTTGATTTTTACACTTTTTTGGCTACACCCTATAAACGGCTAATTTTTTTATAAAATTTTAAAATTTTTTATACTTTTATAC
This sequence comes from Pollenia griseotomentosa, assembly GCA_963931875.1. NCBI lineage: Eukaryota > Metazoa > Arthropoda > Insecta > Diptera > Polleniidae > Pollenia > Pollenia griseotomentosa. Next base: position 158,241,734 of record OZ007563.1, on the reverse strand, counting down.
TATTTTTGTCAACTATGCAAAAAAGTTTGTTTTCTTCGGTATGATTTGTTCACGCACGTAGAATATATTGCATATTGAGAGAAATTGAATGGCAAAACTTGATCGTGTAAGGGATCATGTTGTAAAATTCCTTTCTTCATATAAATAATTTAATGAAAATTAAATTTAATGAACTTAAGCCTAATTAAAATTATTAAAAAAAAATTGGATAAAAAACCATAAATAGTTCAACAAAATAACCACAATACTAATTATTGTTAAAGCTAAGGCACGAGCTCTATGTGATCATTTGCTTTTTTTTCAATATTTATTTATTGAATCTTCATATACTAAATATGAACTAACAATAATTAATCAAATCTTATCCTAAAACTTTGTTTTATGTCCTGCCAGTGAAAGACAACAAATTTCTTCATCACAATTTTCTGTTCACATATGTAGGTGTTTATCGCGCTTCTGAATGGGTGAGTGCTGCAGTGTCTCTTCTTCTTAAGCGAGTGTGGCCGACATGATTTAAAATATTTCGAGCTAGTGGAATTGGGTGTTGTTCAAGCCTTTTTAAATATTTTACTGCATATTTTGTAATCATAGTTTTTACTAATGGCACATTGAGATCCTTATGAATGTTTGAGTTTTTAACATACCATGGAGCGGCTGTGATTATTCGAAGATGTTTATTTTGGCGCCTTTGAATTTTGTCGATATTAGAGGCCGATGCAGTGCCCCATAGTTGAATACCGTAGCACCAGATAGGCTTTCACATATAGTTGTAAAGTAGAAGCTTGCAATCGAGACTAAGGACAGAATTTCTACCAATAAGCCAATGAATTTGAATGGCTTTTAGTTTCATTTGAGTTAATTTTGCCTCTCTTCAAGTTGTACTGAAAAAGTTCAACAGGAAAAAGAAAGACAAAAAAAGCTGTCGTCGATGGCTGCGAGTGTAAAACGGCAAATCCATCTGAGGAGATCGAGTGGTTGCGATCGAAACATGTCATGGCGGTTCGAATCCCGGCCACGGTCAAGAATGAAAGATTATCAATAACAATTTTAATTAATTTTCATGTTGTAAAATTCCTTTCTTCATAAAAATAATTTAATGAAAATTAAATTTAATGAACTTAAGCCTAATTAAAAATATTAAAAATTTGGATTAAAAACCTTAAATAGTTCAACAAAATAACCACAACACTAATTATTGAAATCAAGGAAGTATAAAAATGACGCCAACTTGCAAAAACTATATTTATTAATATGAATTCTATCTTATTCGACTTATTTTTTAAATGTATATTAATTTGTTTAAGCTTGAGATCTTTTTTTTATATAAAAATATTAAGTTGTATTAAATTTATTGTTTTTGTTAAGATAAAATTTATATTTTTATATAAAAAAGAACTCAAACTTAAACAAATTAATATAAATTTTTAATAATAAAGATCGAATAAGAAAAAAATGTATTCATAAGACAAATAATAATTGTAATTTTATTTTAGTGGTTATTAAATTCTTTAGTTTAGTTCTTTTACTACCAACAATTTGCTTCTATTTTTTTTATTTGCTTCTTTTTTCTCAATTGACAACGAAATTTAACGTTTTATATTAGCAATAATTGTCAACGAAAATGGGCTAACAACTATTGCAACATGAATTGCCGGCAATAAATATGTTCAAAATTTTGCTGTCTACATTAAAGATAACATAATTTTGCAATAATTAATAGACGGGCAGTTAAAAAGCGATAAATATAGCGACAAAGGCAATGCTAATTCATTTTTCAGGTGGCGTGGAAAACACAGCTGTGCTACTTTTTTTTTAAATTAGAGAGAGGAATGTCAAAAGTTACTTGTGTTTTTGACACATCGACCAATGAAAGCAACAAATAAAATACAATGTTGTGTTGTTGGTGTTGTTACTTGTTGTAGTATCGCCACCACTGTTTACATGAATTCGCCTTGGACAAAGGTGTTACACAGCGTTTACATATGTCAGTACTGGCAAGACAGTAAGCATATACATATTAGTTGGCAAAACAATTCAAAAACAAAATAGCTGTAAAAGTGTTTGGGCATGTTCCTAAATGCATCACTGCGCTGCATTAGTGATTTCAAATGTTTATATAAATATCAGTGAAGCAGATGTGGACCAAAAAATTGTCAAATACTACACAAAAATAATACACAATAAAACAGATTATATTAATAATTTTTTTTATCGGCATTAAAAAAAGTTTGCTTTTCTGATGCAGCGCAGTGATGCATTTACGAACATGCCCTTTATGTATTAGTGAAAAAGTTTGAATAAATTGCTACCGCCTTGATTGCTACTGTCTTTCCAGTACTGGCAAATGTAAACGCCATGTTAAACTGGTATCTCTGGTTTTTGCTCAAATAACCATGGTGAAATAAACAGGTGGCAGCACTACGCCAGATGAAGATTTTTGCTCATGGCCCAATTAGTAGGTCTGCTCGAAACGCCTGCTGATTTTTTGCAGAGTTGTGTTTTTAATAATAATACATAGGAATAAATGGGCAGAATGTCAAAAGTTGTTTACATTTTTTAACGCCATTGTGTTTATTTGAAAATTGTTTACTTTTTTAATATGATTTTGGATTTAAAAAAATTATTTTTATTATTTTGAAAATGGAAATTAAATTTAATAATTGTGACAAAAATTGTAAAAAAAATTTTAAATAACTTTAGTAATAAAAAAAGATATGTAAGTTATAAATAAAAAAACTAAAAGGCGGACGCAATAGAGAACATTTATCGTCTCTTTCCCAGTGATGATACAGCTGCGCCAATGTATTTATAATTTGATGCCGAAAGGATCATGCCCAAAGCATGTTACAAACTCTATTTGGTATGAACGATTCAATTAACAAAAGTTAATCGGGGGAAAATCATTTGAACAGCAAATTAAAGACTGCTTACTTTCCTCCGCCGCCTGCATATGGTGGAAGAAAACAGCATCAGTATCAACATTTTTATTTCAATAACAGAAGAGCAATTTTCACAGACGAACATGTTGACCAAGGGGACACTTCTATATCGGGTAAAGCATTTCCGTTGCTTTCTTCATACCCATATGCAGGCGGAGGAGGTAAGTAAGCAGTCTTTAGTGTGCTGTTCAAATTACCTCCAGATAAAGTCTAGTTTGTAACATGATTTGGACATGGCACTTTCGGCATCAAATGATAAATACATTGGCGCTGCTGTATAACCACTGCGGAGGTTTAGGTTTAGCTTTTAGTTTTTTATTTATTACTTATGTATGTTCTTTTATAAAATTTTAAAACACAGACAGCAAATACTTGTAGTATTTTGCAAAATGTAAAAATGTATTTATAATGTTTCTATACATATAATATAGAAAAAATCTCCCATTGTCCTTTCATTTTCATTTTGTTTGTAGCCCAATTAGTTCTAAGCACTTTTTTAGAACAAACTTATTTTACCAAAATGTCGATTGAAAATTCTTAATTTAATAAAATAAATACAAAACACATATTTTTTGACAGCTGACACCTTTTTGACATTTTTACCATTTGTATACACAAACAAAACGCGTGTTGTTTTTTCTATTGTTGCATTGTTGTAGTTGTGCGCAGACCTACTAATTGGGCCATGTTTTTGCTCTTGCATTGTTTGTCTGGGTTTATGTCAAAGTTTTGTTTATGTTTACTTCCCGTCTATACCAGAGATAATTATTGCGACATATATTGCAGTAAATGTCAAAATTATTGTTAAAGGCCAGTTTACACGGTAATATTTTGTATTACGACTTGTCGAATAATTATGTAGAATGAGAAAAATCTTATCATGTAAAAGCAAAATGTATTGAGTAAGAGAGAATACGGATACAAAATCTGACAAGCGGTCGGTAAATGCTTTTTTTCTAAACCATTTTAGAAACTTATGTATTCTCATCACACCAGAGGTGTATTTTAACGGAGTATATTGAAGGTGGTAGCATTTTTATACAATTACAAAAACAACTAAAATCAACTCAGGAAATTTTCATGTTGTTTTTGTAAAAATTTAAAACTGCAACCATCTGTTTTTTTGGTATTATTTTTGATTTTACTTATACCATCCGTGTAAACATGAATTATACTTACAAAAGATTTTTATTTTTTTCTTTTAAACACGGAGAGAATTTCATAATATTTTGATTCTACAAAGTCGTAATACATTGTATTACCGTGTAAACTGGCCTTAAGAGAACGATCTCTAAAATGGATACAAGATTTTTTTGTTTTTGAAATTGTTCCTTTCACGCACATAAACCTGAAGGACTTTGTTTTGTTTATGTTCCTGACAAGCACTTTAACCTGCAGGACAGCGTACCAAAATAAAACACAAATTGAGTTTCTTAAAGCACACTGATTTATAAAGTTTTATTTACGCTAATTTATATTAAAATTATGCTTACATATAAGAAATAGATAATTACATACATTTAATAGCTGCTTAATGCTAAAAGTGCAATGACACAAAATTTTTTTTTTTTTTTTCTTCAATATTTTTTTATTGAATCTTCATATATTTAATATGAACTAACAATAATTAATCAAATCTTATCCTAATACTTTATTTATGTCCTGCCATTGCCAGACAAAAATGTTCTTCATCACGGGTTCTGTTCACATATATAAGTGTTTATCGCTCATCTAACTGGGTAAGTGCTGCAGTGTCTCTTCTTCTTAACCCCACGTCTCCATGCGCTTTCGATTTGAACATGACATGACCATAACGCCGGCAGAGCAACGGTATTAATTTGTTCACGTTCTTGTATGTGGCGAATACGTGTTGATGTTCATGTTCTGATTGGCCACAATTTTTGTTGTTGTGGCGTTTGCTTGTATACAGAAAATACATTGTATGGCCAACATCATGGCGCACATGGATCCTAAGACGAATGTTTAGGCAACGATGGCAGCACATGGAAGAAACATGAACATGAACAGTCTACACGAGCAGAATTCATGTGCGACATGCTGTTCTTACCAAGTTGATGGATAGTGGAGACGGGTAGTAAGCGAGTGTGGCCGCCATGATTTAAGATATTTCGAGCTAGTGGATTTGGGTGTTGTTCAAGCCTTTTTAAATATTTTACCGCATATTTTGTAATCATAATTTTTACTAATGGCACATTGAGATCCTTATGAATGTTTGAGTTTTTAACATACCAGGGAGCGGCTGTGATTATTCGAAGAAGTTTATTTTGTTTATTTAGTTTGCTTGTTGGCATGTCCGAAGTATAAATTAAGTATAATAGGGGGCCCAGGATGCTGCCTTGTGGGACTCCAGCGTCAATGGGCTGAGGTGAACTTAAGAAATTTCCTTCTTTAATAATAAATTGACGACCGACTAAGTAGCTTTCTAGCAGCTTGTGTGTGTTTGCTGGTAAATTTTTCTTCAATTTAAGTAATAAGCCTTCATGCCAGACTTTATCAAAAGCTTACGAAACATCGATGAAGAGTGCTGAGCAATATTTCTTTTCTTCAAATGCTTTTCTTATGACATTTACTATTCGATGAGTCTGTTCGATTGTGCTGTGTTTTCTTCTAAATCCGAACTGATGGTTTGGAATACATCTATTTTCACTTAAATTCGGTGTTAATTTTGAAACTAATAATTTCTCAAACAGCTTTGACATATTTGATAATAAGCTAATAGGCCTATAAGACTCAACTTTTGTATGGTCTTTACCTGGCTTTGGTAACTAAGGAAACCTTCCATTTTTGAGGATAGTATTTAAGGCGTAAAATAGCATTAAAAATAAAAAGAATAATTTTCTTTGCTATGCGAGGTAGCTCTAAAAGCATTTTATTACTGATCTTATCAATACCAGGTGCCTTCTTAGTGTTTAAGTCACAAATAGCCTTTTCGATTTCTCTTATCTCATGTTATGGTCACCCTAATGGTGGTAAGGCAGTGGATGGTTGGCAATATGATAGGCAGAAGGGAAAATTGTTTTTGTTGATATAAATAGAGACAGCTGTTGTATGTAAATATAGCAAAAGAAAAGGAAAAACATAGGTAGTGAAATAAGAAATTATTATTTATGTTTTTTTTAAGTAAGGGCCAAATTGCTGAAAAGTTTTTAAGATGGTGAACATTAGCGTCCCCGAGGTTTCGTGGGGACAAAAATGGAAAATGTCAGCCTTTTTTTTGGTTTTCTGGAGTGCAAGTGTGACGAGTGGCCACCGGCAGTTTTGCAAAAGAAGAATTTGGTTTTCGGTGTTAAAAAATAAAAGAACATTTGTTTTGCAATAAATAAAGTTTTATTTAAACGTACACGTATAAACACACGGTATAAAAAGAATTTGGTAGTAAAAATAGTAAAAAGAACTTGGCAAAAAAAAAAGAACATTGCACTTAAAAATTAAAATTTAAAAATTAAAAATTAAAGTTTAAAAATTAAAATTTGAAAATTAAAAAATTAAAATTTAAAAATAAAAAAAAAAAATAAAATTAAAAATTAAATAAAGCGTAAAGAAAAAGACAGTGTATTGAAAATGGAAATTTAAAATAAGAAAAATAAACTTTTTAAAACTTAAGCTTTTGCACAACAAAGTTATAAAAAAGGTATTTAATAAAGAACTTAAAAGTAAAAGACAGTGCATTGCGTCTTAAAATTAAAATAAGCAAAGAAAATATATAAACTTATTAAGAACCAGCCGAGTGAGCCACCGAATCGTCCGGGTCACACCAGCGTGGGGATCAGTCAGCCGTAAGCACCACCAAACCTTGGGGAACACAGGTATCTGCCTTGACATCGGACAAAACACGGAACAAACGACCTACGGACAAATAAAATAAATTTATATATTGATCGTGTTTTTGAAATTTAAGCTAATTTTTTTTTTGTGAGGGAAAACTTACCGGGTTTCAGACCTTTGGGCGATTTAGAGCCTAAAAGTGCGCGGTTAGGGTTGAGCTCAAACCTAGGTTTTCGTTCGAGCCAGGGTAAATTTTGACCTTAATAATAGTAAGTTTCCCTAGAAGAAAATAAAAGCGGTAATTTTAAGGCAGGTACAATATATATATGTACTGGTATTTTAGACTTACTATAAGATAGGACAGGGGACATCTCACGGACGGACGGCAGACTTCTGGTTCATTCTCCTGGAGTCATGAGTTCAGTTGGAAAGTTGCTGCTGAAAGGAAAGAGAGAGATATATTTTGTTAATGTTTTCTTTTGATTTTTTTTAATGGTTATTTAAATTTAATCGTTTTGAGAGTAAACTTTGAATTTCAAAATTTTAAGGGTAGTTTTTAACTTTGTTTGCTATAGTCAGTTTTTTTTAGTATCAAATGTGGATTCATTTGCATTAACAAAAAAAGAATTTTGTATTTTTATTTTTTTGCAATTGTTGTTTTTTTTTAATAAAACATAATATGAATTATAACGTTTTAAAATGAATAGTACCTGCGTTTTAATTATGGTTTGGTAAATTTCGTTTATGGCGGGTAAGTAGAGGAGTGTAATCGGTTGCAGGTGGAGATTTGGGACATCCAGAAACTAAGGGATGTCATGGAGAGACTTCGTCTCTAGTGGGAGGGCCAATCCCGGCACGTCATCAGCCGGAGGTGTGTAGAAATGGTGGGGAATTGTATGTTTTTTTTATGTTTGTTTCAGCTACTTCGAGCCCCAGCAATTTTTTTTATTTTTCATTTCCTAGCTGGTATGATTTTTTTTGTACCCGGGTTTTGAGCCATTTGGTCGGCAAGAACCACCCCCATCCGGCGAGCTCTAGCCGCGCGAACCGCCAGCATACCAGCGCCGCCGACAATCTGGCCACATTCACTGGTTGTTTTTGAATAGCAACCCGCTGGTAATTTTTTCCCGCCCGGTACAGTACACTCAAATCTGAAGGGTATAGCTGCTCTAGCAGCAACAGGTGGTAACTCGACCGCAATATTGTGAGATATATTTGGTGTAAATACGTTTTTTAAATGATCGACAAACAGGTTTCCTTTTTCAACATCATTTCTTGCCCCAACTTCCATTTAAGTTTCTTAATGGTGGCTTAGAGACAACTGGCCTTTTGAGATTTCTAGCTGCACGCCACAATGAGTAGTCTGATTGTGGAGTTGCATCAAGTTTCTTGAGATATTTTTCCAGTGAAGCCGTTTTCTGAGTCTGCAGTAACATTCTCAGCCTTTTTGTACAGTCTTTTAGTAAGTTCTTAAGTTGAGGGGATCTGTGCAATTGCCACTCTCTACGAGCTCTCCTTTTTTCAGACAAAAGACGCTTGACATCTGAGGAATATATTTTATTATTTTTGGTTTTTTTGGGGGCAATACTGGAATGTTGAACAGCTAGTTTTAGAAAACTGTCTATATTCCGGTGTGCTAAGCGGAATATTTTCTGTGCAATGGGTACTGAGATATTTTTTATATTTTAACCAATTTATATGTGTAGCTGACGTCGCTATGTATCCAGAGGGAGATTCAATTCTATTGGTGTTTATTATAGTAACTATTGTAGGTGTGTGATCAGAGGATAATTCTAAGGAAGCTTCAACGTGAATCGTTTTTGTGGGGATGTTTTTAACAACGCCAAAATCGATGACATCTGGAATTTTTTGCGCATTAGCAGGCCAATATGTTGGTTGGCCACTCGCGACAACATTTAAATTCATTTTAGAGATTGTATTACACAAAACACGACCCTTTGGTGTTATTAGTCGTGACCCCCAGAAGGTATGTTTAGTGTTATAATCGCCAGCAGCCAGGAAACAGGGCCCCAATGACTTATATTTATAATATTGGCTTTCTGATATTGAAAATCTAGGTGGTGAATATAAAGATGAAATTACTATGTTTAGATATATCTCTTCAACACAAATGTTCGTTGCTTGGAGATAATCTTCACGATGATCACACATTGGGTAGTGTTTAATTCGGTTTTTCATTAAAATGGCAGAACCTCCACAAGCTCTATCTCGAGGGTCCTTGGTATCATATAGAGTATAGCCATTGATTTTGAACGTATTTCTTGAGGTCAAATGAGTTTCAGAAACCATCATGACATCAATTTGTTTATTTTTAAGAAAGTATTCTCATTCATATTTATGTTGGCGGATGCCGTTTGCGTTCCAAAAACAAATTTTTAAACAGTTCATGGCTTGTTAAGTACAGCTTGCAATAACATCGATTGCATTCTAAGAATTTCCTGCATCATATTACCCATTGTGTTTGTAAAATTATTTACTGTTTGCACTAATGTTTCCATTGTTTTTTCTAGCCGAGTTTCGTCATTACTTGTCGAAGCGCCTTGCATTGGTACATTGTTTGATTTTAAGACGTTAGCATAAGAGATTCTGTTACTACTAGGCTGGGGGGCCTGAAGGTCATTACTGTTTACTTGATTTGTTACCTGAGGGGGATTAGTTTTCGGTCCAACCGACTACTTGACGGTAGTATATACAGGGCATCCTCTATAATTGGCAGTGTGATTGCCACCACAGTTGCTGCATTTTTTTACGTTGGGGTTGGGGTTGGGGTCGGTTGGGGTAATTCGCCACATACTACGCAAACAGGGGGTAAGTAGCAGTATGCCTTAGTATGGCCAAATTCTTGGCAGTTCAGACATTGAACGGGACCACCTCTTTTGTTCGGCTCCTCTATAGTTACTTTTCTGTACAGAATGTATTTTAAGATATAGATGAGATGCGTTTCATTTTTTTAAGTTTAACGTCGCCGGGTTCAAACTCCACTCGAAAAAGTGGTTGGGGAATTTTTTCTCTATTTTTAATGTTTAATACATGTTTTACCTTGAAGCCTTTTTCTTCTAGGAATGTTTTTACCTCTTCTGGGTCCACACATGAGTCAATACCCTTAATCACTACCTGAAGACCTTTACTGCTTTTCAGTTGGTATGTATAAAAGTTTTTTTTAAGTGCCTCAAAGTTGCTTATAATTTTGCGAAAATCATTCTCATGATTGACTTGTATTTTTGTTTCGTTTATACTACCACGCTTGATAGCAGCTACGTAAAACGAATTTTCACCTATAACCGATATCAAACTCTTTATGAGCTCATTAGAATTTTGCTCCCTCAGATATATCGGGGGAGGCTTGGACGATTTTATGACGTTTTGTGCTTCAGAGGATTCATCCTCCAGAATTGCAAAACGATTTTGAGAATTTATTTTATCAAAAGATAGTACTTTTGAGGCCGAAGCAACTGCTGCAGAGGTAGGGCTGCGTCCCCGTTTAAGCACTGTTATGTACCTGTCCATACCAACTTGTACTGTAGGCTTTTGAGAAGTTTTTACTTGAGTTATTAGTTGTCCATAGCGGCTGTTTTGGGGTTAACCGTTTCATCACTTATTAAAGTTTTTTTTTGCTCTGTGGCAACGCTTGCAGTTAATAAATTTGTTATTGTATTACGATCGACCGTATTTGTAAACAAAGAGGGTGAGAGGGAACGCGTTCGAGTAATAGGTTTAGCCGTTAAATAATTGCTATCATCGATTCTTTTTTCTACGTTTGTTTCGTCAACACTCAATGTAACATAAGCATTTCTTTCATTATGTTTTATTGTTTTTGCATTATATGCATTCATAAGAGTTTTTTTTTATATATTACTGTTTGTTTAATTGTGCTCTTCTTTTTATTTGTTGTTTAAAAACCCCGAGAATAAAAAAAAAGAATAAAGAAAACCAGAAATGTTTTTGCTTAAAATGTATATGTATGTATGTATATGTATGTATATGTATATGTATGTGTGTACATACATATATTTTTGTTAATTGTAATTTTTAATATTTGTATTAAAAATTTTATGTTCACTTATTAAAAATTATTTTAAAGCGTCTATTCGTTCGCTGATCTTATATTATTTTAAAAAAAATAATATTATTATATCATAAATATACACTTATTTATGTTAAAAAAAACCGTAAGCCGAGTTAAAAAAAACACGTCTGCATTCAACGAGCACGCAAGCAGAAAAAAAAAGAAAAAAAATAAAATAATAAACAAAAATAAAAATTGTCTATATAGCACAAAACTTGACCTACTTAATAAATAAAGTTTTGCCTAGTGGTCATTGACTTATGAATTGTGCATAAACAAAATGAACTTAATTGTAAAATGCTATTATTACAAAATAAACAAAATATGATGATGCATAAACAAAGTGAACTTAATTGTGAAATGCAAAATAAACAAATAATAAAATTAATTTGGGTGAATGTTCAATGAACCTTATTGTGAAACAAAATTAATAAATGAAACTAAATGTATTAACATGCTCCCCCCGTTGAGTGTAGCTCAAAAAAAAAGAAGAGAATTAAATAAGTAAACAAATGGAAAAAATTACTAATAAACTTTTGAAGATTATGTGTCCGCATTGTGCTGAGCTGGCATTCCTTCTCGTCTTATTGAAGCTGTGTGGATCTTTTGCATTTTGTTAGTCAGTTGTTGATGTTTGTTAAATGTGGACGGTGAATTCTGACGTGGCTTGTCGTTGACGGGGTGTGGGAACTGGAGTAGCAGCCTTTTTAGAATTTTGTCTTCTTGTGAGGTAAACTAAGATGCCAAGCGTGATTATTAGAGATGAGTAGCCGATGGTTATGTGATGGTAGTTGTTGGTGTCAATTTTGTGCGGAAGCTGAAGAATTTTTTGTGTGTTCAAAGAGGTTTGTAGTTTTGTTAGATTTTTAACTTGTGATATATATTCGTTCGTATGGATTTTATTTAGCAATGGGGTTATACGTTCTTCATGGCTTTGTTTGGTGGTTTCCCAAAGATTTGTATATGATGTTTTACTGGATCTGGATATTACTTGCTGCCCTTTTAGTGTCATGAATTTATGTTTAAGGGTGCATATTGGTTCCAGTTCAAGCAAACCTGATCCTTCGAGGGTTAATTGGGTGATCTGTTGGTTACATACCACTGTTGCTTGGGATTGAGATGGAAGGGAAAATATCCATTTATTTGGATGTCGTAGCGGTACCCATGATGCGGGTTCTTTGATATGCTGCACTGGGCAGTCTAGCTGAGTTCTGTTGTGAAACAAATTTATTTCACAACTACATGCTGATGAACCATGGTCATACTTTAGTTGAATCTTAGAACAAAGATATCGCTCTTTTGTGAGAAGTAAACAAAAGTTGAATTCGAGATTACTGAGAGCGTAATACTGGTTGCGATCAATGTTGATGACCAGAAACGTAGAGCATGGCTGAATTGAGATTAATGTGTTATTAACCCAATTTGGTATTGGGACTATGTTGAAGACATCAAAACTATCACGTTCAATTAATGGTAATGTAATGCTAAATATTACAGTGTTTTCGGTGAGGCCTCCCTTAACCTTCATTAGCTTGTACAACTGTAGCGTACCTTTTCGGTTACAGGTAGGTCTAGTGCTTCAGGGAGATGGAATCTTATTTTTTCCACTTCATTTTGCAATTGGCGCGGAGTCAGGAGTAATGGACTGATGATGCCATGGTGAGTATTTGTAAGGACATCAAAAATTGATAATTGAGTGCGCTGTAGATTAGCTGCTGTAATTGTTAGTTGAATGCAAAGTGATGAAAACAATCGGTAGAGCCTGTCCTGATGGTGTTCGTCTTTGCCAGCGAGTATCATGTTATGTATTTCGGCGATTTGGAAGTCAATTTGATCAAATTTTTTCTTTACAGCTCCTTGGTCTGCCTTCATGATGTTTATGGTTGAGTCAATAATTGAAGTCTGATTCTTTAGGAGGTTAAGTAGATGTGCTTCGTTTTCCTTGACCTTTGAAATTGTTTGTGCCATGTTCGTCGCATATTCGGAATCCAGTACACCAAATAGAGAATGGGCGATGTTCCCAACTAAATCTATTGCTGCTCTTTTTCTCCTTTTCCCGGAAAGTAACATACTGTCCATGGTAAGTTCGTCTTCAGTATGTTCAAAATATTTCACCAGGTTAGTACATGTTGTCTTTTCTTGTATTTCCTTACATACATGGTTAAGTGTTTTTGTCCCTTCCGAAAAAATGGTTAACTCTGAACAAAATTCCTTTAAGTCATAGTATATCAATAGTTGCCATTCTGTCGGTGATATTACTGCTGATCCGATTCCTTCGAAATGAAATGTATGCCTAATTTTCTTCCGAATTTTTTATTGTGTACTTGTGCACCTACTATTAAAGGAAGTAGCATAATTGCTATCATCACGGTGACTATAGTGTGATTAAGAGAGGCACGTCTTCTCTTTTTAGGAATTTCATTGTCATTGGTTGGTGACGTGGTTGGTTCTTCTGAATCATCTTGGTTGGCGGTTCCATCCGAGTCTGTAGTGTTAATTGGAAGTGGTGCTAGTCGAGCAATTGGCCTTCTGGAAATGCCCTTTGCTGTTTTGACGTTCGCTACCCGTGCAAAGCCATCATAGTGTGCCTTTACAATCCTTCCTAAAGGCCATTGTAACGGTGTTGTGTTATCTTCTTTTATGATGACCATATCACCAAGTCTTATGTTATTTTTTTGTGTTTGCCACTTATGGCGATACTGCAGTTCACAAAGATACTCGCGTGACCATCTTCTCCAGAATTCCTCTTTGACATGAGTAACCAACTTCCATCTAGTCAACAGGTTGGTGTTTGGCTGTGTGTCTCCGATGTTGGCTTGTGCATTTATAGGTTCCCCGATGAGAAAATGACCTGGAGTTAATGCCGCCAAATCATTTGGATTGTCTGACATGGGACTTATTGGGCGAGAGTTGAGAATACCTTCTATCTCTATTACCACGGTATCAAGTTCTTCGTACGTCAATGTTGCTGTTGATACACTCCTCACTAGCAGATGTTTTGCGGACTTAACCGCCGCTTCCCATAAGCCTCCAAAGTGGGGCGCCCTTGGTGGTATGAAGTAAAATGCAATCCCTCTGGACGTACATTCTTTATGGATTTTTGCATGAGCGGAACTTTCATACAGTGAGTCTGACAGCTCCTTAAGTTGATTTTTTTGTACCAACGAAATTTGTTGCGTTGTCACAATATAGGTTTTTGCAGTGTCCTCTGCGGCTTGTAAATCGCTTTAATGAGCCTATAAAGGCTTCAGTGGTTAACTCACTTACTAATTCTAAGTGCACAGCTTTAGTAGCAAAACAGCAAAATACAGCGATGTAGGCCTTGTGAGGCCTTTTTCCTCTTACTTTGTAGTGAATCCAAAATGGTCCACAAAAGTCAACGCCAGAGTTGATAAATGGTCGTGCTGGTGTTATTCGTGCTGGTGGCAAATTTCCCATAATTTGGTTAAGCAATTTTGGCATTGCTCTAGTGCATTTTATGCAGTGTTGAACAATTGATCTTACTGCCGACTTTCCTTTGACTGGCCAATACCTTTGCCGTAGGTGAGCTAAAAGTGCTTGTGGTCCACAGTGTCGATTTTGTACATGCACCATCTGCATAAGTAGTTTTGATATTGGATCATTATATGGGATTAATATTGGGTGCCTTGCGTCGTAAGGTAACGTTGATGATTCTAAGCGTCCTCCCACTCTGATAAGGCCGTTAGAGTCTAAAAATGGTGTAAGATTGTTGTATGGGCTGCCTTTAGTCACTTCCTTGTGTTTCAGCAAATGTTTTAACTCGTCACTAAAGTCTGCCTGCTGCATTGCCCTAACGATAACTATGAGAGCTTGCTCCAACTCGTGAATTGATAACTCTAGTTCGCGCTGAATGAATCTAAGGATATATCCTGTCACTCGTTGCAGTGTTCTGAAAGACCCTTTATGATTTATCTGGTAGATTAGACTTGTTGAATTTTCACCTATGGTTGTGATGGCAGCTACTTTCTTTCGTTCCATGTTACTGTCGTCACTGATGGCTTTATGTTTTGAGAAGTTTTGTGGCCAAATTCCATTTTGTTCACAAAGAAACATGGGTCCGTAGAACCATAAAGGGTGTTCGGATAATTTTCTTGGAGAAAGACCACGTGACAGAACATCTTCGGGATTATCCTTTGATCTAACATGTCGCCATTGTTCGACAATAGATATTTCTTGTATTGCAGCTATTCGGTTAGCCACGAACGTTTGGTATGATGACGATGGCGAATGGATCCAGGCCAACACGATTTCAGAATCTGTCCATAGATATGTAGGGCTATTTTCAAGTTTTAAGTCCTGTTTAACCCTTGATGTTAACTGAGCTGCTAGCAGTGCTGCGCAGAGTTCGAGGCGGGGAAGAGTTTGGTTCTTCAAAGGTGCTGCCCGAGATTTCGCACATAGTAGTCGTACTATCACTTGATTGTTCTTGGTGACTGATCTGATATAGATTGCTGCACCATACGCCTTTTCTGATGCGTCGGCAAAGGCATGAAGTTGTATATTTGATGCTATTTGTCCTGCAAACATATGTCGAGACATCTTTAGATTGTTGATATGTTTTAAATCATCGCGGAAAGTCATCCATTTTGAGCAAAGGTCTTCTGGTAGCTCATCATCCCATCCTAGTTTTAGTTGCCACAACTGTTGAATAAAGATTTTTGCCGTGACTACAATTGGTGATAATAGCCCCAAGGGATCAAAAAGTCTAGCTAGATCTGAGCAGACTGTTCGTTTAGTAATCTGATGAATTTCCCTTAAGCATACTTTAACACAGAACTGGTCAGAGTTTGGCATCCATGTTAATCCTAGGGTTTTGACCGTTTGGTTATTATCATTAGTAAAGTCGACATTTACTTCTTTTTGTTCTTCTGTGGTGTTTTGTAGGAACTTCTGGTGATTAGCGGTCCATTTTTGTAACTTCAGACCATGTTTGCTTAGGATGTGTTCTAATTCTGTCTGAATCATTAAAGCTGTATGCAAGCTATCATCTCCCCCCGGATACTTTGCTCCATGCGGATACTTTGTTTTATTTGATTCACCAATTTTTTGTAGACATTTTGTTGCTAAGTATGGTGCGGATCGGGTTCCGTAGGTGATTGTGTTCAGCTGGTAGTATTTTATTGGCATCGTCGGTTCTTCCCTCCAGATAATTGTTTGAAATTTTCTGTCTTCTGGCTGCATGAGGAATTGCCGATACATCTTTTCGATGTCAATTGTGAAGACAAAACGTGGTAAGCGGAAGCGAAGAAGAATTGAGAATAGATCGCTTTGCACCGTGGGCCCTGTGTGCATTATATCATTCAATGATACACCGTCTGAAGTCTTAGTAGAGGCGTCAAAGACTACTCGTAACTTAGCTGTGCTGCTTTCAGGGCGAAGTATGCAGTGATGAGGCATGATATACATTGGCCTGGGCGTGGAATTTAGGTCAATTTGTGACATGTGGCCTAATGCTTCGTACTCTTTCATGAACTTGACATATTGTGCCTTTATTTCGGGGGCCTTTGCTAACCTTCTTTCCAGTGACATAAATCGGTTGAATGCTGTGCTATGTGATTCTCCCAATGTATCAGGGTTGTTGCAGAATGGAATTCTTACCGTAAATCTTCCATTCTTATCGATTGTGTGAGTTTGTGCAAAATGATCTTCGCACTGTTTGTCTGAAGTTGATAGTCTTGTGTCGACTTGATTTAGATTTTCGAGCTCCCAAAGTTGAGCAATAGCATTTTCTAAATTTGTATCGTCTTCAGTGCACATTCCACATACTGCAGCTCTTGAGTGCCTCGGTAGACTAGCTGGTAGCGAGCTAGTCTATCAGCGCCGAGGTTGCGGGTTCGATTCCCGCCAGAGACTCTGGTTTCTTTCCTGCAGACAAGCATAGAGCTTCGCGGGATTAGCTTAGGAAAAAATTAAAAAAAAAAAAAAAAAAAAAAAAAAAAAAAAAAATTCGTGTCCTCCTATCTTACCAGCAACGACCCAACCCAATAATGTATTTTGTAAAATCGGCAAATCGTTACCAAGTTTAACCTGTCCTATTGCCATTAGTTGATGATAAAATTCTGCCCTAGTAAAACGTCTATTTTATCAGGGCGGTTAAATTCTGGATCGGCTAGCACCAAGTCTTAAGGAATTTGCCAGTGGTCAATTGTGATCGTTTGCGATGGTTGAGGCGGAATTATTTGTGGAAGAACCGCAGCCTCAAGTCTTGTATTAAAGTTGTTTATGCGTGAGTGCAAGGCTATGTTTACGCGATGCTGCACTCTAGTGTTGCGTGAGCCTATACCGCTGATGCATATTGAGGTTGGTTTTAGTGAGATTCCAAGGCGTTTAACTAACCTTTCGCTGACAAGGTTTAGCTGTGATCCGGAGTCAAGGATTGCCCTACATTGTATCTCCTTGTTGTTTGATTGAACCTTGATCATTGCTGTGCCCATAAGGACGTAGTTAACTGTTTGAGCGTGGTTTGAAGCAGCGAGTGATGTTGCGTTTTGCAGTGTTCTGGCGACGGATGTTGTGCGTTCGTTAGAAACCGGGTTAGTTGCTGCTGGTGCGACTTGGTTCTGATTTGTGCCTTCTAGATGCAACAGAGTATTGTGTTTTTTATTGCACTTCATGCAATTTTTGCTAAGGCAGTTTTTAGCTTTATGACCAGGTTTTAAACAGTTCACACAGCGCTTTTGCTTTTGAACAAATTGAAGCCTTGATACCGGTGACTACTGAAGAAAAGTGTTGCATGCAAATAATGGGTGATTTTCATTTTTGCACAGAATGCAGCATGGGTTGCCTTGGCACTCGGATGTAATCGAGGTACACACTCGCGATTTGGAGTGTGGTGACTTTCCTTTTTCGGCAATGGATTCCATAGATTGGAAATGTTTTTCTAGAAATTTTAGAAATTCTTGTACGGTTGGGACTTCTTTTGGCTGAAGAAGGGATTGCTCGTACTGTAGTCGTGTGGTTTGGTCCAATCTTTTCAGTAGCACATGAAGCAACAGTGGATCCCATGATGAGGTGTTAATGTCGAGGTTTCTAAGTGATAAAAGACACTCTTGGTTTTTATCATGCAGCGACTTGTAATTGTCGCTTGATGTTTTGGTTGGAGCATCGACAAGATCCTGGATGAGTTTGCTCACCAGTAATCTTTTATTGTTGTATCGCTCTACTACCACCGACCAAGCAGCTTCAAAGTTTTCTCCTGTGGTGGTGGAATGCTTGACTAAGTTTGCTGCTTCTCCTACTAAATGTGTTTTTAATTACCACATTTTCTGGACTGTTGGAATTGGCTGCTGAACGATTAGGGATGAGAATATGTCGTGAAATTCCTTCCACTGCATGTAGTCACCTTCGAATTTTGGTATTACTATTTTGGGAATAGGCACTGTGGTCACTTCTGAATGGCCATTGTTACCCTGAACTGATGAGTTATTTCTGAGGGTTCTGGAGGCTGCCCGGACCTGCTTTTCGAGCTGAATTAATCTTGACATGTCATACCCGTGTTGAATGGCTTCACCGCATAGTTCTGCTATTTGGTAATGCAGGCCTTCGATATCTTGCCATCGCTTTGTTGCAGCTACGGAGTCTTCAATTGTGTAGTTGGGTTCTAATAATCTGTCTACAGCTGACATCATGGCTGCTTGCCTTCGCATGAGTCTCACCAGCTCACCAGTTGCCGCAGTGGATTCCTCAGCAGTAGTTGCCTGACATTTGTCGTCTGGGCTGTTGTTCATGAGCCGCTTCGTGGCTTCAGGAGGACCGACCTTTAGCATTGAAGATTCGAATTCATCCTTATATTGCTGCACGATGCCCATGATTGAACTGAATCCTTTGTAAAGTAATCATGATCCAACGGGATCTTTTCTAGTAACCGAATCTGATTATCGGTACCTTCAAAACTTGCCCACTCCTCGTCAAGCCGTCTCAATCGTTCCTGGAAGTAGCTAATGGATGTTTTCCTTGAAGCTGGGTCCTTTTTGTAATTTCGGATGATGACTTCAATCCGCTGTCCAGTCTGTTGCTGGCTGATGACAAGCTCTTCGAAGGAGGTCATGGTGTATCCTTTCTCCTTGCTAGTTCAAATTAAAATAAGAATCCTGTGCCTGATACAGGATCACGTCGGGGTCACCAAAATGTTAAGAGAACGATCTCTAAAATGGATACAAGATTTTTTTTTGTTTTTGAAATTGTTCCTTTCAAGCACATAAACCTGAAGGACTTTGTTTTGTTTATGTTCCTGACAAGCACTTTAACCTGCAGGACAGCGTACCAAAATAAAACACAAATTGAGTTTCTTAAAGCACACTGATCTATAAAGTTTTATTTACGCTAATTTATATTAAAATTATGCTTACATATAAGAAATGGATAATTACATATATTTAATAGCGGCTTAATGCTAAAAGTGCAATGACACAAAATAATAAACAAAAATAAAAATTGTCTATATAGCACAAAACTTGACCTACTTAATAAATAAAGTTTTGCCTAGTGGTCATTGACTTATGAATTGTGCATAAACAAAATTAACTTAATTGTAAAATGCTATTATTACAAAATAAACAAAATATGATGATGTATAAACCAAGTGAACTTAATTGTGAAATGCAAAATAAACAAATAATAAAATTAATTTGGGTGAATGTTGAATGAACCTTATTGTGAAACAAAATTAATAAATGAAACTAAATGTATTAACAATTATGTTATCTTTAACCCCGGGTCTCCACGTAGCAATATTTATTGCAGCAAACGTCAAATTTGATTGGTCCATAAAATTTGCGACGTATAGACCGCATATTGCCATGAGTGGCAATCTATTGCGCAATGATTGCTCTTCTTATTGCTTGAGCAATTATTGCTTAGCAATTTGCTGTCAAATCAGTTGTTATTTATCTGACATTTCGTTTCTCTGTACGGTCGTTTTTTTTATTAGTGTGTTTATTTATTAAAAAAGCAAAACAACAAAATAACAAAAGATTCTTGCACTTGTAAAACGTTATAAAGCATATCCAATTGTATGTAAGTTTGGAATTTCTACGATATGCATGTTAGACCCTATAAAGTATATATATTCCGGATCGTTTTTGATTTTTTTTTTTTTTTGTGGTGGTTAAAAGGACCGATTTTATATTAAAGTTTACTCAATTGCGACTGTAACTGGATTGGCGACTTGCTTTTGAATTTTTGACCATTGGAAAGGGACATCTCCTTCTGCGATTAGGTACTTTTTCAAGTTCTCCCTCATTTGACTGGCAAATCGAACAGTTTCATGCTCTTGAGATGGTAATGGTGCCATTGTTTGGGGAAGTTGTACACTAGGCTCCTCATTAAAACTGAATGGCTCATTTGGGCTTTTTGTCAAAAAGTTGTGCAAAACACAACAAGTCTGAACAACTTTATCGGAATGGAAAATGCGGAATCGGTTTGCTAGCCTTCCAAATGCCATTTCCACAGTCATCCTAGCGCGACTCAACCGGTAATTAAAAATGTCTTCAGGTGTTGGCAGGTTCTTGTTACAGTTATAAGCCTTCATCATGCTACGATCTAAGCCGAATATGTCGTCACCGATGAAAAAGTACGAGGTCTTCTCAACTTGACCTGGCAAAGCTTCGTCAACTGGGAAATTTAGTTTCCCATGCTTCATTGCTTGATATAGAATGCTATTTTTGTAGACAACAACATCCGATGCTCGTCCATTTCCGCCCACATCGATGTAAATGAGCTTGCAGTTTGCATCCACTCCTGCTAAAAGGACTGTGCTGAAAAACCCTTTATAATTATAAAAGTTGGAGCCTGAATGCTGTGGGTTTTTGATACGAATGTGCTTTCCATCAATAGCACCTAGAGTGTGTGGAAACTGCCACAAATTCTGGAAGCCTTGCGCAATGGCCTTCCACTCTTGCTGTGTAGAAGGAGTCTGTATGAAATACAATATTAATAAAATCAATTTGTTTGATCGTATTTCACTAAATAACCTTAAGGCGGTCATGTTTAAGCAATGATCGCATGGAGAACTTTTGGGACGAATTTACTTATTGTTTTGCGAGAAATTCGTGACATATACTCCAACGATCTATAAGAATCCCCACTGGCTAAGAAGCGAAGTGTTACGGCAAGGCGAACACGAGAACTTATTGAAGCTCTCATTACCGTGTTTTGTTTCTTAATTTTGTGATGAACCTAAAAGCAAAATAAATATGCATACATATGTATACAATATATGCATATACCATGTTTGTACACATTTACGTACCAGTCCAAGAAGAACTTCAAAACTTTGAATGTTTAAACGACAGAAGTTTCTCCCTGTTCTGAAGGAATGGTTTTACCCAATACCTCCGATTAGTGGAATCTTCTTCATCATCGCAAATGTCCACGATATCTAGTACGTCCTTCAACGCGAGAAGAAGTTCCATATTTTTGGCAGACATTTTAAAACAATTTTATATATGTTTACTTTATATTTTTATATATATTATTTTTATTTAATCGTCAACATCAACAAAAGCGAATTTGTTTTTTTGTATATTTTTATTTTTTATTTTTTCAACAGAACAATACAACTTTTTTTTCAAACGCAAATAAACAAAAAAGTAATACAAAACACAGCTACGACAATGACAATTAATTATTTTATTAATTAAAAAAAAAAAATTCACAACCACTTTAAAACACAACATAACACTTTTGTTGTAAATACAGCCACAAAACTTTATACAACTACTCGCTGTGAAAACTTCAAATTTATGGCAAAGCAATTTCACGTGTTCTCCAGCAATAAAATCAGCAATTATTGATCCATTGTTCTGTCATTGTTCTGCCGACGTTTTTGCTTGTACTTAGCAATAAATATTGCTAAGTGGAGACCCAGCGTAATGTAGACAGCAATTTTTTGTACATATTCATTGCCGGCAATTTATGATGCAATAATTGTTAGTCCATTTTCGTTGACAATTATTGCTAGCATAAAACGTAAAATTTGGTTGTCAATTGAAAAAACAGAAGCAAAAAAGAAAAAATAGAAGCAAATTGTGTGAGAAAGAAATTAAATTCGTTAAATGGTAGCAAATTATAATTGTAATAAAATAATTAAATTAAAGAATTTAAGAAACACTAAAATAATATTACAAAATTTTTTTTTATTAATATAATTTTTTTCTTATTCGATCTTTATTATTTAAATTTATATTAATTGGTTAAAGTTTGCGTTCCTTTTTATATAAAAATATTTATTTTACTTTACAAAACCAAAACAAAAAATTATAAAATAAATATTTTTACATTTAAATAATAAAGTCGAATAAGAATTTATATTAATAAAAATAATTTTTGCAAGATAGCGCCAGTTTTTACAGTGCACCTTCTTCCTTGATTTTTTTCAAATTATGAGTTAACATAGATACGTTTTCCCATGCCTATAACATAAGCTGAGCAATAAGAAATATTGCTCTATTATTCTGCCGACGTTATAGCTAACTTGCGGAGATATTTATCTTTAGTGTAGACCTAGGGTAACAAAAAGTCCAAGTTTTGTGCTGTGATTATTGTATTCTTTTAAAGTTTTTGATAATTTTAAATTAAAATAAATAAGATATTGATCACAAATTGGCTAAAAATTTATTTATTTTATCCCGTTCAGCGGCACGCTGGCTTTTGTTTAATGTATTTTTTGACGTAAACGTTGATGTAATTTCCATTTTGTTTGTAATCAAGGCGAATTTATAACAGGTAAGTGCAACTCTACAACTACAAAAAGCCGCCCGCGAGAAAATAACAAACTTTTGCTGACAAACTTTTTTTTTCACTCATTTCAAAGAGAGCAAGTTGTAAATCTCTGAGAAATTTTGCAGACATAATTGAGTGATTTTATTTGGCTTTGCAGACTGAAATTTGAAGTGCTACCAGATTAAATAAAACTACTCAGAGATGGAAAGTTGATTTTAAAAAGGAAATATGATCATTTTTAATTATGAAAATATATGTAAAAAATGTTTTTAAGAATTTGTTGCCTAGTTACATAAAAAACTATTAAACTAGTAAAGGATTACTAACATTTTTATATTTTGGTATTTTTTTAACTATTTTAATATTGACAATTTAGAAAACAATTTTTTAATTAATATTTGAGGTGCTCCATAACAAAATGCAATTTTTTTTGTCTAATATTTATTTAATACTACACATTAAAACTATAAAGCAATTGTTATTATTTTAAAAATTATTTAAATGTCAAAATTATGTTATCAATAAACAATTTCAAAATATTTGTGAAGAGTGAAGTTAATAATATATGTATGTGTTTTTTAATTTTCTATATATATAAAACTTATTAACTTCAAATTAAAATGGGAAATTACAATATTATTAAAATGAAAAATAAATTAAAATGAAAAATTACCTATTTCATCTTAAAAGGCAATATTTCCATTGGGTTCATATCGAAACGATTTTATTATTATGAATCTGATCAAAACGCAACAATTCAATAACTTAAAAACTAACAGGAATACAAACTATTTTATGTATAAATTTTATTTATAATAAAAAACTATTATATCGCATTCTAAATTAATATATTTGAAATTATTTAATTTTATAAATGTTGTATTTTTATTTCCTGTTTTAGAATTTTTTACAGTTTTAAAGATTTTAAATAATTATTAGACTTTGCTATCATGCCGCTATTATCAATTTTTTGCAAAATTCCGCTAATTTAGCAATTTTTATTGAATTTTTGCTATTCCTTATAGTTTAAGGCACTTTAAATAAATTTTATGGCTTGTTTGAAATATCTAAATTTTTCGCTATTTATGCAACATTTTTTCTTGTTTTTTCGCCGACAATTTGTTTTTTAACAGATTTAGCGATCTCAAATATATTTAAGGGTTTGTTTCCAAGTTCGCAAATTTCCTGTTCCTGTTTCAAATATTGCAAATATTTGTTTTAGTCTGAACGCATGGCAAACAAGATTTAATTTATTTGACACTATTAGCCAACTGTTTTAACAAACAAAAATTGTCAAATATTTGAGCTTTGTTTGAACATTAAACAAAATATTTTATTGTTTCACAGAGTTTGAAGCAAATATTAGAACAAATATTTTCATCAAATATTTCATTAGGTAAGTTCAGACCTTTACACTTTTTTTGTTTAAAAAGTAATATAACTTTTGGTATTCAAATTCAGTTCGTAGTTTTAAAATCTTATTTATATCAATTATGACATATAATATATTACTTTTATTTTTAAATTGTTTTATTTGGAGGTGCGTTTGTAAACTATACATGTTCCAAAACTCCTAACATACTACTGTTGCAAAAAAACTTTTGGCTGAAGTGCACTTTACGGGGCGTACGAAAAAAAATATAAAAAATATGCCACCCGATCCAGAATTAAAAAAAAATACCAAAATTAATATTTAAGGGGGCTGAGGCCCGTGGGGACCGCCCCGCCCACTGAATGGTATGTGTGGGTACTCAAATTAAAGGTAATTGTGCAGCAAAAACGACAATAATAAAATTTTGGGTGGGCGGCACTTCAAGGGCCCTCTGGGGCAAACAAAGTTTCCCCCCATAACACTTATGTATGTCTGTGTGGGTACTGAAATTAAAGGTAATTTGCTCACGATTGCCAATATGTATTTTGTTTTTGTATTCGTTTAATATTTTCCTCTCTAGGTTAATTTATGTATCTTTTATAGCTTTAGTAAGCGAAGCCGGTCTTTGTTATACCATAGAGGAGAAAATCCTTGCGTCCGGCCGAAGGCCGGCTATACAGAGAAGCTTTAGTTAGCGAAGCCGGTCTTTGTTATACTATAGAGGAGAAAATCCTTGCGCCCGGCCGAAGTCCGGCTATACAGAAAAGCTTTAGTTAGCGAAGCCGGTCTTTGTTATACCATAGAGGAGAAAATCCTTGCGCCCGGCCGAAGTCCGGCTATACAGAAAAGCTTTAGTTAGCGAAGCCGGTCTTTGTTATACCATAGAGGAGAAAGTCCTTGCGCCCGGCCGAAGGCCGGCTATACAAAAAAGCTTTAGTTACAAAAAAATTAAAAATCCCGCGATTTTTATACAACATTAAAAAAGCCAAATAAAAACAAAATATTTACAATCGTAAGCAAAATACCTTTCATTCGAGTACCCACACATAGTTATAAGGGTGGGAGGTGTAATTTTTTTACCCCCCAGAGGAACCCAGAAGTCCCGCTCGACCTAAATTTTATTATTTTCGTATTTTTTACACAATTACCTTTAATTTGAGTACCCACACATACCACTAAGTGGGCGGGCCGCTTTTTTTGATCCATGGGGTCCCAGGGGCCTTAGCCCCCTTAAATTTTAATTTTGGTTTTTTTTCTTTTTTTATTCCAGACGGGGTCCAATTTCTGTTTTTTTCGTACGCCCCGTAAAGTGCACTTTTGCCAAACTTTTTTTCATACTAGTATTTATTGGAAAATAACAAAAATTACAGATAATTATCGCACTGTTTACAGTTTACACGGTAATACAATGTATTACGACATTGCAAACAATTATGTAGAATGAGAAAATTCTTATCATGTGAAAGCAAAATGTATTGGGTAAGAGAGAATACAAATAAAAAATCTGACAAGCCGTCGGTAAATGATTTTTTTCTAAACCATTTTAGAAACTTATGTATTCTCATCACACCAGAGGTGTATTTTAACAGGTGGTAGGTGGTAGCATTTTTATACAATTACAAAAACAACTCAGGAAATTTGTATGTTGTTTTTGTAAAAATTTAAAACTGCAACCATCTGCTTTTTTGTTATTATTTTTGATTTTAGTTATACCATCCGTGTAGGGAATGGTAAATCGATTTCGATTACAATCGAAAGTGTATTTTTTGGTAAAAAAAATCGATTTTTTGCAATCGAATTTACGTATGCGATTTTATACTGAAATCGATTATTGGGCTTTTAAAATCGATTTTTTTATTCCTATCAAAATTTTGGCAATTTTTAATTTTAATCTTAATTAAATCGATAAATTATGGGCATGCACAATAAAACTTGAATTTTTTGTGCGTACATACGTGTGTAGTTGGTATGTTTACACAGTTTTACAAGTTTTAAGTTGTAGTTTTACGTATTTACCTATTAGTACCATTGGTATACTTTTAACTTTAATATAGGGGCTCTTGTTCTTCAGAAGTTAAAGTCAACAATGAACAGTGAACAAAACAGTCCAATCATATCGTACCGAAACAAACACTGAAAGTCAGCTTTGTGAAAATCAAAATACTAATAGAAACACAAGAGGTGAATTAAACCATGGCATTCTTGTGGAAATACGCTCGTATTCAAACAGACCAGTGTGTGAGCGATATTTAAATCTAGTTATAAGCAGAGTGAAAAACAAAAAGTCTGTAATTTATCCTAACAAGTACAAAATTACAAGGAAATAAATCTGCATCTTTCCGACATCAATGACATGCAAACGTTTGTTGTATAAAACTAACTTAAAGTAACTTAGCAAAGAAACAGTCGCCAACGATCAGGAACTATGTATTGTCTTTAGGCTTGTCACAGAAATTAATTTCGATCAAAAGTGATTTTGTTTTGTATAAACTGGCCTTTAAAAACTACTGAAATTTTAAAAAACTAAATTTAACATAAATTTTTTATGGCACAAATATGCTAATCTGGCAGCACGCATAAATCTAGTACTGTGCAGAAAATGTAAAAACTTTTAGTACTACGTTAAACTTGGCAGCACAAAATATTATTGGCATTTTGGCTGTGATTTGCAAGGTCTTTACAATAATAATTAAAAATTAAAGAAGAACAAAATACCTCAAAATCAAAAATTGTGTAAGACTTGAAAAATAATGTGCAAACAAAAATAACTCGTGATGGGGAAGTCGAGATTGGATAAACAAAGAATTTTTCTATTAATTTGAGTGCCATTAAGGAAATGCATTTGCTTGTAAGAGAACGCCTCAATGAATTTTAAAGAGCAAACCACCCACCAACGTGTTCATTGGATAGATAGTGAAAAGGCGATTATATTAAAAATCACCCGCACTTTAATTAATGATATTGAACGTGATCGCAAAATGTACCATATTCTAAAATAGTGCGTATTTTACTAATTTTAATAACACATGTAGGTGAACTTTTTACTCGACATATAAAATAACTTTAAAGATGCCTACATACCACCAAAAGATATTGAAGTGCGTTTTCGGCCTGGTTCCGAAAAAGAGTTTGTTACATTTAAAAAGATTAGGGATGATGACCATAATTATAGTAATAATCGCTTTATAGTGCCGGGTTGCTCTTAATGATCCGAAAGAATTGAAAATTGATAGTCTTGCTTCAAAAGGCATGATCTTATCCGCCCCACTTGATAAATATAGACGTGCTAAAATTGATAAAGTTATTTCCAGACCACGCACTTTACAATTTCAAGTGAGCTTGTTTTTTTAAAGACGAGAAAAAAGGAGTTTTAATTCAAATTTTTTTTTCTCTTTTTAAAGGTATTTTTCATTGATTACGGCTACATTGGCACCGTTGACTTTGAGGAGTTGCGCTGCTCTTCTTCAAGACTTTCATCTTTAGCTGATATAGCTCCAAGAGTTTTTGAATGTCGTTAAGCTTCAAGCTTCTACTGTCCGTTCGCCTCATGGGAAATGGTCGTATGTTGCCAATGAGTTGTTGCAAAAGTGCGCCAATGCTGGTACAGTTGAAATGGAAGTATTTTCAGTGGAAGACTTGGTGGCTAACGTCATAATTAAAATTGATCACACTGCTTATAATAAAATTTTGGTGGAAAAACATTATGCACGATAATTTAAGAAACAAGAATACTTTTATGTTAATTTTTTAACCCATTAAGAACGTAAATGAATTTTCGAAAAACAGGAGAAGCTTTAGTTAGCGAAGCAAAAAACCGTGTATGTGGACAAGCTTTAGCCAGCTGAATATTGTTTACGAACCTTATATTATGTCACAATTTGTTTACAATTTTGTGTGTTTATAAATTGTTCAAAATATATATATGGATAGGTATATATTTATATACATATACATAATGTCACCTAAAATGCAAAAGGGCGCAACAACACAATTTTTTTTTAATTTTATAAGGATATGTAATTAAATTATGATGCACTAATCAGTCAAAAACTCGATTTTGAATTTTTTGTTGCTATGTCCTTTTGCATTTTAGGTGACGATATACATACATATATAACATTTAAAAGAATAAAGACGAGAAAAGAGTTAAAAGTGAATTTAACAGGGGTTTCATGGAAATCAAAAAGGTAAAACGAAAGAATTTAAAGAGTAGTTTCTCAATAAGATTTCTGTAATAAAAAAATTTTATGACAATTATTTTACAAATAATGCTCTATTAAATAGAATCTTTTAGCTAAAATTGTAAAAATTAGATTAAAAGTTTAATAAAAAGAACTTCCAAATTTTTTCCTTTTACGTTTTCGATTTCCATGACACCCCTGTAAATTCAATTTTAAAAATACTGAAAACGACATTATCGATTTAAAATCGTTTTGTTTTCAAAATAGTTTTCCTTGGTGAGAGTAAAACAATTCGATTTTTAGAATTTTGTTGATAAGAACATTATTTTTAATTTTAGAAGTGTAAAATTTTGAAGAAACATGTATTTTGATGTTTCTATCAAAAAGTCTTAAGTTTGGGTACGTTCGTAAATGCATCACTGCGCTGCATCAGAAAAGCAAACTTTTTTAAAGCCGATAAAAAAAATAATCACCCCTATTATGAAAGTCGACGTCGACACAAGCCGACAGCACCTGAACAGTAATGGTATTTTCTGAGTCGTTATTGACAATAATCGATTACTATTGACAGTAAATTGATATTTTCTAAGGCGCTTTTAAGACGACGTCGAGTAGTATTGTCCCCGTTTAAGTCGACAGAAAATTTTGCGACGACTCAAATGAAAGTTAAAGGCAATTTAAATGAAATGTTAACATATTTATTAAATACGTTTAAAATAAAAAATGCAAATTTAAAAGAAGTTATGGGCACAAATTTTATTAGTAAATTTAACGCGAAAACTGCGAAAGTTCGGAAAAGTTTGCAAAAATAGCGAAAATTCGCGAACATTTATAATATATAAAAAAGCCATACAATTGATTAAAAGTCCCTTAAACTATAAGGAATAGCTAAAACTTGGTAAAAATTGCAAAGTTAGCGGAAATTCGCAAAAAATTGTTTACAGCGACATGATAGCTAAGTCTAATAGTTAGTAAAAATCGATAAAGCTGTAAAGAATAGAAAACTTATAGGAAAAAATCGCTTCTAACGCGAACATGGCTAAAATTCGCGAAAATTGAAAACATGGAAACAAACCCTTAAATGGATTTGAAGTCGCTAAATCGGCTAAAATACACAATGTCGGGAAGTTACCAAAAAAAAATTATGCAAAAATGGCGACAATTCGCGAAAATTTTTAATATTTCAAACAAGCTATAAAAATGATTAAGTCCCTTGAACTATAAGGAATGGCAATATTTTGGTAAAAATTGCAAAATTTGCTAGCAGCGGCATGAAAGAAAAGTCTAATATTTATTAATAAACGTTAAAGCGATAAAGAATCAGAAAACTTACAGTATAAATATCTCTTATGGAAAACCTGCCAAAAATTCACAATTGGAAACAAACTCTACACTTTATTTTAAAAAGCTAAATCGGTGAAAAAATATATCGGAAAATAGCATAAGTAGCGTTAAAAAGTGAAATAATAAAAAAATATTTGGAGATGGGATTTTTTTTTGTCAAATTTTCGATAACTAGTCGACGTCGACACAACATTCTTATAAAATACCAAATTAACGTCGAAGTGATGTAGTAGTCGCTTTGATGTGAGAATAAATAAAACTTTGTAATTATATTTTAACTTTATAGTGTTTTCACACCTAAAGTTAAAACCTGGGGTCTAATCACCGCATTCGATACTATCGTATCGAATAAACTATCGATTGTTTTTGCATACGATAGACACTGACGTATCGAATGAAAACTCGATAAATGTAATGTCGAGTTACTCGATATCAAATGCTATTATTTCAAATTCAATACATTGCTTTCGATATCGAGTTTCATGATACCAAAATACATAATTTCGATCAATTTTGCTCGATATCGTATGCGGTGATTAGACCCCTGGTTTTAACATTAAAACTATTAACAGCTGATTTTGCGTTCACATTACAAGTTTTATCCAATAATTTTATGCAAAAAAAAATCATTTCTCATAGAAATAAGAACATTTTTATAAGAAATAATTGAAGTGAATGCTTGAAAATCAAAATATTTTTTTATAAAAAAATTAATTTTAGAATATTTTATCGGTTTGACGTTTTTTTTATTTATTTTAACCCTAGAATGGTAAACATCGCCTGTGAGGCGAAGCAATTTACTTTTTTTGCGATATTTCCTGATCGCTCACTCGTATCAAAGCGTGCTCTCGTGCCAACTCAGTTGAGTGTTGTACGAGCTTGGGCACAGACGTGTTTTTATTTTCTCCGTTGCGTTGCTAAGATATAGGCCCCTATTACGGTTTACAACTCAACTCAGTTGAGTTGTAATTTCTTAATTTTTGTATTATGGTTTACAACTTTGCTATTTTGCGGTGAACAAAAACATAACAAAAATAACAACTGATCACAACCAGTTGTCTTAATTACAACTCAACTGAGTTGAGTTGTAAACCGTAATAGGGGCCATAGACACGTGTGTCGCCTGTGAGGCGAAGTTTACCAATAACGGTAATTTTTTTTAACATATTTGCTTGTGCATTTTTTTGTTTTTTTTTTGCTAAAAAATAAAGTCTGCGTATAATTTTTATAGTTTTTTGAGATGGCTACTTCTGAAGCTCAGCTACTAAAATGGCTGGAGGAGATATCGGTAGATGAAAGTGAACATGACGACGATTTGGAAGTAGATTTCGATTCAGATGATAGTGCGGCTGACCCCAATTACGTCGCTGATTCAGACGATGACATGCAGAATATTGATGTATATAATCAGAATGATGTCAATGTAAAATCCACACCGACTTATGTTCAGGAAACTGTAGGCACGTCGCAAAATGAAGAGCAACCGCCTTGTAAGAATTTGATTATTATACCATCGGCATCGGTTATAAGGGGTAAGAACAAATATATTTGGTCTTCCGAACCTTCTTCGTCACAAAAACAGTCGAACAGAACTCCTTCGAGAAACATAGTCCATATTGTGCCAGGGCCAAAAGAAGGAGCCAAGGGCATTGTAGATCCCATGAATTGTTTTGAACTGTTTTTTACTTCAGAGTTGATGGATGAAGTACTTTTGCGCACTAATGAATATATGGAACAAGCAGCTACCAAGTATAAAATTCAGAATACCACTACATCACAGGTCACAATAGAAGAGCTTCGTGCTCTTCTTGGCATATTTATCTTGAGCGGTGCGTTGAAAAATAATCACTTGTCAACACAGGAGTTATTTGATCCTTCAATTTGTGGGTCCCAAATAGGGTAGCCAGATATGGAATTGACAAAAAAAGTACATTGATGAAAAAAAAGCAGTACATTTAAGAAAAACAAGTACATTTATTTTTTAATTAAAAAACGTTTTAAAAATTCATTAAATAACATAAAATAACAATTTATTCAATAAAGAACATAAAAATGAGATCGTAAATATTATTTACCTTTAAGAAAAAAAGTATTTTTTTTTTTAAAGTTTTGAAAATTCATTAAATAAAATAAAATAACAATTTATCAAAAAAGAACATAAAAATTTTTGTTGGCTGCTTTCCAAGTTACGCATATGCTTTGTTGTTTTCATGTGTCGTTTAACATCGGATAAACCACCATAAGCAATAGAAAATACAAATCCACATGCCGTACACTTAGCCATAGTATTATCATTTGTCCTAGCAATCCAACTAAAATTGTTTTTCCAGATGTCATTGAATTTGTTTTTTCGTCTTTTACAATTTTGGTCTTTTTTTTCCAGGTGATTTATAATTTACTTCCTCAACTTCTGAGATTGAGCTACATACAAGCGATTCATCAGAAATAGTTTCCTCTGTTTCCATTTCTAAAAGTAGTACATTGTATTATAGATCAATAAAGACTAAATAAATATTACTTACCTAATATCAAAATTTAATTAAAATATCTAAAACAGCACGATATTTTACAATAACTTTAAAAAACTTCACATAAATCGCTCTGGTAAAATGTTTGACATTCGTTTTGTTTTGATTCAGAGTTGAAGTATATCGAAGGCTTTGGCTTTAAATTTTGCTTGTAACCAAACGTTTAATAATTATAGCAAAAACGCCAGCAGTAGCTCTGCTTTTCTACTTATATAATGTTAGGAAACAATCGCCATTGTAGATATTTTTACTGGGTGTTTCAAAGAACTTTTTTTTTACTCTAAAAAAAAAATTACTAAAAACGTTAAGCACAGAAAAAAAGTACAAAAAGAAGTACAAAAGGCTAAAAAAAGTACTTTAGCGTACTTTTTTAGGTGTTATGCAGAAAGCAGTACATTGATGAAAAAAAAGTACGTGTACTGCTGAAAAAAGTACGTCTGGCTACCCTAGTCCCAAAGTTTAGCTGCAATGAGCTGTAAACGGTTTGAGTTCCTTGTCAAGTGTCTGCATTTCGATGATCGTAACACTCGAGACGACAGAAAAAAAACTGATAAGTTTGCGCCTATCCGACATATTTGGGAAATTTTTATCAAGCAGTGTAGAGATCTGTATAAACCAGGCTCGTACGTGACAATAGATGAACAACTTTTGGCATTCAGGGGACGATGTCCATTCCGTATGTATATTCCTAATAAACCGGCCAAATACGGAATAAAGATTGTTTTAGTGTGCGATGTAAGATCGAAATATATGTTTGATGCCTCACCGTATTTGGGAAAAAACCCCGGTACAACTATAAATGAACCATTAGGCTCCTACTATTGTAAGCTGCTTACAAAGTCTATACATGGCACTAATCGTAATTTAACCGCCGATAACTGGTTTACTTCTATACCGCTAGCTGAGCAATTGCTTCAACCATTCGAAATAATAAGCAAGAAATTCCTGCAGAGTTCAAACATAATTCGTCACGTCCTGTTGGGACATCTCTTTTTGGATTCCACGAAAAGCTCACTCTTGTTAGCTATAAGCCGAAACCTCAAAAGACCGTTCTTTTGCTCTCTACCATGCACGACAAGCCATCCGTTGACTCCGTTTCCGGTAAGCCAACAATAATTCAATCTTATAATGAAACAAAAGGTGCTGTGGATACTTTTGATCAGATGTGTGGTCATTCAAGCTGTAGCCGTAAAACTAAGCGTTGGCCACTTTGCATGTTCTATGGAATGTTGAATATGGCTTGTCTCAACAGCTATGTAATTTATGTATCCAATTGCGAAGTTTTGAAAATAAAGCCAATGTCAAGAAGAGAATTCCTCAAGATATTAAGCAAGAACCTATGCAGCGACTGGTGCGCCATGCGTTTGGAAAAAAGGCCACGTATGCAAAAAAGAGTTAGTTCCGCAATAAATGACGTGATTGATCGTAATTCTGACAATGATTCAGATGAACCCGGTATCAAAAAGGGCAAAAGATCGATATGTGATTTCTGTCCTCCGAAATTGAAGCGTATGAGCATATATTTCTGCGCAAAATGCTGGATCGGCTAGCACCAAGTCTTAAGGAATTTGCCAGTGGTCAATTGTGATCGTTTGCGATGGTTGAGGCGGAATTATTTGTGGAAGAACCGCAGCCTCAAGTCTTGTATTAAAGTTGTTTATGCGTGAGTGCAAGGCTATGTTTAC
Source organism: Pollenia griseotomentosa (assembly GCA_963931875.1). Lineage (NCBI taxonomy): Eukaryota > Metazoa > Arthropoda > Insecta > Diptera > Polleniidae > Pollenia > Pollenia griseotomentosa. The sequence continues at coordinate 158,208,070 of OZ007563.1, read as the reverse complement.
GCGATGCTGCACTCTAGTGTTGCGTGAGCCTATACCGCTGATGCATATTGAGGTTGGTTTTAGTGAGATTCCAAGGCGTTTAACTAACCTTTCGCTGACAAGGTTTAGCTGTGATCCGGAGTCAAGGATTGCCCTACATTGTATCTCCTTGTTGTTTGATTGAACCTTGATCATTGCTGTGCCCAGAAGGACGTAGTTAACTGTTTGAGCGTGGTTTGAAGCAGCGAGTGATGTTGCGTTTTGCAGTGTTCTGGCGACGGATGTTGTGCGTTCGTTAGAAACCGGGTTAGTTGCTGCTGGTGCGACTTGGTTCTGATTTGTGCCTTCTAGATGCAACAGAGTATTGTGTTTTTTATTGCACTTCATGCAATTTTTGCTAAGGCAGTTTTTAGCTTTATGACCAGGTTTTAAACAGTTCACACAGCGCTTTTGCTTTTGAACAAATTGAAGCCTTGATACCGGTGACTACTGAAGAAAAGTGTTGCATGCAAATAATGGGTGATTTTCATTTTTGCACAGAATGCAGCATGGGTTGCCTTGGCACTCGGATGTAATCGAGGTACACACTCGCGATTTGGAGTGTGGTGACTTTCCTTTTTCGGCAATGGATTCCATAGATTGGAAATGTTTTTCTAGAAATTTTAGAAATTCTTGTACGGTTGGGACTTCTTTTGGCTGAAGAAGGGATTGCTCGTACTGTAGTCGTGTGGTTTGGTCCAATCTTTTCAGTAGCACATGAAGCAACAGTGGATCCCATGATGAGGTGTTAATGTCGAGGTTTCTAAGTGATAAAAGACACTCTTGGTTTTTATCATGCAGCGACTTGTAATTGTCGCTTGATGTTTTGGTTGGAGCATCGACAAGATCCTGGATGAGTTTGCTCACCAGTAATCTTTTATTGTTGTATCGCTCTACTACCACCGACCAAGCAGCTTCAAAGTTTTCTCCTGTGGTGGTGGAATGCTTGACTAAGTTTGCTGCTTCTCCTACTAAATGTGTTTTTAATTACCACATTTTCTGGACTGTTGGAATTGGCTGCTGAACGATTAGGGATGAGAATATGTCGTGAAATTCCTTCCACTGCATGTAGTCACCTTCGAATTTTGGTATTACTATTTTGGGAATAGGCACTGTGGTCACTTCTGAATGGCCATTGTTACCCTGAACTGATGAGTTATTTCTGAGGGTTCTGGAGGCTGCCCGGACCTGCTTTTCGAGCTGAATTAATCTTGACATGTCATACCCGTGTTGAATGGCTTCACCGCATAGTTCTGCTATTTGGTAATGCAGGCCTTCGATATCTTGCCATCGCTTTGTTGCAGCTACGGAGTCTTCAATTGTGTAGTTGGGTTCTAATAATCTGTCTACAGCTGACATCATGGCTGCTTGCCTTCGCATGAGTCTCACCAGCTCACCAGTTGCCGCAGTGGATTCCTCAGCAGTAGTTGCCTGACATTTGTCGTCTGGGCTGTTGTTCATGAGCCGCTTCGTGGCTTCAGGAGGACCGACCTTTAGCATTGAAGATTCGAATTCATCCTTATATTGCTGCACGATGCCCATGATTGAACTGAATCCTTTGTAAAGTAATCATGATCCAACGGGATCTTTTCTAGTAACCGAATCTGATTATCGGTACCTTCAAAACTTGCCCACTCCTCGTCAAGCCGTCTCAATCGTTCCTGGAAGTAGCTAATGGATGTTTTCCTTGAAGCTGGGTCCTTTTTGTAATTTCGGATGATGACTTCAATCCGCTGTCCAGTCTGTTGCTGGCTGATGACAAGCTCTTCGAAGGAGGTCATGGTGTATCCTTTCTCCTTGCTAGTTCAAATTAAAATAAGAATCCTGTGCCTGATACAGGATCACGTCGGGGTCACCAAAATGTTAAGAGAACGATCTCTAAAATGGATACAAGATTTTTTTTTGTTTTTTAAATTGTTCCTTTCAAGCACATAAACCTGAAGGACTTTGTTTTGTTTATGTTCCTGACAAGCACTTTAACCTGCAGGACAGCGTACCAAAATAAAACACAAATTGAGTTTCTTAAAGCACACTGATCTATAAAGTTTTATTTACGCTAATTTATATTAAAATTATGCTTACATATAAGAAATGGATAATTACATATATTTAATAGCGGCTTAATGCTAAAAGTGCAATGACACAAAATAATAAACAAAAATAAAAATTGTCTATATAGCACAAAACTTGACCTACTTAATAAATAAAGTTTTGCCTAGTGGTCATTGACTTATGAATTGTGCATAAACAAAATTAACTTAATTGTAAAATGCTATTATTACAAAATAAACAAAATATGATGATGTATAAACCAAGTGAACTTAATTGTGAAATGCAAAATAAACAAATAATAAAATTAATTTGGGTGAATGTTGAATGAACCTTATTGTGAAACAAAATTAATAAATGAAACTAAATGTATTAACAATTATGTTATCTTTAACCCCGGGTCTCCACGTAGCAATATTTATTGCAGCAAACGTCAAATTTGATTGGTCCATAAAATTTGCGACGTATAGACCGCATATTGCCATGAGTGGCAATCTATTGCGCAATTATTGCTCTTCTTATTGCTTGAGCAATTATTGCTTAGCAATTTGCTGTCAAATCAGTTGTTATTTATCTGACATTTCGTTTCTCTGTACGGTCGTTTTTTTTATTAGTGTGTTTATTTATTAAAAAAGCAAAACAACAAAATAACAAAAGATTCTTGCACTTGTAAAACGTTATAAAGCATATCCAATTGTATGTAAGTTTGGAATTTCTACGATATGCATGTTAGACCCTATAAAGTATATATATTCCGGATCGTTTTTGATTTTTTTTTTTTTTTGTGGTGGTTAAAAGGACCGATTTTATATTAAAGTTTACTCAATTGCGACTGTAACTGGATTGGCGACTTGCTTTTGAATTTTTGACCATTGGAAAGGGACATCTCCTTCTGCGATTAGGTACTTTTTCAAGTTCTCCCTCATTTGACTGGCAAATCGAACAGTTTCATGCTCTTGAGATGGTAATGGTGCCATTGTTTGGGGAAGTTGTACACTAGGCTCCTCATTAAAACTGAATGGCTCATTTGGGCTTTTTGTCAAAAAGTTGTGCAAAACACAACAAGTCTGAACAACTTTATCGGAATGGAAAATGCGGAATCGGTTTGCTAGCCTTCCAAATGCCATTTCCACAGTCATCCTAGCGCGACTCAACCGGTAATTAAAAATGTCTTCAGGTGTTGGCAGGTTCTTGTTACAGTTATAAGCCTTCATCATGCTACGATCTAAGCCGAATATGTCGTCACCGATGAAAAAGTACGAGGTCTTCTCAACTTGACCTGGCAAAGCTTCGTCAACTGGGAAATTTAGTTTCCCATGCTTCATTGCTTGATATAGAATGCTATTTTTGTAGACAACAACATCCGATGCTCGTCCATTTCCGCCCACATCGATGTAAATGAGCTTGCAGTTTGCATCCACTCCTGCTAAAAGGACTGTGCTGAAAAACCCTTTATAATTATAAAAGTTGGAGCCTGAATGCTGTGGGTTTTTGATACGAATGTGCTTTCCATCAATAGCACCTAGAGTGTGTGGAAACTGCCACAAATTCTGGAAGCCTTGCGCAATGGCCTTCCACTCTTGCTGTGTAGAAGGAGTCTGTATGAAATACAATATTAATAAAATCAATTTGTTTGATCGTATTTCACTAAATAACCTTAAGGCGGTCATGTTTAAGCAATGATCGCATGGAGAACTTTTGGGACGAATTTACTTATTGTTTTGCGAGAAATTCGTGACATATACTCCAACGATCTATAAGAATCCCCACTGGCTAAGAAGCGAAGTGTTACGGCAAGGCGAACACGAGAACTTATTGAAGCTCTCATTACCGTGTTTTGTTTCTTAATTTTGTGATGAACCTAAAAGCAAAATAAATATGCATACATATGTATACAATATATGCATATACCATGTTTGTACACATTTACGTACCAGTCCAAGAAGAACTTCAAAACTTTGAATGTTTAAACGACAGAAGTTTCTCCCTGTTCTGAAGGAATGGTTTTACCCAATACCTCCGATTAGTGGAATCTTCTTCATCATCGCAAATGTCCACGATATCTAGTACGTCCTTCAACGCGAGAAGAAGTTCCATATTTTTGGCAGACATTTTAAAACAATTTTATATATGTTTACTTTATATTTTTATATATATTATTTTTATTTAATCGTCAACATCAACAAAAGCGAATTTGTTTTTTTGTATATTTTTATTTTTTATTTTTTCAACAGAACAATACAACTTTTTTTTCAAACGCAAATAAACAAAAAAGTAATACAAAACACAGCTACGACAATGACAATTAATTATTTTATTAATTAAAAAAAAAAAATTCACAACCACTTTAAAACACAACATAACACTTTTGTTGTAAATACAGCCACAAAACTTTATACAACTACTCGCTGTGAAAACTTCAAATTTATGGCAAAGCAATTTCACGTGTTCTCCAGCAATAAAATCAGCAATTATTGATCCATTGTTCTGTCATTGTTCTGCCGACGTTTTTGCTTGTACTTAGCAATAAATATTGCTAAGTGGAGACCCAGCGTAATGTAGACAGCAATTTTTTGTACATATTCATTGCCGGCAATTTATGATGCAATAATTGTTAGTCCATTTTCGTTGACAATTATTGCTAGCATAAAACGTAAAATTTGGTTGTCAATTGAAAAAACAGAAGCAAAAAAGAAAAAATAGAAGCAAATTGTGTGAGAAAGAAATTAAATTCGTTAAATGGTAGCAAATTATAATTGTAATAAAATAATTAAATTAAAGAATTTAAGAAACACTAAAATAATATTACAAAATTTTTTTTTATTAATATAATTTTTTTCTTATTCGATCTTTATTATTTAAATTTATATTAATTGGTTAAAGTTTGCGTTCCTTTTTATATAAAAATATTTATTTTACTTTACAAAACCAAAACAAAAAATTATAAAATAAATATTTTTATATAAAAAAGACCTCAAGCTTAAACAAATTAATATACATTTAAATAATAAAGTCGAATAAGAATTTATATTAATAAAAATAATTTTTGCAAGATAGCGCCAGTTTTTACAGTGCACCTTCTTCCTTGATTTTTTTCAAATTATGAGTTAACATAGATACGTTTTCCCATGCCTATAACATAAGCTGAGCAATAAGAAATATTGCTCTATTATTCTGCCGACGTTATAGCTAACTTGCGGAGATATTTATCTTTAGTGTAGACCTAGGGTAACAAAAAGTCCAAGTTTTGTGCTGTGATTATTGTATTCTTTTAAAGTTTTTGATAATTTTAAATTAAAATAAATAAGATATTGATCACAAATTGGCTAAAAATTTATTTATTTTATCCCGTTCAGCGGCACGCTGGCTTTTGTTTAATGTATTTTTTGACGTAAACGTTGATGTAATTTCCATTTTGTTTGTAATCAAGGCGAATTTATAACAGGTAAGTGCAACTCTACAACTACAAAAAGCCGCCCGCGAGAAAATAACAAACTTTTGCTGACAAACTTTTTTTTTCACTCATTTCAAAGAGAGCAAGTTGTAAATCTCTGAGAAATTTTGCAGACATAATTGAGTGATTTTATTTGGCTTTGCAGACTGAAATTTGAAGTGCTACCAGATTAAATAAAACTACTCAGAGATGGAAAGTTGATTTTAAAAAGGAAATATGATCATTTTTAATTATGAAAATATATGTAAAAAATGTTTTTAAGAATTTGTTGCCTAGTTACATAAAAAACTATTAAACTAGTAAAGGATTACTAACATTTTTATATTTTGGTATTTTTTTAACTATTTTAATATTGACAATTTAGAAAACAATTTTTTAATTAATATTTGAGGTGCTCCATAACAAAATGCAATTTTTTTTGTCTAATATTTATTTAATACTACACATTAAAACTATAAAGCAATTGTTATTATTTTAAAAATTATTTAAATGTCAAAATTATGTTATCAATAAACAATTTCAAAATATTTGTGAAGAGTGAAGTTAATAATATATGTATGTGTTTTTTAATTTTCTATATATATAAAACTTATTAACTTCAAATTAAAATGGGAAATTACAATATTATTAAAATGAAAAATAAATTAAAATGAAAAATTACCTATTTCATCTTAAAAGGCAATATTTCCATTGGGTTCATATCGAAACGATTTTATTATTATGAATCTGATCAAAACGCAACAATTCAATAACTTAAAAACTAACAGGAATACAAACTATTTTATGTATAAATTTTATTTATAATAAAAAACTATTATATCGCATTCTAAATTAATATATTTGAAATTATTTAATTTTATAAATGTTGTATTTTTATTTCCTGTTTTAGAATTTTTTACAGTTTTAAAGATTTTAAATAATTATTAGACTTTGCTATCATGCCGCTATTATCAATTTTTTGCAAAATTCCGCTAATTTAGCAATTTTTATTGAATTTTTGCTATTCCTTATAGTTTAAGGCACTTTAAATAAATTTTATGGCTTGTTTGAAATATCTAAATTTTTCGCTATTTATGCAACATTTTTTCTTGTTTTTTCGCCGACAATTTGTTTTTTAACAGATTTAGCGATCTCAAATATATTTAAGGGTTTGTTTCCAAGTTCGCAAATTTCCTGTTCCTGTTTCAAATATTGCAAATATTTGTTTTAGTCTGAACGCATGGCAAACAAGATTTAATTTATTTGACACTATTAGCCAACTGTTTTAACAAACAAAAATTGTCAAATATTTGAGCTTTGTTTGAACATTAAACAAAATATTTTATTGTTTCACAGAGTTTGAAGCAAATATTAGAACAAATATTTTCATCAAATATTTCATTAGGTAAGTTCAGACCTTTACACTTTTTTTGTTTAAAAAGTAATATAACTTTTGGTATTCAAATTCAGTTCGTAGTTTTAAAATCTTATTTATATCAATTATGACATATAATATATTACTTTTATTTTTAAATTGTTTTATTTGGAGGTGCGTTTGTAAACTATACATGTTCCAAAACTCCTAACATACTACTGTTGCAAAAAAACTTTTGGCTGAAGTGCACTTTACGGGGCGTACGAAAAAAAATATAAAAAATATGCCACCCGATCCAGAATTAAAAAAAAATACCAAAATTAATATTTAAGGGGGCTGAGGCCCGTGGGGACCGCCCCGCCCACTGAATGGTATGTGTGGGTACTCAAATTAAAGGTAATTGTGCAGCAAAAACGACAATAATAAAATTTTGGGTGGGCGGCACTTCAAGGGCCCTCTGGGGCAAACAAAGTTTCCCCCCATAACACTTATGTATGTCTGTGTGGGTACTGAAATTAAAGGTAATTTGCTCACGATTGCCAATATGTATTTTGTTTTTGTATTCGTTTAATATTTTCCTCTCTAGGTTAATTTATGTATCTTTTATAGCTTTAGTAAGCGAAGCCGGTCTTTGTTATACCATAGAGGAGAAAATCCTTGCGTCCGGCCGAAGGCCGGCTATACAGAGAAGCTTTAGTTAGCGAAGCCGGTCTTTGTTATACTATAGAGGAGAAAATCCTTGCGCCCGGCCGAAGTCCGGCTATACAGAAAAGCTTTAGTTAGCGAAGCCGGTCTTTGTTATACCATAGAGGAGAAAATCCTTGCGCCCGGCCGAAGTCCGGCTATACAGAAAAGCTTTAGTTAGCGAAGCCGGTCTTTGTTATACCATAGAGGAGAAAGTCCTTGCGCCCGGCCGAAGGCCGGCTATACAAAAAAGCTTTAGTTACAAAAAAATTAAAAATCCCGCGATTTTTATACAACATTAAAAAAGCCAAATAAAAACAAAATATTTACAATCGTAAGCAAAATACCTTTCATTCGAGTACCCACACATAGTTATAAGGGTGGGAGGTGTAATTTTTTTACCCCCCAGAGGAACCCAGAAGTCCCGCTCGACCTAAATTTTATTATTTTCGTATTTTTTACACAATTACCTTTAATTTGAGTACCCACACATACCACTAAGTGGGCGGGCCGCTTTTTTTGATCCATGGGGTCCCAGGGGCCTTAGCCCCCTTAAATTTTAATTTTGGTTTTTTTTCTTTTTTTATTCCAGACGGGGTCCAATTTCTGTTTTTTTCGTACGCCCCGTAAAGTGCACTTTTGCCAAACTTTTTTTCATACTAGTATTTATTGGAAAATAACAAAAATTACAGATAATTATCGCACTGTTTACAGTTTACACGGTAATACAATGTATTACGACATTGCAAACAATTATGTAGAATGAGAAAATTCTTATCATGTGAAAGCAAAATGTATTGGGTAAGAGAGAATACAAATAAAAAATCTGACAAGCCGTCGGTAAATGATTTTTTTCTAAACCATTTTAGAAACTTATGTATTCTCATCACACCAGAGGTGTATTTTAACAGGTGGTAGGTGGTAGCATTTTTATACAATTACAAAAACAACTCAGGAAATTTGTATGTTGTTTTTGTAAAAATTTAAAACTGCAACCATCTGCTTTTTTGTTATTATTTTTGATTTTAGTTATACCATCCGTGTAGGGAATGGTAAATCGATTTCGATTACAATCGAAAGTGTATTTTTTGGTAAAAAAAATCGATTTTTTGCAATCGAATTTACGTATGCGATTTTATACTGAAATCGATTATTGGGCTTTTAAAATCGATTTTTTTATTCCTATCAAAATTTTGGCAATTTTTAATTTTAATCTTAATTAAATCGATAAATTATGGGCATGCACAATAAAACTTGAATTTTTTGTGCGTACATACGTGTGTAGTTGGTATGTTTACACAGTTTTACAAGTTTTAAGTTGTAGTTTTACGTATTTACCTATTAGTAGGTACCATTGGTATACTTTTAACTTTAATATAGGGGCTCTTGTTCTTCAGAAGTTAAAGTCAACAATGAACAGTGAACAAAACAGTCCAATCATATCGTACCGAAACAAACACTGAAAGTCAGCTTTGTGAAAATCAAAATACTAATAGAAACACAAGAGGTGAATTAAACCATGGCATTCTTGTGGAAATACGCTCGTATTCAAACAGACCAGTGTGTGAGCGATATTTAAATCTAGTTATAAGCAGAGTGAAAAACAAAAAGTCTGTAACTTATCCTAACAAGTACAAAATTACAAGGAAATAAATCTGCATCTTTCCGACATCAATGACATGCAAACGTTTGTTGTATAAAACTAACTTAAAGTAACTTAGCAAAGAAACAGTCGCCAACGATCAGGAACTATGTATTGTCTTTAAGCTTGTCACAGAAATTAATTTCGATCAAAAGTGATTTTGTTTTGTATAAACTGGCCTTTAAAAACTACTGAAATTTTAAAAAACTAAATTTAACATAAATTTTTTATGGCACAAATATGCTAATCTGGCAGCACGCATAAATCTAGTACTGTGCAGAAAATGTAAAAACTTTTAGTACTACGTTAAACTTGGCAGCACAAAATATTATTGGCATTTTGGCTGTGATTTGCAAGGTCTTTACAATAATAATTAAAAATTAAAGAAGAACAAAATACCTCAAAATCAAAAATTGTGTAAGACTTGAAAAATAATGTGCAAACAAAAATAACTCGTGATGGGGAAGTCGAGATTGGATAAACAAAGAATTTTTCTATTAATTTGAGTGCCATTAAGGAAATGCATTTGCTTGTAAGAGAACGCCTCAATGAATTTTAAAGAGCAAACCACCCACCAACGTGTTCATTGGATAGATAGTGAAAAGGCGATTATATTAAAAATCACCCGCACTTTAATTAATGATATTGAACGTGATCGCAAAATGTACCATATTCTAAAATAGTGCGTATTTTACTAATTTTAATAACACATGTAGGTGAACTTTTTACTCGACCTATAAAATAACTTTTTAAAGATGCCTACATACCACCAAAAGATATTGAAGTGCGTTTTCGGCCTGGTTCCGAAAAAGAGTTTGTTACATTTAAAAAGATTAGGGATGATGACCATAATTATAGTAATAATCGCTTTATAGTGCCGGGTTGCTCTTAATGATCCGAAAGAATTGAAAATTGATAGTCTTGCTTCAAAAGGCATGATCTTATCCGCCCCACTTGATAAATATAGACGTGCTAAAATTGATAAAGTTATTTCCAGACCACGCACTTTACAATTTCAAGTGAGCTTGTTTTTTTTAAAGACGAGAAAAAAGGAGTTTTAATTCAAATTTTTTTTTCTCTTTTTAAAGGTATTTTTCATTGATTACGGCTACATTGGCACCGTTGACTTTGAGGAGTTGCGCTGCTCTTCTTCAAGACTTTCATCTTTAGCTGATATAGCTCCAAGAGTTTTTGAATGTCGTTAAGCCATGGCTCAAGCTTCTGCTGTCCGTTCGCCTCATGGGAAATGGTCGTATGTTGCCAATGAGTTGTTGCAAAAGTGCGCCAATGCTGGTACAGTTGAAATGGAAGTATTTTCAGTGGAAGACTTGGTGGCTAACGTCATAATTAAAATTGATCACACTGCTTTTAATAACATTTTGGTGGAAAAACATTATGCACGATAATTTAAGAAACAAGAATACTTTTATGTTGATTTTTTAACCCATTAAGAACGTGAATGAATTTTCGAAAAACAGGAGAAGCTTTAGTTAGCGAAGCAGAAAACCGTCTATGTGGACAAGCTTTAGCCAGCTGAATATTGTTTACGTACCTTATATTATGTCACAATTTGTTTACAATTTTGTGTGTTTATAAATTGTTCAAAATATATATATGGATAGGTATATATTTATATACATATACATATTGTCACCTAAAATGCAAAAGGGCGCAACAACACAATTTTTTTTTAATCATTCAAAAACTCGATTTTGAATTTTTTTGTTGCTATGTCCTTTTGCATTTAAGGTGACGATATACATACATATATAACATTTAAAAGAATAAAGACGAGAAAAGAGTTAAAAGTGAATTTAACAGGGGTTTCATGGAAATCGAAAAGGTAAAACGAAAGAATTTAAAGAGTAGTTTCTCAATAAGATTTCTGTAATAAAAAAATTGTATGACAATTATTTTACAAATAATGCTCTATTAAATAGAATCTTTTAGCAAAAATTGTAAAAATTAGATTAAAAGTTTAATAAAAAGAACTTCCAAATTTTTTCCTTTTACGTTTTCGATTTCCATGACACCGCTGTAAATTCAATTTTAAAAATACTGAAAACGACATTATCGATTTAAAATCGTTTTGTTTTCCAAATAGTTTTCCTTGGTGAGAGTAAAACGAATCGATTTTTAAAATTTTGTTGATAAGAACATTATTTTTAATTTTAGAATGTAAAATTTTGAAGAAACATGTATTTTGATGTTTCTATCAAAAAGTCTTAAGTTTGGGTACGTTCGTAAATGCATCACTGCGCTGCATCAGAAAAGCAAACTTTTTTAAAGCCGATAAAAAAAATAATCACCCCTATTATGAAAGTCGACATAAGCCGACAGCACCTGAACAGTAATCGTATTTTCTGAGTCGTTATTGACAATAATCGATTACTATTGACAGTAAATTGATATTTTCTAAGGCGATTTTAAGTCGACGTCGAGTAGAATTGTCCCTGTTTTAGTCGACAGAAAATTTTGCGACGACTCAAATGAAAGTTAAAGGCAATTTAAATGAAATGTTAACATATTTATTAAATACGTTTAAAATAAAAAATGCAAATTTAAAAGAAGTTATGGGCACAAATTTTATTAGTAAATTTAACGCGAAAATTGCGAAAGTTCGGAAAAGTTTGCAAAAATAGCGAAAATTCGCGAACATTTGTAATATATAAAAAAGCCATACAATTGATTAAAAGTCCCTTAAACTATAAGGAATAGCTAAAACTTGGTAAAAATTGCAAAGTTAGCGGAAATTCGCAAAAAATTGTTTACAGCGACATGATAGCTAAGTCTAATAGTTAGTAAAAATCGATAAAGCTGTAAAGAATAGAAAACTTATAGGAAAAAATCGCTTCTAACGCGAACATGGCTAAAATTCGCGAAAATTGAAAACATGGAAACAAACCCTTAAATGGATTTGAAGTCGCTAAATCGGCTAAAATACACAATGTCGGGAAGTTACCAAAAAAAAATTATGCAAAAATGGCGACAATTCGCGAAAATTTTTAATATTTCAAACAAGCTATAAAAATGATTAAGTCCCTTGAACTATAAGGAATGGCAATATTTTGGTAAAAATTGCAAAATTTGCTAGCAGCGGCATGAAAGAAAAGTCTAATATTTATTAATAAACGTTAAAGCGATAAAGAATCAGAAAACTTACAGTATAAATATCTCTTATGGAAAACCTGCCAAAAATTCACAATTGGAAACAAACTCTACACTTTATTTTAAAAAGCTAAATCGGTGAAAAAATATATCGGAAAATAGCATAAGTAGCGTTAAAAAGTGAAATAATAAAAAAATATTTGGAGATGGGATTTTTTTTTGTCAAATTTTCGATAACTAGTCGACGTCGACACAACATTCTTATAAAATACCAAATTAACGTCGAAGTGATGTAGTAGTCGCTTTGATGTGAGAATAAATAAAACTTTGTAATTATATTTTAACTTTATAGTGTTTTCACACCTAAAGTTAAAACCTGGTTTTAACATTAAAACTATTAACAGCTGATTTTGCGTTCACATTACAAGTTTTATAAAATCAGGGGGGTTACTGCGTATTTCGATTCGAAAGAAATCATTTACGGATTCGAACAATTTGTACTGTGTATAACGATTTTCGCAATCGTTCGAAACGATTGCAGAGGTTGTATTTTTAAGAAAATTGAAAATTTGATTAAACATTTTTGTTCGTAATAGAGACTGGCTGTTAAAAAAGGCATTTTTTGTTTTCGAAAAAGTATAAAAAACGTCCGTTTATTCAAAACAAATATTACGAAAATCGTAATACACAGTACGAATTGTTCGAATTCGTAAATGATTTCTTTCGAATCGAAATACGCAGTAACCCCCCAGGTTTTAACTCAGTTTATCCAATAATTTTATGCAAAAAAAAATCATTTCTCATAGAAATAAGAACATTTTTATAAGAAATAATTGAAGTGAATGCTTGAAAATCAAAATATTTTTTTATAAAAAAATTAATTTTAGAATATTTTATCGGTTTGACGTTTTTTTTATTTATTTTAACCAGGGCTGTGGAGTCGGAGTCGGAGTTGAGGAGTCGGAGTTGAGGTTTTTGTACCGGAGTCGGAGTCGAAGTACCCACAAAAACTAGCGACTCCGACTCCGACTTTTTTGCATTACAATTTTTCTAATATTTTTTAAAATGAAAATGTTAATGACCAATTTCTCCAATTCTTTTTAAATATCAATTCATATTTAAATATAATTTTTCTCATAATTTTATTTTTATTTGACATAAAAAAAACAAATTTTAAACATAAATTGATATTTAGATAAATTAGTGGAATTGGCCATAAGAGGGTCTGCTTTTTGAAATTGTGAAGTCTGAAAATAAGGACCAGTATACTTTTCATATGAGTAGGTGAGTTTCAAAAATTAAAAAATTGAGATAACATCTTATTTTGACAATTTATAAGAATAGTTATATAGATTGTATCGAAGCATGTCCTTTTCTATGTTTTAATGTGACCTCAAATTTCTGTAACAAAAACCAGCGGGTTCACTATTTGAATTTCGCCAAGATATCGTTAATGAAATAGAGCCGAATTAAGGAATTTAAAAATTAAATTTGTAAAGATGTTGTTTTTTATTTATCGTATATTAACAAATATTTTTGTAGTCATGTTCATGAATATGACTTGAAATCAGCTGTAGCTCCTGTGGTGAAAGCATTAAGTGAACTACATTTGAAGTTCCAACCTTCAAGGTGAATTATAATAGAATAAAAGGAATAGGAACTCGGAAAAATACATGACATTGTTCCAGATATAATTCCCATCAATGTGGGAAAAATGATTTGAGAATACTTTTATCTACTCACTTTAGGGAAAATTGGGGAGATAATAAAGACTTGCAATTTCAAATTTTGGTCTTGGACAATAATAATATTGAATTAGGAACGGAAAAATGCAATGGCGAGTACACTGAAGAAAAAGATTTAAATTTAGCAGCTTAAAAATTCACATTTTTTTTAACTCTGCAGGTGGGAGATAAACTACATCAAGCCACATTTTGAAAACTTTACAGCAGACTGCGCAAACATGTTGATAATCGCAAATGATGTTTATGTTATAAAAATGTGCATTTGTACGAATATTTTATATGATCCTAACATATTTTTTTTATGTCGATGATATACTTAAAAAATTACGTCATAAAAGGTTCGTTACCTTCTATGGTACTGTTCCATGCCTTGAGACAAACAGCACCAAGTCCAACAACAAAAGGGGTACTATTTCCCAAAAAATAATAGAAGGCTAACAACATTTTTTTACGTTACATTTCTCTTCAAAATGTGTTATATAAATTGTAGAACTAACATCTGAAGGCGCATATGCATGTTTTAATAAACTTTATAAAATTTTCCTGAGAATGATTTGACTTAATAAATAAAATGTATATTAAAAACAAAAGACCTCACTTCACAATTTGCAAAAAAGGACTGTCCTTTGCCTCTACTAATATTGTGGTAAACAACACTAAGTACACTTGATGCCTTTAACGTCTAAGCCAATTGGACTTGCTGTTGTTTTCAACTTTTCCATCTCGAAAGCTACATTAGATAGGACTTATGGAAATTCACACATCTATAAATTCCAACAGTATAAAAAACGTTATTTGAAAAAGATGTGAATTGGTGTAGTTTATCTCTCCCCTACAGAACTATTTTTACATTTTTTAGCACTGTTTGCATAATATTAATAAATTAATATAACCTTTAAAATTTACTAAAGTTCAATGATCCCATACAGATTGAAGCAAAACTCGTTTCTTTCGAAAGTTCGTAACAAAACTCGTTCGTTCTAAAATTAAATCTATTATTTTTTTATATTTCAGTTGGTTTAAATTTCTCAACTGTTAAGTTATAAGTCAAGAATGTCATAACACTTTAGAATTGAAAAAAGGTTCAACTCATTTGGTCTATTTAATCGGGCACTATATGTTTTTTGCATTTTTTCCAAAATCCAAATAAACTATTTTGCAGCTTTCCTACTCATATGTTAGTAACTAGTATGTTAAAGCTCAATGCGCGGCACGTTAGAATTAAAATATCGATTTGAAATTTTTACAGATTCATTTTCTTGCTTTATTTAACCATTTAACAGGTACTAAATTAAAAAAGAGTTTAAAGTCAAAAAAAAACTAGTCTCTTAAATAATGCTAGGTTAGAGTAGGAGTCGGAGTCGGAGTCGGAGTCGGAGTCGTGCTTAAAAAATTTCACCAAAAGGAGTCGGAGTCGGAGTTATAACTTTTTCTTAACGACTCCACAGCCCTGATTTTAACCCTAGAATGGTAAACATCGCCTGTGAGGCGAAGCAATTTACTTTTTTTGCGATATTTCCTGATCGCTCACTCGTATCAAAGCGTGCTCTCGTGCCAACTCAGTTGAGTGTTGTACGAGCTTGGGCACAGACGTGTTTTTATTTTCTCCGTTGCGTTGCTAAGATATAGGCCCCTATTACGGTTTACAACTCAACTCAGTTGAGTTGTAATTTCTTAATTTTTGTATTATGGTTTACAACTTTGCTATTTTGCGGTGAACAAAAACATAACAAAAATAACAACTGATCACAACCAGTTGTCTTAATTACAACTCAACTGAGTTGAGTTGTAAACCGTAATAGGGGCCATAGACACGTGTGTCGCCTGTGAGGCGAAGTTTACCAATAACGGTAATTTTTTTGAACATATTTGCTTGTGCATTTTTTTGTTTTTTTTTGCTAAAAAATAAAGTCTGCGTATAATTTTTATAGTTTTTTGAGATGGCTACTTCTGAAGCTCAGCTACTAAAATGGCTGGAGGAGATATCGGTAGATGAAAGTGAACATGACGACGATTTGGAAGTAGATTTCGATTCAGATGATAGTGCGGCTGACCCCAATTACGTCGCTGATTCAGACGATGACATGCAGAATATTGATGTATATAATCAGAATGATGTCAATGTAAAATCCACACCGACTTATGTTCAGGAAACTGTAGGCACGTCGCAAAATGAAGAGCAACCGCCTTGTAAGAATTTGATTATTATACCATCGGCATCGGTTATAAGGGGTAAGAACAAATATATTTGGTCTTCCGAACCTTCTTCGTCACAAAAACAGTCGAACAGAACTCCTTCGAGAAACATAGTCCATATTGTGCCAGGGCCAAAAGAAGGAGCCAAGGGCATTGTAGATCCCATGAATTGTTTTGAACTGTTTTTTACTTCAGAGTTGATGGATGAAGTACTTTTGCGCACTAATGAATATATGGAACAAGCAGCTACCAAGTATAAAATTCAGAATACCACTACATCACAGGTCACAATAGAAGAGCTTCGTGCTCTTCTTGGCATATTTATCTTGAGCGGTGCGTTGAAAAATAATCACTTGTCAACACAGGAGTTATTTGATCCTTCAATTTGTGGGTCCCAAAGTTTAGCTGCAATGAGCTGTAAACGGTTTGAGTTCCTTGTCAAGTGTCTGCATTTCGATGATCGTAACACTCGAGACGACAGAAAAAAAACTGATAAGTTTGCGCCTATCCGACATATTTGGGAAATTTTTATCAAGCAGTGTAGAGATCTGTATAAACCAGGCTCGTACGTGACAATAGATGAACAACTTTTGGCATTCAGGGGACGATGTCCATTCCGTATGTATATTCCTAATAAACCGGCCAAATACGGAATAAAGATTGTTTTAGTGTGCGATGTAAGATCGAAATATATGTTTGATGCCTCACCGTATTTGGGAAAAAACCCCGGTACAACTATAAATGAACCATTAGGCTCCTACTATTGTAAGCTGCTTACAAAGTCTATACATGGCACTAATCGTAATTTAACCGCCGATAACTGGTTTACTTCTATACCGCTAGCTGAGCAATTGCTTCAACCATTCGAAATAATAAGCAAGAAATTCCTGCAGAGTTCAAACATAATTCGTCACGTCCTGTTGGGACATCTCTTTTTGGATTCCACGAAAAGCTCACTCTTGTTAGCTATAAGCCGAAACCTCAAAAGACCGTTCTTTTGCTCTCTACCATGCACGACAAGCCATCCGTTGACTCCGTTTCCGGTAAGCCAACAATAATTCAATCTTATAATGAAACAAAAGGTGCTGTGGATACTTTTGATCAGATGTGTGGTCATTCAAGCTGTAGCCGTAAAACTAAGCGTTGGCCACTTTGCATGTTCTATGGAATGTTGAATATGGCTTGTCTCAACAGCTATGTAATTTATGTATCCAATTGCGAAGTTTTGAAAATAAAGCCAATGTCAAGAAGAGAATTCCTCAAGATATTAAGCAAGAACCTATGCAGCGACTGGTGCGCCATGCGTTTGGAAAAAAGGCCACGTATGCAAAAAAGAGTTAGTTCCGCAATAAATGACGTGATTGATCGTAATTCTGACAATGATTCAGATGAACCCGGTATCAAAAAGGGCAAAAGATCGATATGTGATTTCTGTCCTCCGAAATTGAAGCGTATGAGCATATATTTCTGCGCAAAATGCAAGAAAACATACTGCTTAGAGCACAGATCACCAAACTGTTGGCAATGCGACAAAAAAAATTAGGTAAAAAACCACAAATTTTATTTTAGTCTCAACAATTATTTTTAAGTTTTAAGCTGTGAATTAGTTTTGTATACGTTAATTAGATCTCAGGTCTAGAAGACCCAGAAGTTTTTTTTTTATTTCAAGCTGTGATTTTTTTAAATTTTTTTTTTTTGTAAAAGATCTTTTCAAATAATCTATAAAAATATGTGATCTACATATACGCCTATAAAATGTTTAAGCTATTTAAAAAATGAATTGTTTTTGTTTATTTTTGTAACCAAATATATAATAAATATGTTTTTGTTTTTGTTTTAATACATTTTGGTTTTTTTGAAGGTGAAATGTGCGTTTTTTTTAAAAATTGCCTCACAGGCGATGTTTACCATTAAGTGCTAAAAAATATGTTTACCATTCTAGGGTTAATTAATTTATCAAATAGAATCTGGGAATTTATTTCTCATGGTGAGTTACATTTATTATATAAATTTTTCATATTATTCGAATGTGTATTCTATGTCAAATACATTCCTCAAAAGCTTTTATACTTTAATAGTCTCATTCCTTCATTATTTCACAGGAATATTTTCTATGCACTATCAGAATTTTTGTTTGTATATTTCTGTTACGAAGCTTACCTTAGCTATCCTTTGGTTAGCAATGAAGTAAATTGTAAAGAAAATTTATACAACTATTAGATACCAGCAGAATGTAATGCATTTTCTGGCCCGCTACGGCCTTCGTCAGCATTCTTTGTATCTTATAACTGGATAGTGCCTATTGTAAATTTTATGTATTTAACTTAATTATTTTATCAAATAGAATCTGGGAATTTATTTCTCATGGTGAGTTACATTTATTATATAAATTTTTCATATTATTCGAATGTGTATTCTATGTCAAATACATTCCTCAAAAGCTTTTATACTTTAATAGTCTCATTCCTTCATTATTTCACAGGAATATTTTCTATGCACTATCAGAATTTTTGTTTGTATATTTCTGTTACGAACAACAGAAATATACAAACAAAAATTCTGATAGTGCATAGAAAATATTCCTGTGAAATAATGAAGGAATGAGACTATTAAAGTATAAAAGCTTTTGAGGAATGTATTTGACATAGAATACACATTCGAATAATATGAAAAATTTATATAATAAATGTAACTCACCATGAGAAATAAATTCCCAGATTCTATTTGATAAAATAATTAAGTTAAATACATAAAATTTACAATAGGCACTATCCAGTTATAAGATACAAAGAATGCTGACGAAGGCCGTAGCGGGCCAGAAAATGCATTACATTCTGCTGGTATCTAATAGTTGTATAAATTTTCTTTACAATTTACTTCATTGCTAACCAAAGGATAGCTAAGGTAAGCTTCGTAACAGAAATATACAAACAAAAATTCTGATAGTGCATAGAAAATATTCCTGTGAAATAATGAAGGAATGAGACTATTAAAGTATAAAAGCTTTTGAGGAATGTATTTGACATAGAATACACATTCGAATAATATGAAAAATTTAGTTAATTAATTTATTTTTATTGAGCGCCATCCCAGCAAGCATTTCTGAGATAATTTTTTGTAAATATTACCTAAATGAGTCTTCTTAGATCCCATTTGATGATTAAAAAAACTGATGTATCACTTAAGCGATTGAAAGAGTTCATATATTGTAACCTAAAACGCAAAAGGCCCTTGCTAACCAAAAATTAAAAATCGTGTTTTTCATTGATTCTGATATATTGCATCAACACAAATGTATGCAAAATTTGGAAATTTTGGAATCAACCGACAAAGATTTGCGATTTCATAAACAAACGACACAATCTACAAAAGATTAAATGATTAACGCTAAAAGGCCAAACTAACCGTGTGCATAATATGCAACATTGTCAATTGTTCTAACAACGGTAGGTTTTACAGGAAAAATAGAAGAAAACTTAATTATCACGTTGGCTGCCCACATATAAAAAAAAATCATTCCAAAAAAAAATTTTTTTTATAACAATTTCACGGTGATTGTTATTGTTTTATTTTGTGTTCTTACCTCGTCTTTAATAATTTCTGACGATTTGTGAGTGTTTTAAGCCTGTGACCACCGGTGGTTCACATGGCACTCTATGAATAGAGTTTTACAGTAATGCCATGTGTACCACCGGTGGGCACACATGTATTGAGGTTTTTATTTTTTATTTTTCATTTTTGTACTTATTTGTTATTTGTTTTTGGTTTTTATTTTAGAAAATTAAAATGTCCGAAATTAAAATGTCCGAAACTGAATTTAAAATAATAAATAGTCAAATAAAATGAAAAATAAAATAAACTAAAATCAGTGCTAAAAATTCAACTTGTGTGAGCAGAGCCCTAAAAAAAATTTATACAGTAAAAAGAATATACAGGGGTGTGCTGCAAATCGCAAACGCAAAACGCAAGAATTTTAAATCTCGTTTTTTAGTAATATTTCTGTAATAACCCCGGGTCTTCACGTAGCAATATTTATTGCGGCAAACGTCAAATTTCATTGCTCCATAAAATTTGCGACGTATAGACCGCATATTGCCATGAGTGGCAATCCATTGCGCAATGATTGCTCTTCTTATTGCTTGAGCAATTATTGCTTAGCAATATGCTGTCAAATCAGTTGTAATTTATCTGACATTTCATTTCTCTGTACGGTTGTTTTTTGTTTGTGTGTTTATTTATTAAAAAAGCAATCAATAAATATATTATTGTATATTATATTTTTTAATAAACGTCAAGATCAACAAAAGCAAACGACGAATTTATTTTTTTGTATATTTTTAATTTTTTAATAGAATAATTTAACTTTTTTTAACGCAAATAAACAAAAAAGTAATACAAAACACAGCTACGACAATTACAATTAATTATTTTATTAATTTAAAAAAGAAAATTTCACAACCACTTCAAAACACAACATAAAACATTTGTTATAAATATGTACAGCCACAAAACTTTATACGACTACTCGCGGTGAAAATTGCAAATTTATGGCAAAGCAATTTCAAGTGTTCTCCAGCAATAAATTCAGCAATTATTGCTCCATTGTTCTGTCATTGTTCTGCCGACGTTTTTGCTTGTACTTAGCAATAAATATTGCAACGTGGAGACCCAGCGTAAAAGAATTTTATGACAAATATTATACAAACATTTCTCTATTTAACAGAATTTTATAACAATTTATAACAACAAATTATAAAAATTTGATTAAAAGTGTATTAAAAACAGCCTCCAAATTCTTGCGTTTTGCGTTTGCGATTTCCAGCACACCCCCAATAGTTTTACAAAGGTGCCAAAGCATACTTTACTCTATCATCACCAGACCAAAAATGATTTGATGAACAAATAAAGTATACATGTGCACCACCGGTGGTACACATGGCCTCATAGAAAAAAAAATGTGACCCAACGGTGGGTCACATGGCAGCCAACGTGTTATAAACAGTTTGAGCCAACTTATAAATTTATCATTTTTAATTGTTTTTTGCTTCTCCTGTAAAATTTTCAAGATGTTAGATAGGGCCTTTTGCGTTTTAGATAGCGATAAATAAGATCGTCATCATAATGATTTCTTAATATTTTGTATTTTTGTTCATTAGTCTTGTCAAATTAAAAGAGTAAAATAGAAATGTTCTTGTAAGCCAAACAAATTAAAAGATTGGCTTATAAAGAAGCCCAAACATTACTGTCAATAAATGAAAGTATGTAAATGTAATTGCGAATAGTTTCTTATATCCTTTACGAGAACCCGATTACTTGCGTTTGGTTCAAAATAAAATTTGTCCAAATAATCAAGGAGCACTTTTATCAGAGAAAAAAATTCAAAACATGACAATTAAAAAATTATTTTAAATATAATTAAAAGTCATATAATTTACGATTTAAAACTGAGACTAAAAATATAAATTTATGATTATAAAAACACATTAATTCGAATAATTCTTTGATTCATCGGTAGTGTGCATTTTCTCATAACAAGAGTTTGGTTCCTAAAAGATTCGATTGTGATATAAAATGCTTGCTGGGATTAAACATTATCAGCTGTTTGCAATTTCTTAACTTGGTAGCATTGAATTTAGTACAACTAAAACATGGTTGTATTTCATTAAATCTACTTAAAACCAAATCAAAAAAGGTTTTAAGATGGTTTTAACAAAATTATTTTGTATGGTAAAACCAGGTTTTAATGATTGGTTATATCGTTAAAACCAAAATTTGTGTTAAAACCTTAAGTGTGAAAACACTATTATATATTTGAATTTTTATACAATTGTTAGTAGAAATTTGTAACCGATTATGGCCTTTAAAGGCTAGGTTATAGGTATTGTGAAAATAAATAAAATAAATAATGTCGACAACGCCTTATATAATAGGGGTGAATTATAGTTTTTTTATTGTGTGACTATTATTTTTGTGGAGTATTTAAAAATTTTTTGGTCCACATTTACTTCACTGATAAATATATGTATAACCATTTGAAATCACTGATGCAGCGCAGTGATGCATTTACGAACGAACCCCTTCGTTCACAATCAAAGAAAAATTTTGCATTAAGAAACCGTTTGCAAATTTTAGCCACAAAAATATTATTTGGCAATTGAAGATCACACTAAAACACACAAAAACGGGGCACTAAAATATCACACTTGTGATTTTAGTAGGCACATGTGGTTTGGAATCACGTAATTTGCAGAACAGGCCTGATAATGTTAAAATATAATATAACATTTCTTTCGTATATTTGTATTGAAAACAATAATAAAAAACTTAAATTGGTTATTGTATTCAATATTGTACAATTTACTTTGTACACATTTGCATTTTTTCATTTTCTTATTTTGTTATTTCATTAAACCTTTGTATTTTCCCTTAATTATATATTTTTTGGAATTGTTAATATTATTATATTGAATTGTTTACTTTATAAAACCTTAAAATTTTATAATTACGTTAATTATTTCATATATGAATTTGAATTTTAAATTGTTAACTTGATGTTAAAGTGGTGAGTTCAATGCGTACTTGAAGTTAACAATAGTCAAGCTTAAATTTCTCTAAGTGTGCTATTTAGTACTCGCCAAAATTGGGCGATCAAAACTTATCCAACCATCGGTGTGGATAAGAAGCCGAGGTTGAATAAGTTTAAAAAATGACTTTTGTTTTCACTTCATTCTTAACACTTCAATTGGGCAGATGAACCGCTCATAGTTCAATATTATAAATAATAAATTTAATTAAAAAAAAAAAGGAAGTCAAACCCCAATATCTTCTCATTTAATTTGAGAACCACCAGTACTACAAGGTAAGCACCCACCTTTGAAATCCCCTACACAAGGAAAAGAAAACTAATCTCTTGTTTTCTTTCTTCTTTTTTTACCCCTAATAATTATAATTTCTCTGACGAGCGATTATAATTATCATTGGCTAAAGACTTCTCGATTTCTGTTCCCCAAGGAAAAGAGAATCTTTGGCCAATTTATAATAATTTAGGCCACCCAAAGGTCAATTTTATTCAAATATAAATATACGAAAGAAATTTTCATGTCGACATCGTGGGCCAGGCAGGTAATCTTCATGCTTTTATTCGTTTTATAATAACAAAATAAAAAATGGAATTAAAATCTAACGAGATTTTAATTACAGAGTTATAAAAGGACTAGTGTTTCCTGTTTTTAAGATTTGTTCTTAAAAAGATAATTGGTACTCACAGTATAAAGTATATAAAAAGAAATCTATATACATATGTATATAAAATTGTAACGTTACTGACTGACTGATTCATCATCACACAGCCTAAACGCCTGGAGCTAAAAACTTGAAATTTGGACCAGAAATTGGTCACTCCCCAAATCGATCCACTAAGACGGGATTTTTAGAAATTCGAATGTTTATTGGGTAAAAACGGGAAAAATCGGTAACCTTATATCTCCAAAAGTAAAAGAGATAAAAAAAAAATGTAATACTTATCGTTGTTCTTTAGTTTTAGGCCCCTATTACGGTTCACAACTCAACTCAAACTTTTGTTGCTCTATCGTCGCAAACTATATTAATAAATTTTGTTTGTACTTTTAAAAAATTCGCTTTATATTTTTACAAAACAGTAAAATTACACAAATGTAAGCAACAAATGCAAAAAATATAACGAAGCCCTTTATTTGATATGTTTACTTTACTGTCACTTGCTTAAGCAAGGTGCGAATCTAATCGCACTTTCCGTACGGAATCAAATGTTTTTTTTAAATTTGTTTTTGTTTTTTTAAACACTTTTGAGAGACTTTTTGTAAATTTTTGACAGTAGGTTAAGCAATGCTATGCGTATTATGGTTAGGCCTCAAGTTTTCATTAAAAGCATTAGTAGTTCGATTTCTACAATTATATGAACACGTATTATCATATAGTGAAACATGACCATGTTTCAACTAATGTTGTCTAGTCTGTGGGCACTTTAATGGCGATTTCTATTCTGAGAAAAAAATGCTACAGTATATGCATGTAACACTTTTTCATGTTACCTATAATCACTCGAAGTGTTACATGTTGTACAACTTCAATCGAACAGAATTAGCTGCCTTTATTTACAACTATTACACTTTTATTATTAATGTAGTTCATTAGCGATTTTTAAAACTATTCGACTATTTGCTGCACACTTACTTTACGGTTTGGAAACAGACATTGACATCACTTATTGCTTGAACAAATTTAAAACGATAATAAATACATAGAATTTTCCACCAAAATAAAAAAAACGATTTAATTCAAAATGGAGTATGCCGTCGAAGAATAATTAGATGTAGAATTCTTTTGACAAGACTTTTAAAATATTATTACAAATTAAATAAAATATTGGTTGTACAAACAAAGTAGTAAGTACCAAAGTTGTAAAACAGGGCAGTATAAACCCTTAAGTAAAAGTAAGGGTAAAACATGTAACATGTTTTGCATGTTTTTCATCAACATTTTCACAAAAGAACTTGAAAATTTTTCCCACAGTTGCATTTTTTGTACAAACGAACACAAAATGTAGAAAATGTAACATTAATGCAACATTTTTCTCAGAAAAGAAATCGCCATAAGTTTTTGATAACTTTTTTTTTTAAAACTACTTTCCATCCCTGAAACTAAGTGCAGGTAAATCTATATGGCAACACCATATGAGAAGTGCAGGAATCTACAGTGAGTTACATGCTCTTCTTCTTTTCTTTTGTTTTCGGCTTTCAACAAACTTTTTGCAAAACCTGAACAAATAAAAAATTCGTTACTTTTATAAAAAGTTTGTTCGAAAAAAATTGTTCAAAAAATAACTTGATGGAAAAAAACCGAATATGAGGAAATGTAGCCAAGATCTTCCTCTAAAACGCCCAGTTTTCACATTTTTGTCACAGATCCTAAATTTTGCATAATGGGTCCATATATAGTATGAGTGACTTTTGAAAAAAGTTTGTTGGAAAAAAATCGTTCTACAAAAAACTTTAACAAAAAAAACCGAATATGAGGAAATGTAGCCAAGACCTTCCTCTATAACGCCCCGTTTTCACATTTTTGTCGCAGATCCAAAATTTTGCATAATGGGTCCATATATAGTATGAGTGACTTATGAAAAAAGTTTGTTGGAAAAAAATCGTTCTACAAAAAACTTTAACAAAAAAAACCGAATATGAGGAAATGTAGCCAAGACCTTCCTCTATAACGCCCCGTTTTCACATTTTTGTCACAGATCCTAAATTTTGCATAATGGGTCCATATATAGTATGAGTGACTTTTGAAAAAAGTTTGTTGGAAAAAAATCGTTCTACAAAAAACTTTAACAAAAAAACCGAATATGAGGAAATGTAGCCAAGACCTTCCTCTATAACGCCCCGTTTTCACATTTTTGTCACAGATCCAAAATTTTGCATAATGGGTCCATATATAGTATGAGTGACTTTTGAAAAAAGTTTGTTGGAAAAAAATCGTTCTACAAAAAACTTTAACAAAAAAAACCGAATATGAGGAAAGACCTTCCTCTATAACGCCCCGTTTTCACATTTTTGTCACAGATCCAAAATTTTGCATAATGGGTCCATATATAGTATGAGTGACTTATGAAAAAAGTTTGTTGGAAAAAAATCGTTCTACAAAAAACTTTAACAAAAAAAACCGAATATGAGGAAATGTAGCCAAGACCTTCCTCTATAACGCCCCGTTTTCACATTTTTGTCACAGATCCAAAATTTTGCATAATGGGTCCATATATAGTATGAGTGACTTTTGAAAAAAATCGTTCTACAAAAAACTTTAACAAAAAAAAAACCGAATATGAGGAAATGTAGCCAAGACCTTCCTCTATAACGCCCCGTTTTCACATTTCTGTCACAGATCCAAAATTTTGCATAATGGGTCCATATATAGTATGAGTGACTTTTGAAAAAAGTTTGTTGGAAAAAAATCGTTCTACAAAAAACTTTAACAAAAAAAACCGAATATGAGGAAATGTAGCCAAGACCTTCCTCTATAACGCCCCGTTTTCACATTTTTGTCACAGATCCAAAATTTTGCATAATGGGTCCATTTATAGTATGAGTGACTTTTGAAAAAAGTTTGTTGGAAAAAAATCGTTCTACAAAAAACTTTAACAAAAAAAACTGAATATGAGGAAATGTAGCCAAGACCTTCCTCTATAACGCCCCGTTTTCACATTTTTGTCACAGATCCAAAATTTTGCATAATGGGTCCATATATAGTATGAGTGACTTTTGAAAAAAGTTTGTTGGAAAAAAATCGTTCTACAAAAAACTTTAACAAAAAAAACTGAATATGAGGAAATGTAGCCAAGACCTTCCTCTATAACGCCCCGTTTTCACATTTTTGTCACAAGTCCTAAATTTTTCTAAATCGGCCAAATAGGTGATCGCTTGTTTTCATAAAAGTATCACTTTTATTTGCTCAGAGTATATTTGTTAGTTATGTGTTTCGTAAAATAAAAAAAATGTTTTTTTATAAGTGCTTGCATTGTTATGTTATATTTTTTTTAATTAAAAACACTTTTAAATCATTTATTAAATAAAATAAATCCTAACGAATTATTAAATTCGCGAAGTTTTGTTAAAAAGTTTGTTAAAAACCGAAAATCCTCTCCCATATACAAATAAGAAGAAGAACCGGCATTCACATTAAATGTATGAAAATTTGTACTAAAAACACTTTTTTGAACTTGGTAGCACTAAAATTTAGTCTGCAACACATAAAATACTCAATCGCCATATTGTTTTCATGAGAGATTCCTGCACACTCTCTCTGCACAATGATTGGAAAAAAAAGTTTGTTAAGAAGCAAGGTATATTTACACAAGGTAGACTCATTTGGGAGTGTAGACATGCTGCTCTATAAAAGGAGCCAATTTGTCAAAACTGTCTTCATATAAAACAAAAACAATTTAACGCACACATGTACAAATTTTGGCTCATATACACGCAATTTGACGTTTTGGCTCCAACTAGGGGTAAACAGCTGACAAACATATGAGCCAACGAGTTTACCTTGTGTAAATATACCTTGTTAAGAAGTTTGTTATGTTCACGGAGATGAAAAAATCGTAATCTGGCGTAGTGCTGCCACCTTTATTATTTCACCACGGTTGGGGTAATGCAACCAAGGCGAATTCATCCCAGGTAATCTCGGTACTACAACAAGTACAACGCGTACAAAAACCACAAGCAATTTGTTTTTGTAAAATCATTGTACAATGTCAAAAACAGAAATAAAACAAAACAGAAACAAAGATAATAAAAGAGAATAAATAAAATTTTGACATCCAACAATGATTTTAGCTAATATCAGCAGGGCTTTTAAGACCACCTGTAATAAATTCGCCTTGAATGCAACCAACGTTTGCATGAATTCACCTTGTTTGGTACCTTTTAAAATATTAATTTTCCATCCCTGTCGTGCACAGACACAAAATACACATGCACATATGTATATGGAACGTAAGATTTCGGAATGTCAAATAGTTTTGCTGCTTTTTCATTGTCTGCGCATTTTTGCAGCTAATAATTAGTGAAAATTTTGTTGTAAACATTTAAATTTGCTTAAAAAAATGTAAGAAAACGATTTACAATACCGTAAAAAAAAGGTGAAAACTAAAAAATTTATTTTAAAGTGGAAATTGTGCAGTTAAATGAATAAAATCATGTATCGGATTCAGCGCAGGCAGCAACAACGCCTTTGGTGAACGAAAAAGAGTAGTTGTCGAGTAGATATACTTATTAAAAGGAGCCCCCACTGAAACCCAACCCTAATGCGAAATTGAAAACACATTATTTGGGAAAGGAATCAAAATTATTATAAACATTAAAAACTCATTGGGATATTGTGGGCACTGATATATTTGTGTCATTACTGTTTTTTTATAGTTAAAAAAACAATTAGAATCCAGATAATATAGAAATCGATTTTACAATTAAAAAAACAAAAGAAGCGAAACAATAAACGCTGAAAAACACACACAACATACATAAGAATCCGAGTTAAAGATGGATGCCGATAAAAACATTGGAAGTGGAGGGGGACAAGAGACCAAAGTGATCTATCATATTGACGACGAAACGACTCCTTATTTGGTAAAAATTCTGATACCATCGGCACAGGTGACATTAAGAGATTTTAAAATGGTGCTCAATAAACAAAACAACAACTATAAATACTTTTTTAAATCAATGGATGCAGACTTTGGAGTTGTCAAGGAGGAAATAGCGGACGATGCCACAATATTACCATGTTTTAACGGACGCGTTGTGTCTTGGCTAGTGTCGGCTGATGGTACTAATCAGTCAGATAATTGTTCCGACATGCCCAACAGCGAGTGTGGCGAAATACGGCAGACAGTAAGACCAGCTCAGCCACCTCCGCCGCCCCAGAAAATGTGCGGTGGAGGTTTAGGAGTGGGTGGTATTATTGGAACTGGCGGTGTTATGACAAATCCTATGATGCAGCCTCCACCACCACTCACCTATCAATCAGCTTCGGTACTCTCAAGCGACCTAGATTCAACAAGCCTATTTGGAACTGAATCTGAAGTGACTTTTGATCGCGATCTTACGGACTACAGCAGTGTTCAAAGGTTGCAAGTTCGTAAAAAGCCTCAGAGGCGTAAAAAACGCGCTCCAAGCATTTCGCGAACTTCAAGTTATTCCTCAATTACTGACTCGACAATGTCCCTCAACATAATTACGGTTAATATAAATATGGAAGCAGTAAATTTTTTGGGTATATCAATAGTGGGTCAGTCAAATCGTGGAGGAGATGGTGGTATTTACGTAGGCAGTATAATGAAAGGTGGGGCAGTAGCTTTAGATGGACGCATTGAACCCGGAGATATGATTTTACAGGTTAATGATGTTAACTTTGAGAATATGACAAATGATGAAGCTGTTCGTGTTTTACGTGAAGTAGTTCAGAAGCCTGGACCTATAAAGCTGGTTGTGGCCAAGTGTTGGGATCCAAATCCAAAGGGTTATTTTACTATACCACGCACTGAGCCAGTTCGACCCATCGATCCTGGCGCCTGGGTGGCACATACTCAGGCTCTGACTTCACAAGACAGTATTATACACCCCGATATACCAGAGCCAATCAAAGAACGTCTAGATCAAAACAATATTGAGGAGATTGTAAAGGCAATGATTAAACCAGATAGTGGTTTAGAAATTCGTGATCGCATGTGGCTAAAAATCACAATACCAAATGCTTTTATTGGTGCAGATGCCGTTAACTGGGTACTAGAAAACGTGGAAGATGTTCAAGATAGGCGTGAAGCTCGGCGCATTGTCTCGGCTATGTTACGCAACAATTACATTAAGCACACAGTCAATAAATTGACTTTCTCAGAGCAGTGCTACTATGTAGTCAATGACGATCGAAATCCCCTGCAATGCCGCTCAAATTTAAGCCATGCTGATACCGAAAGCATTACCAGTGACATTGGTCCCCTGCCGAACCCCCCAATATATATGCCATATTCAGCCACATATAATCCCAGTCATGGATATCAACCCATTCAGTACGGATTAACGGAACGTCATGGACTATCTTCGGGATCCAGCAGTTCAGATGTTCTTACCAGTAAAGATATTTCAGCGTCTCAAAGCGATATCACATCTGTCATCCACCAAACCAATCAAATGACAATTGGTCACCACCATGGCTCAAACAAATCTTCGGGATCATCTAATCGCGGTGGGGGCGGTAATATTAACAATGAACAGGAGTCGTCTGTTTTTAATTATGTCTTGTAGGACGAGGAGGACTTCCTCTCGGCCAGACGGCAAATGAGAGGACGCAACATAAAGCAGGAACTGCAATGAAATTATTTTTCTCTTAAAACTTTCTTATTATAATGTATTGTGTTTTTTTTTTTTAATTTTAGTTTTTAATTCCTCTTTTTCTTAGCTTTGAAAGTTTTCTACACGATTCTACACAGTAAAATGAAAAAATGCAGAACAGTATACAATATAATTATAATTAAAATATTTATTAGGAAAGTAAATTCAATATAGTATATACATACATACATACATACATATGCACATCGCGTCGTCAGGTTAGCGCCTTCCCTGTGAGCTCTTCTTGTTGTTGGTGTTGTTGCTAATATATTATTTTTTTTGATGTTCTATTCTACTGGTCACTTCGCACAAGAGTAAAAGAGCTATTTTGAAAGAAGCATCGAACTCTAATGACAAAGCCGCAAAAATCAGTGCAAATGTGGCGTAAAAGCGAGCATACCTACTATTCAAAGATTGATAAAAAGGCTCCACACTTAAAACTACTAAAATTACAGAAAAAACTCCTCCACCTGGCACGTAAGGAAATGCGCCTCAATTTTGCCAAATAGCATGTGGTTAAAACTGTATTTCAAACCTACCAAAGTAGGAAATGGTTCCCCACATCACCCACACGATTATAAAGCTGATCCAACTTGTGTTACTCCTTGCTATGATAAGTAGTTATAGACGTCTGAAGCTTACAAATAAAATTTCTTCTCACCCGAAAAGTCAACGTAGCGGCAATCTGAAGTTCAAGCCATGTGTTATTTTGTAAAATTAAGCAGCATTGCCTTGCGTGCCGGGTAGAGAGGGGTTTTTTCTGTAATTTTAGTATTTTTAAGTGTGGCGCATTTGTATCAATCTTTGAATATTAGGTAAGTTCGCTTTAACGCTAACATTTGCCCTAATTTTTTCGGCTGAGTCATTAGAGATCATCGATTCTCTCAAAATTGCGCTTTTACTAGTGTGCGAAAGAACCCTATTAATTACTTCTTTTATTGTTTTTGCCGTTTCCCGACATATTGTGCAAGAATGCCGTTGTAACTTTAAGACTTTTACCGATTGTTTTTCATTATTTCGTTTATTGACAGATTTAAATCCTTGTTAGTTTCAATTTTCTTTTTCACAGAAAGTTATTTTCCTTTACCCGTATTGCAAACAAAAGACTACTCAATCAGCAAATAATTTGGTGTCGATAGGCTTTCTAATCTTTAACTAAAAAGAAATCGCAGGCGCTAACCTGATGATGAGTAGAATGGAACAGCAAAAAGTATTAATATATTAACAACAACAACGAGAGCATATAATAAGCTCATTGAGGAGGCGCTAACCTGAAGATCCGCAGTGTATATACATACATAACATATTAAAAAATCAAAGAAAGCCGAAAAATAAATCATAATTATTATGACATAAAACATTATAGTTTATTATAAAAATAACATTACAGAAAAAAAAAACATTTACATTTAATCTTAAAATACACACATACACTAACACGTAAAAAAATATGAAATATTTTTCTTAAATCTGAAAATTAATAGAATTAAATATGATTTACAACAACGGCATTCATTTGTTAAAATAATTTATCTGGGTTACTGTAAATTTGCATCCCAGGCTTATAAATTAACCGGGTAGCGAAAAAATTATCATATATCTTTATAATACATATTTTAATAAAATTAAAAATAATCATACAATTTAAAACGAAACAAACTTGCATTTAACAAGATCTTTTTGTATCATTGAAATTTACATAAACATACATTATTAATTTAATATTGATAATAAAAAGTAAATTTATAAAATAAAAAAAAAAAGAATTAAGAACCCGATTTATAAAAAAATATTTACCCATATCGTGGTTGATGAATTTAAAATACGCCTTTTATAGATTAATAGATTAAACGAAAGAAGCTCACGTTTTAATCTATTAAATCTATTACCAAACAGTCGCAGGCGTATTTTGAATTCTCCAACCATGGTAAGGGTGATTATATATGCACAAACTAGCATTTAACCCGCTACTTCGTGGACATGTTTATATATATGCCAAACAGCGTTGCCAGAATGAAGATGTTATCTTATTTTTAAAGATTTTTAGACCAAAATAAGATTTGAAGATCTTTTTTCTCAAATTAAGATTTTTTATTTTTAGAAATAAAAATTCTTGACTTTAAATTTGTACAACAAACATAATTTTTTGCAGTTTTTTTAACAGTCAATTTTTAAAACAATGAGGTATTGTATCAGCTTGTTGCCTATTGGTTTTGCACCCATTGTCTAGTATACACAAAAATGCATCATTATTTCTGGGCATACAAAATTTTAAAAATGAATCTTATATAAGCGGTTGTTTATTTTGGGAATATTGATGAAAAAAATTATTTGTAAAAAGAAAACCCGTATTTTTATAAAGTTTAATATATTAAAGCACAAAAAAGTTCATGAATTTAGTACCAAAAGGTAAAACTAATGGAACTTAACCCTAGTATAGTGTTGCCACCAACGAAATGGTAAATTACACATGGATCATGCCACAGAAACAAATTTCGATGAAAAGTGAAATTTAAACCGTATCTGGCTTCTTCAGAAAACGTAAACCAACTGCAATTTCTGTTTGCAAACAAATATCGTCACCTAAAATGCAAAAGGGCGTCACAACTCTTTATTTTTTTTACAGGAGAAGCAAAAAACTTTACAAAATCAATAACAGCAAGGTGTAATTGGCGTTTGAATTTCTTTAATAAACTCGCCATTTTTTATCTAAAATTGTTTGTGAACATAAAGTTAAATAAAACGAACAAAACTCAATCAAAAACCCTTATTTCGAATTTTTGTTGTTAAGCCCTTTTGCACTTTAGGTGACGATATGTAACTTACGTTTCATTTGGGTATGATGAAGGATCAGATGCATCCCTCAAATGTCGTCGACGCAAGTTTTCAACGGAATGTTAATTCAGTCCCTCTGTCGCTAAAACATTGGATATGCCGGACATTTTTATATTATTTACTTATCCAACACAAAAATATTTTTCAAATGTCTCTTTATCTGCTTTTTGTTAACAACAATCGTATCGTTGCTATATTTAATGCAAAAAATAATTATTTATTTTATTTATTATCCTAAATGAATACAATAATTCAAGATAACTAGAAAAGCTATGACTACAGAGGTCTTAAGCTGAGTCTGTTCTTATGATTAGAATTAAGTTACAATTGTGTTAGTAGTGTTAAAATTCCCTTCAAATTTTAAAGATCTTTAATTATTCTTGAAATTTTTAAAAATGTGGTTACCGCTTGTATATTTTCCCGTGATGGGTTGGAAAGATAAGTAATTGGATCATTATTGAAGATTAGATTTCGAATTGAGCTATATTTTGAGCAATATTTTATTATGTGTTCTACTGAAATGGGTTTCGACAGGCAATAAGGGCATATGTTAGAAGTATTGTGATCGAATAAATATCCGTGTGTGCAATATGTGTGGCCAAGTCTTAGTTTCACATATGACCTGCTGTCCAAAGAGCCGTAGTTAAAATCAAGATAATTCCCTACATTCAACTTTGTCCGGTTTATTCTCTTATACCAGTCCGATATTCCAGAGAAAGGATCTTCCCGTCTGGTTAATATCATGTATGTTAAAGTTTGAGGTTAGAAAAAGGGGTGAATTTAGAAAACTTTTGGCAGCTGAATCCGCAAATTCATTTCTCTGTATGTTGCAATGTCCAGGAATCCACAGCAATTTAATGTTAGTGTTCTCGATTAAGGAGTTTCTTATTAGTGTGGAATAATGGTTTGTATTATGTATGTTGCGTATTGCACGCAATGCTGACAGAAAGTCAGAACAAATAATAGTTTCGGTTGTTGTGTTTCCCAAATATTGAATTGCTTCGAATATTGGCACTATCTCTGCTGAGAACACCGTAGAGTATGGAGGCAGTATGGATGTTTTTATAATAGAGTCGGTAGTTGTTACACTATAAGAAATGTTATCATCGCTCTTAGAGCCGTCCGTAAATATAAGTTTACAATTCCCATGCTCGGATATAATTCTATTAAAGCAACGTCTGTATGTGTCGGAAGGTGTTGCAGATTTATGGAATTGAGCTTAAGTTAAATTAATGTTATTATATGGTAGAAGCCAGGGCGATAGGCAGCTGTCAAAGGTTTGCTATGTGGTTTCATTGGTAGGTCTTGTAGTTTTGCAGAGTTAAAGATTCGGCTAATGCGCATTGTATTTTGTTATTATTAGATTTTACTGAAAGTTTAGAGCATATTTTAAATATGGGGGAATCTGAACTATTGAGGATATTTTTTAAAATATTAAATGTTATTATATCTCTGCTCGTTTCAATGGGTGTAACGTCATTGTTCACCAATTTTTCTTTAGTGGGTTCTGAACAATGGATTACAATTTTATTTGTAGATTTGAATATTTGTCCAGGTCAAGTTGTAACTGACCCTGCCATATCCCTCCCCTTTGGTAAAACTACCAAAATGATTATATTTAGGCACGTTAAAATATAACCCCGGAAGAACATTAATTCACATACTACTATAAATTTAGTCCATTTAATCCATTAATTTTTCACAACTCAAAGACAAAATTAGCAATTCATATTAATTTTCAAATTAAGTCAAATATAATTTTTATTTCAAAAAAGTTATTAATATATTTTTTCCCGACCATTAATGAAATAATTTATTTTAATTCATTAAATCTTCAAAAATCATATTTTATAAATGTAAACAAAAAAAAAACGAAAGAGGAAAAAATCAAAAAAACTTACATATATTTATTCCAACGATGATATGTACATATCAGCATCTTCTTTTTGTTTGTTATAACTATGTTATAATATTATAAATTTTCCTCAATATAATTGAACGGAATTAAAGAAAAAATAATTACAGGAAAAACTATATTAATAAAAAAAAAAAAAAATTAAATATTAAACAAAAAAACATAAGCCAATTTGCAAGGTCACTAGTTAGCATATTATAGAAATGTAAGTTGAATTTCCATTAATCTTCTGACATTGGTTGCAACAAATTATGCTTTTATTCTCCTTCTATTGTTTGAGTCTAAATATAAGTTTCTCCATGGAACTTCTTTTTTTTTCCAAATTATGTGTATTCGCCTATTTGATTGCACGAAGTTTGGTTTTTGTAGTATAAGTTAATATAAATTGGGTTTTTACTATTTTTTTTCTAGATTTTACGTTGAAACAAAAGACATCACCTCTAGAATTTGTATTTAGACACTTTAATTAACGTTTATTTAGGTTAGGTTAGGTTAGGTTAAGAAGGGTTATGTGCCCAAGGGCACACTTCCACCCGGAGACCGGTACGGTCCATTGTGAATCCCTTCGATAAAGAGAAAGAATGTAGAAAAGAGAGAAGTAAAGAAAAGAAGTATAGGATGATAGAAAACCAGAAAGTTAGAAAATTAGTAGGTGCTGTGCAAAAACAAATTCCCTCTCTACAGTCCCCTCAACAGAAACAACCGCACTATTTCCCTGACAAACCCTAGTAGATCAGCCGGATTACATCCAGCGATGCACCCCAGTTCGTCGTGAAACCTTTCTCCCAGCCACTTCTGTCTGAGACCCTGTATCCTAGGACAGTGGCATAGTACATGCTCGACTGTCTCCAGCTCCTCTGATTCATCGCATAATCTGCAGAAGTCCGGTATGGTGCTGTCCCATTTTCCCGTAAAGGCCCTAACAGGACAATGACCCGTCAAGAACCCTATAAGCGTTCTAAGACCACCCCTATCCAATCCCAGTAGAACCCTGGTTGCCCCCGCGTCCAATCTGGGCCATAGTGCCCTAGACACCCTGCAATCCACTCTGTCCCCCCAGGATCGGTTAACGTCATCACGGAACTTTTCCCTTATCACACCAAAGTAGTAACATAGGGGAGGCTTTACCCCCATGTCCCTTACCACTAAGTCCATATTCGAACCCGCCCTTGCCAGTTCGTCCGCCACCTCATTTCCATCAACCATGCAGTGTCCGGGTACCCAACACAGCCTTACATTGAATGCCTCCATGAGTTCCCTAAGAGCATTTCTACACCTAGCGACCAGGCGCGATCGCACCGTATAATTTGTCAATGCCCTAAGCGCAGCCTGACTATCGACGTAAATTGTCACCACAGATCCACCCACGATGTGTTCCAGTATCGCCTCCGTCGCCCTCCAGATCGCTAGGATCTCAGCCTGGAAGACACTGCACTCATCGGGGAGTCTGAAAGACCTTTTCACATCGGTGTCCGCAATATATACACCGGCACCAGTGCCGGTTTCCATCTTGGATCCATCCGTAAACACTGCCCACCCCTCAAACAGTCCGTTGGACCCACTCCAATTTTCCCTATCCGGGAAGTCTACCGGTGGTGTTGCACCAAAGTCCAGGGTCATAGTCCTATGATCCGAAATACCCCCAAGAGTATTACCCTGACCAAGCAGACCCATCTCGTACAAAATTCTCGTGTGATCATCCCGCCTAGGCCTAACTAAAGAAGACTCGTAAAGTCTAAGTAAGTTCCTAGCGGCCACACTCCTCACATAATGTTCAATAGGGGACAGATATAGTAGGATGTCCAGCGCTGCCTGCGGAGTACTTCTCCTAGCGCCTGTAATGCCAAGAGATGCACTCCTTTGAACCTTGCTGAGCATCTTCCTATAGCTATCCACTCCCAACGCACCCCACCAGACAGTGCATCCATAGGTAAGTATAGGCCTAACAACCGATGTGTAAATCCAGTTTACCATATCTGGCCTCAGACCCCAGGTCTTACCAATGGAGTTCCTGCATGTGTAGTATGCATTGAGTCCCCTTCTCATCCTCTCCTGAGTATTTCTCTTCCAAGACAGTTTGCAGTCCAGAAAGTTACCCAAATACTTTGCTCCGCCCGATAGCGGTAACTCGACGCCATCTAGCACTGGCCCCCTAAATCCCTCTATCCTATACCTTCTGGTAAATAACACCAGCTCAGTTTTCACAGGGTTAACACCCAGTCCCCTATCCTTTGCCCAAGCCGAGAGTTCGCCCAGCATCACCTGCATAATTTCCCCGATCGTGGACAGAAACTTTCCCCTGACCAGAAGAACTATGTCATCGGCATAGGCAACAATCTTCCTGCCCATGGAATCAAATGATCTAAGAATCCCGTTGACCGCAAGCAACCACAGTAGGGGTGATAGAACCCCCCCTTGTGGTGTCCCCCTGGTAACCCTCCTCCTTATCACATGATCCCCCAGGCTCGAGTTTATAATCCTACTGCCAAGCATGCAGACTATCCACTCCACCAGAAAATCCTCAACTCCCAACTCCAACAACGAATCCCTAATCGCCTCAATCCTAATGTTATTAAAGGCTCCTTCTATATCCAGAAACGCGGCCAGAGTATATTCCCTATGCCCCAGACCGTGCTCAATATAGCCCACCACCTCATGTAACGCGCTCTCAACAGATTTACCCTTCAGGTAAGCATGTTGAGCGTTGCTTATAAGGCGTGTCTCAATATTACTCCTGAGATAGTAATCTATTAGCCTCTCAAGAGTCTTCAACAAGAAAGAAGACAAACTAATAGGTCTAAAATCCCCCGGTTTCGAGTGGCCTGCCTTTCCAGCCTTGGGTATAAAAATCACCCTAACCTCTCTCCACCCTCTAGGCAGATACCTCCTACTGAGGCACTTCTTGAATATATTCACCAGCAGAAATGATGCGTCGTCCGGAATGTTACAAAGCATGGCCGGAAAAATGCCATCCGGACCCGGTGATTTATATGGGTCGAAAGTATTTACCGCCCACACCAGCTTTTCCCTTGTGACCATTTCCTCGACGCAAGCGGAAGCATAATCCGATGTCATGGACATCACGTCCCATTGACCGTCGTCCATACTTCCGGTTTCCCTGCACCCGGGAAAGTGCGTCTCCATAAGTAAGGTTAGGGTCTCAGAGCCAGACTCAGTCCATGAGCCGTCATTCCTTTGGATATAACCAAGGGCCTTAGGGTCCTTGGATAAAATCCGTCGGAATCTTGACAACTCGTTGACATTATCGATGGATGCACAAAATTGCCTCCATGATAGTCGCTTTGCTCTTTTCAGATCCGCCTTATATCTATTGAACTGCACCCTATGATTGTTCCAATCCTCTGGTGCTCTGGTAAGCTTGGCCCTATTAAACAGTCTCCTAACCGTAGACCTTTGAACTTGGAGTTCCCTGGTCCACCATTTGGGCTGTTTACGCCTACCCGGAAATGTAACCGGGCAGGACTGCTCATAGCTTTCCCTTAGAAGATGAGTGAACTTGTTCACCACCCCCTCCAGATCAGTCGGCAGCAAGTCGCCCAAGGCCATTTGCGCCAACCCAATTTGGACTCTTTCCCTAAAGGAGTCCCATTTTGTTCCCCTCGGGTTCCTAAATGGAGCAGCCCCAGGTGGGTCAAAATTCAATGTGAAGGTAATACGACTATGGTCTGAAAATGTACAGTCCGTTGCCACCCTCCAATCAGCAACAAGTTGCTCGTCACGGTTCACTAATGTCAGATCTATCACTGCCTGCCTATCTTTATTTCTGAACGTCGGCGTGTTACCCATATTACAGATAATAAGATTGTTAGTAGTTATAAAATCAAACATTAACTCACCCCTTTTGTTTATATCTGCACTCCCCCATTGGCTATGATGAGCATTGGCATCGCAGCCCAATACAAGGATTGCACCCCTCCTCCTTGCATATGCCGTCAGTTCCCGCACCTCAGTACCAGGTGGGTCTATCGCCTCGTATGGCATATACACCGAAGCCAGTGTAAGAGTGCGCTTACCTTTGGCTTCTCCATTTACTACGGTTAAGTCACCGCACCTGAAAGAATGAGAGATGAGAAAATTCAATTCATTCCTTGCTAATATACACGTTCTTACCTTGTCCTCTGTGGACGGGACAAACAGAGTGTATCCCGCAACTCCTAAACCACAAACCTTATTTTTATTAATCCAAGGTTCTTGGATTAGGGCCACGTCCGTCCGGGTGCTAGTGAGGAAGGTTGCCAGTTCGGCTGAGGCTGCTTCACAATGGTGCAGGTTTATTTGCACCACTAACAGCCTCTTTGGTCCTGTCATGCTTCGGATACCGGAACCTGACGTTACCTAAACCAAACTTAACTACCCCCCCCACCTCCACCAAGAATTCCATGGACTTCCGATCCACTGCGAAGCGGAAGTCCCTGCCGGTATTCTCCTTACACACCAGTGAGGTCACCAGCCTCCATTGGTCGGTAAGAAGCCTATTGTTCTGATTGCCCAATACTGCCAGTATAGTTTCCACCGGGCGTACGGGTGGTGGAATCCATACTGTCACTATGGACCTAATTGGCAAATCGGAGGCTTGTATGACTTCAAACCTTGCCCCCGGGTTAATGTCGCTGCATTTGTCAATTGTAGTCCTTAAGAATTCCAAAGAATTCTTGTTACCACAATTGACAACCTTCACTCCCTTAACCCAGTCCGCACCATTGAAGGATACGTCCTCCTCTTTGCCCTTGAATGTTGCCAGCTCGTCGATAAGCCTAGCCTCCACTAACTGCCATAGCTCGGCACTGATCCTCCCATCCGGATCATTCCGATCAATGACAGCCACTTGCAGTTGACCTTCCAGGCTCGTCGACTTCTTCAATCTTTTATTCGATGAAGAAGGCTGATCATCCCCAGATCTGATCCTCTTAATGGTCTCCTTATTAGAGCCATTAGGAGCTTCAGCCGGGGATGCACCAACCCTCTTCACTGAGCACGATGACTTAGGCACGACTAGTTTAGAAGGCTTGTTCCTGCCCGCACCTTTTCCCCTATTGGCCTCCTTACGAGAGCCACTAGTTGAATCGGACGGAGGATTGCCAGCCTTCTTCACTGTGTCCGCTGCCTTAGCCACTTTGCTTGCCTTCTTGGGTATCGCCCCCTTATCCTCCGCAGCTCGTTCCGAAGACATGAGCGCTTTGGTCATCGGGGCAACCCCACCTTCCTCCATCTCTCCACAGGTTGACGACGCCACCGGCCCTGTACTCTTTTGAGTAGTGACCGGGTCGGCGACCTCATCCACCTGCTTTCTCCAAGGATAGGGCCAACCCAGCACGGTACCGACAGGGCCGTAAATTCTTTCGAATTTGGCGACGCTTTGTCGGTGCCTTCTCAGAAGGTGCCTATCCCTCGCGGAGAACGTTGAAGGATCTCTCTTCGCCATCTTATCCAGATATGCCAGAGAGCTCCTTGTTCCGTTCTGCGCCTTCTCCTCCTTCGTTCGGCTGGAATTTTTAATGTCTCGTGGAGGGGCGCTTGGCCCAACCTCCACGGCGTCCTGCCGAACAAGTTGTGGACAATTTTCTCCCGAGTGTCCCCTCTGATGTCCCCTGGCCTCACAGATAAGAGTGGCAGGCTCTGCAGTCTGACTGTGAGCTGATATGACAATATCGAGCTCCGTGTCAGAGAGCAGAGTCAGCCCCTCTAACCCTTGAGTAGCCCCGGTTTCACCACAGGAGTCACTCGATAGTCCCAGAAGACTATCCACGTGAAGGTCGTTAAGTACCTGTCTCTCCTGTTCGATTATACTCTCATGAACAGTCGAGAGGGTATTCTCCACCTCACAGACCGTGACGTCCGACTGACCCTGGTCAATCCCTTCCGTCGTGTCCTTGTCGTTTGTTTTAGTGTTGTTTTTTGTTTTTAAAAAGGGTGAATTCATTTTGGTTCCCACGAGTTTGCTCGTAAAAAGACGGACCGAACCACGCAGTGACGGCGTGCGTGGACTAGGCAACTAACTTACAACAGCGCTTTGCCCTGACGCTGAGGGGAGCTGTTAACGACTAGTTTCTTTACGCACTAACTAGCCACCCAGGACCTCGGCACTGCTACCAACCACGTTGTCCTTAAAAGTGCATATTTCGCGCCCCAGCCACTGGTAAAGCCCCCACCTTACAAGGGGCGAACCCGCGGGCTGACACGCCGTGATATATGTGCTGATAATGGACCGGAAGTGTGCATTCCACTGCCGCCTCATTATCTTGACAAGATGAGTAACCTTTAGTTGCACACCCCTTCAGTGTTCTCGACCTCTCGCAAGGACGTATTCATCACATACATCATTCCAAGAGATCAGAACCGTAGAGTGCACTTAAGCCTTCGCATCTCGACAAGATAGTTACCCAGGCGAATTACACAACAATATCTAACGTTTCCTCTCCTTTTTCCACCAAAATATTAATTTTTTTTTTTTTGTTTTTTACATAACTTTACTCGTCCAAATATATATCTTTCTATAATTCTTTTGTTTTATTTAACAACGTTCTCTTTTTTACTCTGTTGTGTTGCACCCTCTATTTTCCAAATTTCAATCCCCCTTTTTTCGTTTTTTCATAAAAAATTCAAAATCAAAAACTTCAAATAAATTCTGCCTATCAGATCTACAATTTTTCAAATCGCAAGTAGAATAAATAATTTTCAATCATTCTGAATTTTATTTCAATCAATATACCTCAATTAAATTATTTTCCAAAAATAACAAAGATAACTAGATTACAAAACCAAAACTGAAAAAAAAATAACACAAAATAAAATCTACAACCACCGCAAATTAACCCTAACAAACCAAAACATTTTTAAGTATTAAATAAGAAATAAAAATGTTTTGGGAATATGTGCATAAATGAAAATGTTCCCACGTGTGGCACGACCCACAATCATAGCCGGGCACAATTTAATATTTATTGTCGAATATCCTTCCCATGAAAAACCCCTACAAACTTTCCGTTTAAATCACTTAATCTGTATAAGCAGTTTCCTAATTTAGATTCAATGCGAGCCTTTACATACTTCGGAGCCAATTTGGCATTAAATTGTTTCGAAAAATCGCTTTGCTGAAAATTTTTCCTAAAAACTTCTTGGCCCGGTTCATATCCAATATTTCGGCAACCCCTTAGATTATATGTACGTTCACTTTTCTTGTAAGCTTTTTCCAAATTTTTCATAATGGACGCATTTATAATCTTTGCATGATCCGCATGATTGATGACTTCCAACTCCCCATCGTTAACATTTTCCAAATTCCTGAGAACATTATATGCAGAACCATGCAATATCATATTTCTACCAAATAAAGCAAAATATGGAGACATACCTATTGAAGAATGAACTGAACTGCGCAAAGATTGATTAATATGAAAAATTTTTTCATCCCACGTCATTTGGTTCTCACCTAAGTACGACCGTATAGCAGCTAGTATAGACCTATTTACACGTTCGGACGCGTTACTCTGTGGAGCATATACTCCATTAAATATCTGTCTAATCCCATACGTTTTACACATGTTAGCAAAGTCTTTAGAAGTAAATTGACATCCGTTATCACTGTGAACTGCTTCCGGAACACCAAATACACTGAACACATTATACTGCAAGAATGTTATAATACTATTTGAATCAGCCTTGCGTAGAGGTTGAATAAAGCAAAATTTACTAAAATGATCTAAAACAACAAGCAGATTTGTATTTCCCGTTTTCGAACGCGGATAAGGCCCTAACAAATCAATAAAAATTTTCTGAAATGGTCTCTCGGTGATTGTCTGCTTACCCATTTGTGGTCTTGTTACAAAATTTGGAGATTTTGTAGACTTGCATATTTCACAATTTCCTATAAAACTCCTTACTTGAATAGCCATGTTAGGCCAATAGTACTTTTCACGAAGTCTAAAAAGCGTTTTCGAAATTCCGCCATGCGAAGCCTGTGGAGGATTGTGTGCTGTTTTTATAAGGTCTTCAGTAAGAGAACCTGGTACCCATAGTTTCCATATAACAGTATCAGAAATTTTACTACCTTCAGCAAAACCATTTTTTTTATAAACAAATTTTCCAGAGACTTTCACATCTGGTAAAGATTCGCAATTTTTCTCACAATTTTGCCTAAGAGCTTGATAATCATCACTCTCAAACTCATTACTATTAACATCTACATCTACCATGCACTCAGCAAATTCCTCTATTTCAAATGAACGAGATAGAGCATCAGGAATAATGTTGTCTACACCCTTTCTATGCTCAATTTCGAAATCAAAACCCTGAAGTGAGAGACTCCAGCGAGCTAGGCGACCAGATAAATCTTTTTGGTTCATTAACCACCTTAAACTAGAATGATCCGTAATAACCCTAAATGGTTGTAACTCCAAATAAGGGCGAAATTTTTTTATAGCAGACACTGCAGCCAAACATTCTAATTCAGTAACTGAATAATTTTTCTGTGATTTATTTAATTTTTTCGAGTAGAAATAAATGGGTTTTTCGTTGCCTTCCGTGTCCATTTGACATAAAATAGCACCAATTCCGGAATTAGAAGCGTCACATTGTACTATAAAAGGCTTAGTATAGTCTGGGTGAACCAGAACTGGAGCAGTCGTTAAGGCATGCTTCAAATTTGATATAGCCTCCAAAGCTTCCTCAGTCATTTCAAACTTTTTCCCTTTTCGTATTAAATTGGATATAGGAGAAGCTAAGGAAGAAAAATTGGAAACAAACTTTCGGTAATAATTGGCAACACCAAGAAACTGTCGTACTTCGCGCACAGTTCGAGGAATTTTAAAATTTCGTATAGCTTCAACCTTTTCTTCTGATGTTTTAATAATACCGCCACCAACTACAAATCCTAAATAATTAACTTCCCTCATGCAAAATTTCGATTTGGTAACATTTATCGTCAAACCACTTTCACGTAAACATTCTGCAACCTTTTCCAATAAAATCATATGGTCATCAAATGTTTTCGAAAATATTAGGAGATCGTCCAAGTATACAAAAACCCTTTCCCTCAATTCAGAAGGAATAACCCTATCCATTAATCTCATCATTGTCTGTGGAGCATTGCAAAGACCAAATGGCATAACCTTAAAGTGATAAAGCGGTCTTCCAGCAACAGTAAATGCCGTTTTCTCTTGGCTAGATTCCTCTAAAGGTATTTGCCAAAATGCATCCTTAAGGTCTATCGCACTAATAAAAAATGTATCCTCTAAACGCATTAACAAGCCCTCAATATTTGGAATAGGATATGCATCCCTGATTGTAATCCTATTTAATTCACGACTGTCCAAACAAATTCTTGTCTTATTTGGCTTAATGATTGCAGTTACTGGTGATGACCAAGCACTATAGGTCTCCTCAATGACTCCTAAACTTATCATACGGTCTAGTTCCTCATAAATTATCTTCTGTTTCGCCGGTGAAATAGGATAATGTCTACGTTTGATAGGCTTCGCGTTTCCGGTATGTATTGCATGCTTCAATAATGAAGTTTTTCCTAAACCCAAAATTTCAGATGAAGGACAATTTTTAATTGCTTGCTCAAGCCGTGCATTTTGTAAATCCGTTAATTAATGTTTGTTATTATCAATTTCCCTAACAATTTCATTTATCTCAAATTTTAATGATGAATCTAATCCAAAGAGTTTCCAAAAATTAAATCCTAAATAAAGGTTCTGGGAAAGTCCAGGAGAAATATAAATAGTAATTAATTCGGACCGGCCATTAAATACTATAGGCGTTTCAATTTTACCAATAATGGGCATTGAAGAACCATTTGCTGTTCTAATTTCAGATCTAAAATTAATTATATTCACGGCATGTTTTTGTAAAAATTCAACAGAATTTGAGCCTAAAACTGAAACG
Organism: Pollenia griseotomentosa; assembly: GCA_963931875.1. Taxonomy (NCBI): domain Eukaryota; kingdom Metazoa; phylum Arthropoda; class Insecta; order Diptera; family Polleniidae; genus Pollenia; species Pollenia griseotomentosa. Next base: position 158,163,245 of record OZ007563.1, on the reverse strand, counting down.
GTAACACCACTATCTAACAAACCTTTTACTTTCTCACCAAATAGTTCAACTTCCGCAAAAGGTCTTATATCACCATTTTCACCATTAATAATGGCCCCTTCCACAATCCTGTTTTCATCCCTCAATTCTCTATGTCTCTTTCTGGTCTTCAAAATTTTCGCTGACACTAATTTAGATTCGTTATTTCCTTCACTAAAAATTTTTCCCCTAGTCTTATAATATTGTACCCATCGGTCATGAAAACTGTCCTGTACCTCTGGTGTACGTTTTGTCAAATCTGTATTCAGGGTTTCATCTACCGAACAGAATCCCCGGATTTCCTGTTCTTCTTTGCGTTTCCCTCAGCACAAAAAGGGCAATTTGAAATTACATAATTATCTCTACCACAACGATAGCAAAAAACTCTTCCTGATTTCTTAGTACAATTAAAAGCAAAATGACCTTTTTCCTTACAGTCAAAACAGACAATATCCGAAACTTCTGCTGAATGTTTCCCATGGCTCAGTACCTCAATAACCTCATTGTTACTATCTACTTCTGGGGAAATTTCCTCCACAACATCAATTTCGTTAATTTTTGGTTTAAATAATGCTCTATTTATTCCAAATTCTATTTTTGACACATTCCTTTCAGCACGTCGACATTCCAGAAGAAATTCCGGTAAAGTTTGAGAAGTTGAGTTATGTACAAAAATCAACATTCTGCTTGATATGTTACGTTTCATAATCTCCATTAAATCCCTATCCGATCTTGGACAGCTCATTCTTAAATTTAATTCTAATATATCATTATAAAAGTAGTCAAATGATTCACCACTTTTCTGCAACCTATTCATCATTCGATGTTCCAAGTTATAGTCACTTTCACATGATCTAAACTGAGCTCCTAAAGCAGATTTTAATGTATCCCAAGTAATATTATTGTTTCTTTGAACAAATTGGAAATACCACTTTGCAGCTTGACCCTTTAGTAAGATATACAAATTACTCGCAACTTCCTGCATTGAAATTCCCTGAGAACATGCAATATGTTCAACCCTATGAATAAAGTAATTTACCCGTAGTTCCTTGTCATCCCCTGAAAAATAAGCATTCCATCGATGCATTTCCAAAGGCCTATTTACATTACGTCCTCGATAATCATCGGACGAATTTAAATCGCTCCTTTTCCTGCTATTATTTTGGTTTTTACCACTTTCTGTATTTATATTACCCTCTAACACCAACTGGGAAATAGTCTCATTCATTCTCACATACAAATTTTCCTCCAAGCTAGATACAAGGCCCAAAACTTGATCATAAACTGCATCAGAAATCATATCCCTAATTTTTCCTAAAGAAAGATCATCTGATGACCTTACTTTAACTTCCGTATCTTTTAGTAAACTCTCATCTATATGTCTAACTGTTGCATTCAGATCAGTTTCACTAACAACACGACCTGATCTCTCTTCTACACTAATAACTTTCCCCATATTCTCCAAGGATTTAGCAAAATTCCTAGTAGTTACCCTATCTCTTAGTTATAAATATTCACACTAGTAGAACAAAATTAAACTATGGAAAATAATAAAAGAAATTCAAGGAAGCAATCTATAAAATATTAAAATAATTAAATCAACACAAACAACAAAAGTTTTGATCAATTCATAAAAGTTTTGAGTCGTGAAAAATCTTAGGTTTAAAATGGAGAACAGCAAAAAAAAAATATGGACAATATTCAAATCACAAATAGAACTTCAAATTCATTACATCTTCATTAAATATAGACGGATAATAAAATGAAATTCTTCAAAAACTTCACAACTCTTATATGGTTTAGATACATACCAAATGATGAAGTAAAGAAAAAGGGGAAAAAAATCTAATTATATTTTCCATTTCAACGTACAATTATTAATCAAAAAATTGACAACTAAGTTACATTAAAACCAAAATACTATGTTCCCGTTGGGCGCCATTTGTAACGTCATTGTTCACCAATTTTTCTTTAGTGGGTTCTGAACAATGGATTACAATTTTATTTGTAGATTTGAATATTTGTCCAGGTCAAGTTGTAACTGACCCTGCCATATCCCTCCCCTTTGGTAAAACTACCACCATGATTATATTTAGGCACGTTAAAATATAATCCCGGAAGAACATTAATTCACATACTACTATAAATTTAGTCCATTTAATCCATTAATTTTTCACAACTCAAATAAAGACAAAATTAGCAATTCATATTAATTTTCAAATTAAGTCAAATATAATTTTTATTTCAAAAAAGTTATTAATATATTTTTTCCCGACCATTAATGAAATAATTTATTTTAATTAATTAAATCTTCAAATATCATATTTTATAAATGTAAACAAAAAAAAAAAACGAAAGAGGAAAAAATCAAAAAAAATTACATATATTTATTCCAACGATGATATGTACATATCAGCATCTTCTTTTTGTTTGTTATTTTTTTTTTTTTTTTTTTTTTCATTATTTTTTATTGAATCTTCATATATTAAATATGAACTAACAATAATTAATCAAATCTTAACCTAATACGTTATTTTATGTCCTGCCAGTGCCAGACAAAAATTTTCTTCATCACGGGTTCTGTTCACTTATATAGGTGTTTATCGCTCATCTAATTGGGTAAGTGCTGCAGTGTCTCTTCTTCTTAAGCGAGTGTGGCCACCATGGTTTAAAATATTTCGAGCTAGTGGATTTGGGTGTTGTTCAAGCCTTTTTAAATATTTTACTGCATATTTTGTAATCATAGTTTTTACTAAAGGAACATTGAGATCCTTGTGAATATTTGAGTTTTTAACATACCAAGGGGCAGCTGTGATTATTCGAAGAAGTTTATTTTGGCGCCTTTGAATTTTTTCGATATTAGAGGCCGAGGCAGTGCCCCATAGTTGAATACCGTAGCACCAGATTGGCTTTAAGATGGAGTTGTATAGTAAAAGTTTGCAGTCGAGACTTAGGACAGAGTTTCTTCCAATAAGCCAATGAATTTGGATGGCTTTTAGTTTCATTTGAGATAATTTTGCCTCTATATGGCTTTTCCACGTTAAACGGCGATCTAGATGAATACCGAGGTATTTTACATGCGAATTTTGAGGCACTAAATGATTATTGATTTTAATAGGGGGGCATGTTTCCCGACGCAAGGTAAATGTTACATGTACGCATTTTTGCTCATTGACCTTTATCCTCCATTGCTTCAGCCACAGTTCGAGTTGAAATATATGATCCTGTAGGTATCGAGATGCTTCTTGACTGTTTTCGTGCACGCTTAGAAAAGCTGTGTCATCAGCAAATGTTGAAGTTTGGGTGTAGTTGTTTATTGGCATATCCGAAGTATATATTAAGTATAAAAGTGGGCCTAGGATGCTTCCCTGAGGGACTCCAGCTTCAATTGGTTGAGGAGAGCTTAAATAATCACCTTCTTTAATAATAAACTTTCGGCCGACTAAGTAGCTTTCTAACAGCTTGTGTGTGTTTACTGGTAAGTTTAGCTTCAATTTATGTAATAAGCCTTCATGCCAGACTTTGTCAAAAGCTTGAGAAACATCGATGAAGAGAGCGGAACAATATTTTCTTTCTTCAAAGGCTTTTCTTATTGCGTTTACTATACGATGGGTTTGCTCAATTGTGCTGTGTTCTCTTCTAAAGCCGAATTGGTGGTTAGGAATACATCTGTTTTCATTTAGAATTGGGGTTAATTTTGACGCTAACAGCTTCTCAAACAGCTTTGATATATTTGAAAGTAAACTTATAGGCCTATATGACTCAACTTTTGTGTGATCCTTTCCTGGTTTAGGTATCATGATGACTAAGGAAACCTTCCACTTTTGAGGATAGTATTCCAGGCGTAAAATAGCATTAAAAATTAAAAGAATAATTCTCCTTGCTATGCTGGGTAGCTCCAAAAGCATTTTGTTGCTGATTTTATCAAAACCAGGAGCCTTTTTGGGGTTTAAATCACAAATAGCCTTTTCGATTTCTCTTATCTCAAATCTTAGGGGAACAGCTGCTCTAGCAGCAACAGGTGGTAACTCGACCGCCATATCGTGAGATATGTTTGGGGTAAATACGTGTTTTAAATGATTAACAAACAGATTTCCTTTTTCAACATCATTTCTTGCCCAACTTCCATTCAAGTTTCTTAATGGCGGATTAGCGACAACTGGCCTTTTGAGATTTCTAGCTGCACGCCATAATGAGTAGTCTGATTGTGGAGTTGCATCAAGTTCCTTAAGATATTTTTCCAGAGAAGCCGTTTTCTGAGTCTGCAGTAACTTTCTCAGCCTTTTTGTACAGTCTTTTAGTAAGGACTTAAGTTGAGGGGATCTGTGCAATTGCCACTCTCTACGAGCTCTCCTTTTTTCAGACAAGAGACGCTCGACATCTGGGGAATATATTTTATTATTTTTGGTTTTTTTGGGGGCAATGCTGGAATGTTGAACAGCTAGTTTTAGAAAACTGTCAAAATTGACAATAGAACGATCTATATACTCCGGTGTGCTAAGCGGAATATTTTCTGTGCAATGGGTACTGAGATATTTTTTATATTTTATCCAATTTATATGTGTAGCTGACGTCGCTATGTGACCAGAGGGAGATTCAATTCTATTGGTGTTTTTTATAGTAACAATTGTAGGTGTGTGATCAGAGGATAATTCTATGGAAGCTTCAACGTAAATCATTTCTGTGGGGATGTTTTTAACCACGCCAAAATCGATGACATCTGGAATTTTTTGCGGATCAGCAGGCCAATATGTTGGTTGGCCGCTCGCGACAACATTTAAATTCATTTTAGAGATTGTATTAAACAGAACACGACCCTTTGGTGTTATAAGTCGTGACCCCCAGAAGGTATGTTTTGCGTTGTAATCGCCAGCAGCCAGGAAACAGGGCCCCAGTGACTTATAATATTTGTAATATTGGCTTTCTGATATTGCAAATCTAGGTGGTGAATATAGAGATGAAATAACTATGCTTCGATTTAGCTCTTCGACACAAATGTTCGTAGCTTGGAGATAATCTTCACAATGATCACACATTGGGTAGTGTTTAATTCGGTTTTTTATTAATATAGCAGAACCTCCACAAGCTCTATCTCGAGGGTCTTTGGTATCATATAGAGTATAACCATTAATTTTAAACGTATTTCTTGAGGTCAAATGAGTTTCAGAAACCATCATGACATCAATTTGTTTATTTTTAAGAAAGTATTCTAATTCATTTTTATGTTGGCGGATGCCGTTTGCGTTCCAAAAACAAATTTTTAAACAGTTCATGGCTTGTTAAGAATAGCTTGCAATAACATCGATTGTTTGTTATAACTATGTTATAATATTATAAATTTTCCTCAATATAATTGAACGTAATTAAAGAAAAAATAATTACAGGAAAAACTATATTAATAAAAAAAAAAAAAAATAAATATTAAACAAAAAAACATAAGCCAATTTGCAAGGTCACTAGTTAGCATATTATAGAAATGTTAGTTGAATTTCCATTAATCTTCTGACATTGGTTGCAACAAATTATGCTTTTATTCTCCTTCTATTGTTTGAGTCTAAATATAAGTTTCTCCATGGAACTTCTTTTTTTTTCCAAATTATGTGTATTCGCCTATTAGTTTGCACCAAGTTTGGTTTTTGTAGTATAAGTTAATATAAATTGGGTTTTTACTATTTTTTTTCTAGATTTTACGTTGAAACAAAAGACATCACCTCTAGAATTTGTATTTAGACACTTTAATTAACGTTTATTTAATTACACAACAATATCTAACGTTTCCTCTCCTTTTTCCACCAAAATATTAGTTTTTTTTTTTTTGTTTTTTACATAACTTTACTCGTCCAAATATATATCTTTCTATAATTCTTTTGTTTTATTTAACAACGTTCTCTTTTTTACTCTGTTGTGTTGCACCCTCTATTTTCCAAATTTCAATCCCCCTTTTTTCGTTTTTTCATAAAAAATTCAAAATCAAAAACTTCAAATAAATTCTGCCTATCAGATCTACAATTTTTCAAATCGCAAGTAGAATAAATAATTTTCAATCATTCTGAATTTTATTTCAATCAATATACCTCAATTAAATTATTTTCCAAAAATAACAAAGATAACTAGATTACAAAACCAAAACTGGAAAAAAATAACATAAAATAAAATCTACAACCACCGCAAATTAACCCTAACATGGGATTGATGCCTGCTTCGAACAGCATGTTGTGCATTGGTGTAGATCTTAAAGCTTTAAAAGTTATTCTTAGGGCAGAGTTTAGTATAATTTTAACCTTTCTAAGAGTCGTTTTAGGAGAAAAACCGTATAAATAAATGCCGTAGTAAATTTTAGATAAGATCATGGATTTAATAACAGATATTAGGGAGTATAGGTTACACTGAAATTTGCTGTTTGATAAGCATTTTATTATGTTCAATCTTTGATTTAGGTTTTGTAATATGTTGAATTTGTCCATTCCAATTGTATTTATTATTAAATATTACGCCTAATATCCTAAGCGATGAACATTCGTTTAAGACAATAGAGTCCGTGCAAACTTTTGGTTTACACAATTTTTTCCTACATATGTGAAGATGTTTGCTTTTTTCGAGAGATAATTAAGCATTTGGTGTGATCTTCAACTACCGAAAACACACCGAGAAAAACAAAAACGGTATGACTTTCAGAACACCACAAAATCACGCTCGTGATTTCAAAAACACGTGATTTGAAATCACGTGACTTCCAGAACAGGCCCGATAACCTATAGGAATAACATAAACAATATTGTACAATGTTGCCGACACATTTCACTTTATTTTTGTTGTGCAATAAAAATCAAGTCTTTTGATTGTTGCCAATGTATTGTGCCACCTTCGAATATCACATACACATTAGCGATATAATTGTACAATACGTAAAATTCAACAATTTTGTTGCAAGTGTATGAGCCGCTTTATAGGTTCATATTCAGTCAGTATCCTGCACCTATAATTCTATGTTTCTAAGTTCAACATTATACAAAAATTAAAAAGTACCACATGTAGAACACAAAAGTAAAAATTTTATTTCCCGCATTTCCCCTTTTTTATATTTTTTTCTTTCTCCATATTGAAGTACCAAAAATTTCAATATTGTAGTGGGAGCCCACAATTATGTAAATACGTATGTAAATATATGGGAATTTCCATGTCATCGTACGTGAAATTTGTACGCCTTCAGAGAGATAGAAATTTTGCAAAAATAGTATTAACTGGAAATTTTTTTATCATTATGTTTCATTTAGAGGGTACTATATATGAAAAAATTATAAATTAAAATAAATTCGAAACCTTGTTGTCCAAAATATCGAGCAAAGTAAGTGCATATCGTACGTGACATAAAACGGAAGTGATTTTGGGGTGAATGTAAAAAAATACGAAAATTGTGGGAGGTTTTTCTTCTTTTTTTAATTTTTTACATTAAACCACATATTTTTTTGGATGGTTTTATATGAAAAAACTGTAATATCGTTCGTGACATACCGTACGCGACAGATTTTTCTCTTATAGTATTTACAAGGCATGAAATATATTGTTTGTTAGCATTTGTAAATTAAAACTTAAAACAAGTAAAATAATATGAGGTTAAGAATTATATAAAAGTAATTTGTGCTAAAAATATTATTTATTTATCTCCATCTATATGAGATTTGTTTGCCCCTAGCCGATTTAAGGAAGGTGGTTTATATGGGACCGGTGGTTAATTTTTGGACCTACCCGCACAACACTTTGTCATGACATAGTAGCTATCGCAAAAGTCATTGTCGCCAATTTTTATGAAAATACCAACATTTATCAGGAAGTTATGGCATTAAAAGCTTTTTTCGGGAGTAGCACTTCTATGTGAGCTATGGTCAAATATGGACCGATTCCAAAAAAATTTTGTAAAATGATTTTGGTTGTAATAAAATAAGGTTTGACCAAATTTAAGTACTTACAATATCGTACGTGACGAGCTTTAAAAGCTTATAAAATTTTGATTATACCAATGTAAAAAAAAATTCCGATCAATATTTTTTTGCAGCAAATATCTTGCTTTTAACGTTTTTTTTTTTGAAACACCTAAGCAAGGCGATTTCATGTACAGGGTGTTGGCCAGGGATGCCAAACGGGATCGATTTAAACAAATCCGGGGATTTTCGAGATCCTGGAATTTTTCGGGATCAATTTGTTCCTTAAATATACAACTAAAGACTGTAGATTTATAAAGATATTGCACGACCATACAAAGTTAATACATTTGTCTGTCTATATTAATTTTTCTGGTGGATTTAGGCGCTAAATCCACTTGTGAGAGTAAATTACAGTCTTTATTATTACTCTCAGAGAACTTTTCTCACTTATCAGCGAATATGTATGTGCACACGCGTGTGTGTGTGTATGTGTATACATTGCATATAAAAAATAAAAACAAACTAAAAGAAGTCTCGTTTTCTCGTTGAAAACACATTTAAATAATAAAAGATGTTTTGTTTGCATCCCTTTTATGTGCAAATAACCTACGTTAAGCCAAATGTGACAGATTTTAATTGTAGGGCAATAATATGTGTTTTATTGTTGTACAGATGAAATTATATCGATTCGCACCGAAGTTCAAATGCTGTTATTGTCTAAATTTAAACAATTGTAGGCATATAAAAAATAATTTTTCTGAAAGAATAAACTGCTTTGTTCATAAAAGATATTTTATGTTTTCTAAAGCGACATGGCCACACATTAACATGCCTTATCAAACTCACAATTTTGTAATTGTGTTAGTAATAAAAAGTTTGTTTGTAAAACTCTTATAAAGGTCTGCAAAAATATTTTTACAAGATAAAGCAATTAAAATAATAAAATCTTTATTGTTGAGTACTGCGTAAATTATACCAAAATTTATATATGTATGTATATTCTTTTTGCTTTGCGGAGAATAACGTATGTACATTAGGGCTTTACCTTTTTACACTATTTGCGAATATCAAAAACGGCTTAGTATTATCGTGTAGAACATTAAAAGTTATTAATAACAAATTAGATCATTTTTTCGGATTCTTAAAAAAGTTCACGCAGGGATCGGGTTGAAGTTTGAAAACAACCATTTTATCTCACGGAAATATTAAAAAATATACGCCTGATATTTGTATATATTGCTATACGTATCACTTAAATGCTATTTTGGAATTTATCCACTGCTTAACATTTAAAAATTTTCCTACGGTTTACAATTCATCGCGGTTCAAAATTTTTTGGAAGGTTTTAGAAATTTGTTTCCCTGCGTGAGGTTTTTTCGCAAAACGACGGGAGACATGTGTTTTCATTACAAAAACATTCTTGGCGACTCCGTGGTACTATGCCAAAAATTTGTTTGTTTTCTAATGTACATACATATAAGCATAGGATTGAGATGTTGATTATGGAGATGTGATTTACTAAACCTTTTATTATTACGGAAGCATTACACATGGAAAAAAATTTAAATACCTACAAATTATTGATTAACATCGATTTATAAAAAGTTAAAATGTTTAACCATTACACTTGTGAAGAGCTCATAAGTAAAATTAATATATATGTAGGGTAGGATATAGCTAGATTTTTTTTCATTGTATGGGACTCCGGTATTATACCACATTTATAGATAAGTCAACGAAATAAACTGCAATTAAATTACAGATGTTAATCCTTCTAGGGATAAAAATATGTTGCCAAACATATATCTTATATATAAATATGGAAGCAACTTTTTTCAAGTTGATGTTTAAGTATCTTATCGTCCACCGATTTTAATGAAACTTATATCGTTTTAAAGGTATTTTTGTGTAGATATGCACAAAATAATTTTGCAGACACACGTACAAAGATGTACGTTCTTTTAAAATGTGTACGTTTTTGTTGTATAACGCACAGGTTCTCTCGAAAGTAAATTTCAAGTGGTCAAATTTCCACCACCAGGCGATCGAGTGCACAGTTGATTAGAAAAATTAAACTTTTCATTTCTTAGTTCTTTGATACGGTTTGTAACTTCAAAAAAAAACTTAGGTTAATGTTGATATAATGCTTATAATTTGCTTTACTTTTGATTGTTCTAGTCGCTGATAGATGGAAAATATGTTAAATGTGCTTATATCACTAAATGGACTATAACGTAAATACTTTCTATTAAACTTCCATATGGCGCAAAAATAAAGATTAAAAGGACTATATCGCTACTGTGCCTAAAACGGAAATGACTATAATTGAAAAGTACTGTATAAAATAATGAAAAATTTAGGAAAATATATACCATAACATATTTTTTTTTGCAGGATGCTCTATAGGTATTCATTTTATTTTTTAAATTCGTAAAATTTTTTAAGCGTTTTTATTTGACTTTTTCAATTAAAATTGTGTGTGTTGTTTTAAAGATTCCACTAGACCCCATTAAAATTTAATTCACCTCAGAAGTGTCCACATTTTACTTACAATAGTATTTTCCTATCGTCTCACACACTCCCTAAGAATAAACACTCGTTTTATACATACAATACACTTATAATAAGTACATTGTCTAAAAAATTGAATTATAGTTCGGTGCAAACCGATATAGTTTCAGTTTTACAACAATAAAACACATATTCTTACCCTACAATTACACAATCGGTCGCATTGTCTCTTACGTAGGTTATTTGCACAATAATTGCTTGAAAACAAAACGAAATCAATTAAAAAAACAACAAAAACCAGTTTCAACGAAAAAAAACACATACACACACACTTTGGCTGGCAAAAACAGTAAGTGTGATATTTACACAGGACTTTGCACCTATTATTTTGTGTTTCTAAGTTCAATATTATAGAAAATTCAAAAAGTACCACTCCTATAAAGCGGCCAATACACTTGCAATATTATTGTATATGATAGTCGTCATATTATTTCCATTTTGTCCTATATAATGCAATAAGTCCCACAATGTTTTCATTTATTCAATAAAAAGGTGAATTTAACCTATAGGAATAAAATAAACAGCATTGTACAATGTTGCCAACACATTTGACTTTCTTTTCGCTGTGCAATAAAAATCAAAACTCTTTTGATTGTTGCCAATATATTGTGCCATCATCGAATACCACATACACATTGGCGATATAATTGTACAATACGTAAAATTGAACAATTTTATTGCAAGTGTATGAGCTGCTTAACACAAAAGCAAATGAAAGTAAGTTAATTTCCCGTATTATCCGTTTTGATACTTGTTTAACCCCATTTATGTATGAAACATTTCAGTGTTGTGGTGGAAGCCCATAATTAAGTACGAATATGCCAATGAATGGAGACAAATATTTTGTAAAAAGGATCACATGACCTTGCATGTTAAATTTTATGTTTCTAGGTCCAAAACTAACGGAAATTCAAAAAGTACCGATTAATGAACAAAAAAGTACCTAAAAGACCTCTTTCAGGTTCTTATCCACTCAGGACCTTGCATGTTTAATTTTATGTTTCTAGGTCCAATATTAACGGAAATTAAAAAAGTACCAATCAAAGAATAAAAAAGTACCAAAAAGTTCCCTCTTATAAATTCTTATCCACTCAGTAGCCCGTTTCTGTATTTCTCGCATCGTAAAATTTTCCGACTGAAACCAGTGAATCGGGACAGAAACAGTGAAATATGAAACAAAAAATGGGTTTTCTCACACAAGTGTTTCTGTATCTTTTTTTTGCGAGAATTATCTGTCATTTAAATAATTTTCCAGCAATTATTGGAAGGATGCGAGAAAAAGTGTTTCTATAACAATATTTTGCGAAAAGTTTTTTTCAAGAACTGTCAAAATAAGTCACATTTGAAATTGGTGGCGAGAAAAACAAAATGTAGATATTTTGAATTTAAAATATGTTTATATACTATTTTTTTTAAATAAATAAAAAAATAGAAGGAATATAAATGATAAATGCATAATTTATATGATGAAAATTAACAAAAAACAATTGTTATATTTTGTTAGTTTAAATTTTTGTTAGCCTTTTCTTGTTTTGGTTTTAATCAGTGCTGCCAGATAAATTTGTGTCAAAATCGTCAATTTCCTGAGAAAAAAATAAAAAAGATCGTCTTTTTTGTTTTAAAAATCGTGCAATTTAAAATCAATTTTAAACAAATTTGTTTCGACTTTTATTAAAAAATAATCAAACAAAAACATAGTTAAAGTTCATGGGTATTTAATAATTGAGATATAAATCTTTAATTTACCTATTCCTATAATCTTTTTCTTTTTTACCTGAAATAGACTTAGTAGAATACCTTGTAGTTAAAATTAAAAAAATCGGTTCATAAATAAACGGGTTAAAGACCCAGTAAAATCTTCGCCTACAAAATAATATGTTAAGTAATCAGAAACACATAAAAGCACTACATACAATTCTACTGAAAAACGAATGAATTTTACAAGGGTTGTGCCAAAAAGAACAAATTCAAAAGTAAGTCATTTTTTTATCTTAATACATCCAGAAAAAAGTAGTTATCGAAGTTCTTATGGAAGAAAGCTACTTAATAACGAGTGAAAGAAGCTATCCATTTTGAAAAAGGAATAATGGTTTTGGCACAAAAGTGTAAATATGTATAAGATAAGAATATCAAATATCAATCATATTTTGTATATGTATATAAGAAGTATTAAATGTTCAAATTAAGCCAGGTCGGTCCATTACTTTCCACATTATACACAGCTAGATACCTATTTGTAGAAATTACGGGCATAAGGGGCTTATAGTGTAAAACGCAACGCCAACAATTTCATTAAAAGCAAAAATAAAATAAGAAATATTTTATAAATTTGTTGTTGCTTTCTACAGACATTCATATTATTATTTATTTTTTTTTCAATTTTCAACGCCACAAAATAGAAGTGATGAAATTTAAAAATTCAAGATGAATTTCTATAGAAAGTAACAACAAAATTATAAAATATTTTTGATTTTGTTTTTGCTTTCGTCACTTTTTTAGAAAAAATCATCAAAACGTCACTTTGTTAATATCGGAACAAAAAATCGTCAAGATGACGATAACTCGTCAAATCTGGCAGCCCTGTTTTTATTATATTTATTTCTTTTGTTGACGTTTCGCTTTTATTTGACACTTAAGTACTGGAAATATTCCAGTATAAACAGAATTTGTTGTGTCTGTTTTCGCATTCAAATACAGAAACACTTTTATCTCATAAATCGAGAAACGATGGAATTTTTTGTTTCACACTTCATGTAAGAAATTTTACGATGCGAGAAATACAGAAACGAGCTACAGGGCATTGCATGTTGAATCTTATGTTTTAAGGTCCAAAATTAACGACAATAAAAAAATACCAGTTGCAGAAACAAAAAGCTAAAGAAAAACATAAATTTCCCGTATCTCCTTTTTGGTACTTCTTTTTCCCCCTATTAGTTATCAAAAATTTCAGTATTGCAGTGAGAGCTCATAATTAAGTACGAATATGTCAATGAATGGAGAAAAATGTTTTGTATTAAAAAGTACCAAAAATAGTTACGATTTTTACCCATTAAATGTTCGAAATTCGAAAAAGTACCAAATTAATATTCGTATTTTTTTGATAAGCTTCGAATGTTGTATAAACTTTGTTCCTATGTTGATTGGCTCGAAAGAAAGATGGGGTGCCAAAAAAGTACCAAAATTAAGGTTTTACCCGTTTGCTTCCTAATAGGACCAAATTTAAAAAAGTACCAGACACCTGTCCGCTTATTTTTCTAAAGAACAACGGTAACTATTACGTTTTTACCCTTTTTTACCCCCTAAACATTCGAATTTCCAAAAATCCCGACTTAGTGGATCGATTTAGGGAGTCACCTTTCTCTGCTCCAAATGTCAAGTTTTTAGCTACAGGAGTTTAGGCTGTGCGATGATGAATTAGTGAGTCAGTCATTCAGTAACGTTACAATTTTATATATATATATATATATATATATATAGATAGATAGATAGATGAAGAAAAATTTTGTGAAAAAATAACAAAATTTGGAACGATTTTCAATTTAAATTCAATTTGAATTCAAAAAATCCAAATCTGTTTTGTATTTTTTAAGATAAGGTACGAATGTGATATAATTTGTATTTACCCTTTTACTCCACAAAAAGGCCATCCTTCAAAAAAGTACCAAACACCAGTCTGTTAATTTTTTTAATTTTGTATCTCTTTTAGTTTAGGAGATATGAGGTTAGCGAATTTTTCTAATGAACAACAATAAATGTTAATGTTTTCCTTTAGCTTAGGAGGTATGAGGCTAGCAGGATCGATTTAGCGAGAGGACAGACCCCGGTCCTAATGTCAACCTTTTAGCTTTAGACGTTTAGGATCTGCAATGAAAGATAAAAAGATGGAGAAAAAAATCTTTTGTAAAAAGTAACAAACATATGTTGGTACAATTTTGACCCCTTAAACGTTCGAATTTCAATAAAGTACCAAATATGCATTTGTATTTTTTAGATAAGTTACAAATGTTATATAATTTTTATTTCTATGTGTATTGATTTAAAAGCTAGATGGTGGAAAAAATACCCAAAATACAGGTTTTACCCGTTTGCTACCTAAAACGGCCGAATTGCGTAAAAGTACCAGCCAGCTATTAGCTTTTTTTTATTTAATGCACAAAAATTAATATTAAATTAGATAAAAGTACCAGTTTATTTAAAACAATTACCAGTTAGAGAACGAAAAAGAACCAAAATATCCTTTTTACAGATTTTCATTCACTCAGGAACTTGCATGTTTAATTTTATGTTTCTAGGTCCAACAAATACGGAAATTGAAAAGGTACCAGTTAAAGAACAAAATAGTTCCAAAAACCCTCTTGCAGATTCTCATTCACTTAGAACCTTGCATGTTTAATTTTATCTTTCTATGTCCAATACTAACGAAAATTCAAAAAGTACCAGTTAGTGAATAAAAAAGTACCAAAAATTTCCCTCCTATAGATTCTCAACCACTCAGGAGATTACATGTTGAATTTTATTACTCTAGGTTCAATATTAACGTAAATTCAAAAAATTCCAGTTAATGAACAAAAAACAGTACCAAAATGCCCTCTTACAGATTCCTATTCACTCAGGATCTTGCATGTTTAATTTTATGTTTCTAAGTCCAATAAAAACGGATATTCAAAAAGTACCAGTTAAAGAACAACAAAGTACTAAAAAGCCTATCTTACAGATTCTCATTCACTCAGGACCTTGCATGTTTAATTTTATCTTTCTAAGTCCAATACTAACGGAAATTTTAAAAGTACCAGTATATAAATAAAAGAAGTACCAAAAAGTTCCCTCTTATAGATTCTCATCCACTCAGGACATTGCATGTTGAACTTTATGATTCTATGTGCAATATTAACGGCAATTCAAAAATTACCAGTTAAAGAACAAAAAATGCCAAAAAGCCCTCTTACAGATTCAAATTCTCTCCGGACCTTTTATGTTTAATATTATGTTTCTAGGTCCAATACTAACGGAAATTCAAAAAGTAACAGTTAATGAACAAAAAAGTACCAAAAATCCCTCTTACAGATTCTCATTCACTCAGTACCTTCCATGTTTAATTTTATGTTTCTAGGTCCAATATTAACGGAAATTAAAAAAGTACCAGCCAAAGAACAAAAAAGTACCCAAAACTTCCCTCTTTTAGATTCCTATCCACTCATTACACATATTGAATTTTATATTTCTAGGTCCAATAATAACGGAACTTCAAAAAGTACCAGTTAATGAACAAAAAAGTACCAAAAGCTTCCCTCTTATAGATTCTTATCCACTCAGGACATTGCATCTTGAATTTTATGTTTTTAGGTCCCAGTATTGGACGGAAATTATACCAAAAATACCAGTTGTAGAACCAAAAAGCTAAAGAAAAATATCAAATTTCCCGTATTTCCCCTTTTTAGTACTATTTTACCCCCATTAAAGTATAAAAAATTTCAGTATTGTAGTGGGAGTCAATAATTTAGTACGAATATGTCAATGAATGGACCACATGACCTTGCATGTTGAATTTTATGTTTCTAGATCAGTGGTGATCAAAATTGAAATGCTTTTGTATTGGTGAGAAAATGAGACAAATTTAGAAATACAGTACAACAAAAAAGTAAACGAAAAGATTATTATAAAAATGTAATCGTAAAAATTGTTTTGGTTTAAAAAATCTGTTTAATACTTCAATACACAATTAATTTGCTATTTGGTAAAACAAAATATATTTCCTTATGTTTTAAAGGTAAAAAAAACAAACAATTTTCTTTTTATTTTATTAATATACAAATATATGTATAGATATGATATAGAAAAATATGAAGAATTCAAATTAACTGCGCATAATAAATGTCTAAAATTTTGTTAAAGGACAGTTTGAACAATTGTCAAATATAACATGATTTAGTTCTTGTGAGAAAAATAAAATATTTTCGTAATGGTACGAACATTTTTTTACGCACTATTTTTTAAAATCAACAAAAGCATCCGCCAAGGCGAATTCATAAAGGTGACATTTTCGAGTCATCTGTTTATTGTTTATTTTTTGTGTGTATACTAAATGTCAAGTTTGTTTACGTTTTGTGAAAAAATTAATTCAAATTTAAAATTCAATGGAAAAAAAACTTGTTTAAATTTTGTAAAATAAAAAAAGTGAATATAAAATAAAAACACAAGAAATTAAAAATGCGTAAGGAATAAGTGGAGCCACAATTAATTTGCAATAGAGGAACAAGATTTACTTTCTAAAGCAATTGTGTATACATATTTAATAAACAAAAAAATTTCCTTTTTTATATTTTCGACATTCACTCTAACTTTTTACAAAAACAAAATACATAGTATTTTTCAATAAAAAGGGATAGCTAGAATATCTCTATCTCATGATGCGGTCACCTTTATGAATTCGCCTTGGCATCCGCCAAGCATGTGCACTATTTGCCGTCTGAAAGACAACTGAATTAAAAGAGCATAACAAAGTGATGGGTGGAGCCAAAAAGCAATTGCTCTATGAAATGATCACCACTGTTCTAGATCCAATACTAACGGAAATTAAAAAAGCACCAGCTAAAGAACAAAAAAGTACCAAAAACTTCCCTCTTATAGATTTCTATCCACTCATTACATTGCATATTAAATTTTATGTTTCTAGTTCCAATAATAACGGAAATTCAAAAAGTACCAGTTAAAGAACAAAAAAGTACCGAAAAGCGATTTTACAGATTCTCATTCACTCAGGACCTTGCATGTTTAATTTTATCTTTCTAGGTCTAATAACAACGGAAATTTAGAAAGTACCAGTCAAAGAATAAAAAATAACAAGAAGTTCACTCTTATAGATTTTCATCCTAGGTGCATTACTAACGGAAATTCAAAAAGTACCAGTTGAAGAACAAAAAAGTACCAAAAAGTTCCATCATAGATTCCTATCCACTCAGGGCATTGCATCTTGAATTGTATGTTTCTAAGTCCAATAGTAACGGATATTCAAAAAGTACCAGTTTAAGAACTAAAAAGTACCAATAAGCGCTTTTAGAGATTCTCATTTATTCAGAACCTTGCAGGTTTAATTTTATGTTCATAAGACCAATATTAGCGAAAGTTTAAAAAAAGTACCAGTTAAAAAACGAAAAAGTACCAAAAAGATCCCTCTAACAGATTGTCTTTCACTCAACCCTTGCATGTTTAATTTCATGTTTCTAGGTCCAATACTAACGGAAATTCAAAAATTACCAGTTAATGAACAAAAAATTACCAAAAAGTCCTCTTACAGATTCTCATTCTCTCAGGACCTTGCTTGTTTAATTTTATGTTTCTATGTCCAGTACCAACGGAAATTAAAAAAGCACCAGCTAAAGAACAAAAAAGTACCAAAAACTTCCCTCTTATAGATTCCTATCCACTCTTTACATTGCATATTAAATTTTATGTTTCTAGTTCCAATAATAACGGAAATTCAAAAAGTACCAGTTAAAGAACAAAAAAGTACCAAAAAGCGATTTTACAAATTCTCATTCACTCAGGACCTTGCATGTTTAGATGAGTGCTGGCAAAGAATATAAATCATATAGAATGCGCATCTCAAGGAAAACTAAAATATTTTTGAAAAAAAGCATGATGCGGGCGGGAAGACAAAAGGGAAAGAAGAGCGTAACAATGCATCGTTCTCTCGTTGTTTATGAGAACTTTTAATTCTCATTTATCAGCGTATATGTATGTGCGTGCACGAGTGTGTGTGTATGTACATTGCCAAGTCAAAAAAAAAAACACAACGTAAAAATAAAACAAAAACCTAATAAAAGAATTTTTGTTTCTTGCAATTTTTGTACAAATAACCTTCGTAAAAGCAAATGTGACCGATTGTGTAATTGTAGGGTAAGAGTATGTGTTTTATTGTTGTACAGATAAAACTATATCGGTTCGCACCGAAATTCAGATGCTGTTTTTCTGTAAAATTAAAGATTTATAGGAATATAAAAATATGTAAAAACATAAACTGCCTTGTTCTAGTCGCTGATAGATGGTAAATATGTTAAATGTGCTTATATCGCTAAATGGACTATAACGTAAATAACTTGTCTAAAAAATTGAATTATAGTTCGGTGCGAACCGATATAGTTTCAGTTTTACAACAATAAAACACATATTCTTACCCTACAATTACAGAATCGGTCGCATTGGCTCTTACGTAGGTTATTTGCACAATAATTGTTTGAAAACAAAACGAAATCAATCAAAAAAAAAAACAACAAAAACCAGTTTCAACGAAAAAAAAACACATACGCACACACTTTGGCTGGCAAAAACAGCAAACATGTGTATATATTAATGCACGTTGATTTTTGCTCTCTTCAGTTCTCTAAGTGAGAACACAAACCAACAACAAATTGCCTTTGCAAAATTTGTGAGCGAAATTATATGAGACCGGGGCGTAATGATAAACCCCGCCATAAGAAATTTTTCTTCTACATGCTGCGCATTCTATATGATTTATATTCTTTGGTGCTGGTTAGCTTTGTGACAGAATTAGTTTTTTTTTCCCGGACTTTTTCGATTCCCGGGAAAGCGGGAAATTTTTTAAAATTTCCCGGGATCCCGGGATCCCGCTCCATATAAATAATACAAAGTAAATTTTGTTATTAATTAATGAAAAAACTTATATAAAATAACTTAAGGGAACTTGTTTACAAAGAAAGTAAAAGAAATGGTTCAATACTAAAAAATTAATAGAAGATTGAAGATTATTATGCTTTTATTCAGTATTATTATGCTCTGGATACAAGATAAAAAGATAACATGAACAACAATTTAATTCATAAAACAATAATAAAAACAAAATAAAATTAAGGTACTCAAGATATGGGATCAAGAAGTTAATTAATAAAATAGATAAAATATATTTAGTCTATATTCTTCGACCTTTTAATTTTATTTCTTCTTATTTTTAAAACAAGCTCAAGGTCAGGTTATGCAAAAAATATTTATTTAAAGTTTATCCAATATTTCGCTGCCACAATGGACAGCTTCTTCAGGGATCTTTGGTTTATAAATTTCAAACAAATTTTTAAAAAACCAGAAACCAATTTCTTCGGGAAGAATTATTAATTATTATTCCAAACATCCGAGAAGAATTATTATGAATACTGCCAAAAATCTTATAGATAAAGTTTTAAATATTAGCGATATAGTTTTTCATAGAAGAAACAAAATAAAAATTAAAAATATTTTAGAGGATAATAATTTCCCAGGAGAATTGATCTGTAAATTGATTGGACAGTACAAAGGACATAGGGAAGGTGGTAGGAGTACGGTTACTGAACCTAAGATTTATAAGTCTTTAACTTATGTACCGGTAATTTCTGAACGACTGGAAAACTCTAATATTTATGACATCAATAATTATAAAATGGCTCATAAGACATATAATACATTAGATAGATTATTTAGTAAAATGAAAGATAGAACAGAGAAATTAGATAGATTTAATATTATTTACAAAATTCCTTGCAAGGGTAAGGATAATGAAATATGTAGTAAGGTATATATAGGTACTACGAAAAACAAATTAAAAACTAGACTAGCAGGACATAGATCTGATCAAAAATACAAAAATACATCTTCTCAAAAAACTACATTGTCTACACATTGTGCCAATTTTAATCATACACCGGATTTCGAAAATACAACAGTTTTAAATACAGAAACAAACTACAAACGACGCTTTAGGCTAGAAATGCTACAAATAATCAACACACCAATAGAACGAAGAATTAATTTTAAAACCGATACAGACAATGTAGCTCAAAATTACAGACATTTAATTTAAATATAAGAATAAAATAGGAAATTGAATAAGTTTCAAAAATGTAATAGAATAATTTTGTTTCCTGTGTATTATTTTTTCATGTTGACAATCAAGGTATATTTACACAAGGTAGACTCATTTGGGAGTGTAGACATGCTGCTCTATAAAAGGAGCCAATTTGTCAAAATTGTCTTCATATAAAACAAAAACAATTTAACGCACACATGTACAAATTTTGGCTCATATACACGCAATTTGACGTTTTGGCTCCAACTAGGGGTAAACAGCTGACAAACATATGAGTCAACGAGTTTACCTTGTGTAAATATACCTTGTTGACAATTATTGTTATTTAATTTAAATTTTGTTTTTTAAAAATTTGTTTGAAATTTATAAACCAAAGATCCCTGAAGAAGCTGTCCATTGTGGCAGCGAAATATTGGATAAACTTTAAATAAATATTTTTTGCATTACCTGACCTTGAGCTTGTTTTAAAAATAAGAAGAAATAGATAAAATATTTTAAAGAAATATAAAACATTTTTTAACGCCTTAGGAAATAACTTTCTGACACACTCAAAGCGCTTAGTATGTCGTCAAAAAGTATATTCCTGATTTAATTTACTAATTATCATGTTTCCAAAAAATTTCGTTCATATTTTACCGAGGTTGGACAAATAGTTAAAAGTGCACCGTTGTAGCATGCTTAGGATTCACAATCAGAAGCAATTATTTCTTTTTTATAAACAACGTCTTTATCAGTCAAATGTATGTCAAGGATGATGCAAAAATAGCATTAACCGGACTGCTTCTTACAAACCTTTTCATTTCAATAGATCCATTTGTAATCTTTAGGACAATGTCTTTTTCAAGTTGTATGTTGTAGTATCTTACACGAGTTTCCAAAATGTTATTTTATTTCGGTTTCCCCGCACTTTACGGGTATATAAGCCAAAACACATTTTTTTATTTTTTTTTTTTTTTTTTTTTTTTTTTTTTCATTATTTTTTATTGAATCTTCATATTTTTAATATGAACTAACAATAATTAATCAAATCTTAACCTAATACGTTATTTTACGTCCTGCCAGTGCCAGACAAAAATTTTCTTCATCACGGGTTCTGTTCACTTATATAGGTGTTTATCGCTCATCTAATTGGGTAAGTGCTGCAGTGTCTCTTCATCTTAAGCGAGTGTGGCCGCCATGGTTTAAAATATTTCGAGCTAGTGGATTTGGGTGTTGTTCAAGCCTTTTTAAATATTTAACTGCATATTTTGTAATCATAGTTTTTACTAAAGGAACATTGAGATCCTTGTGAATATTTGAGTTTTTAACATACCAAGGGGCAGCTGTGATTATTCGAAGAAGTTTATTTTGGCGCCTTTGAATTTTTTCGATATTAGAGGCCGAGGCAGTGCCCCATAGTTGAATACCGTAGCACCAGCTTGGCTTTAAGATGGAGTTGTAAAGTAAAAGTTTGCAGTCGAGACTTAGGACAGAGTTTCTTCCAATAAGCCAATGAATTTGGATCCTGTAGGTATCGAGATGCTTCTTGACTGTTTTCGTGCACGCTTAGAAAAGCTGTGTCATCAGCAAATGTTGAAGTTTGGGTGTAGTTGTTTATTGGCATATCCGAAGTATATATTAAGTATAAAAGTGGGCCTAGGATGCTTCCCTGAGGGACTCCAGCTTCAATTGGTTGAGGAGAGCTTAAATAATCACCTTCTTTAATAATAAACTTTCGACCGACTAAGTAGCTTTCTAACAGCTTGTGTGTGTTTACTGGTAAGTTTAGCTTCAATTTATGTAATAAGCCTTCATGCCAGACTTTGTCAAAAGCTTGAGAAACATCGATGAAGAGAGCGGAACAATATTTTCTTTCTTCAAAGGCTTTTCTTATTGCGTTTACTATACGATGGGTTTGCTCAATTGTGCTGTGTTCTCTTCTAAAGCCGAATTGTTGGTTAGGAATACATCTGTTTTCATTTAGAATTGGGGTTAATTTTGACGCTAACAGCTTCTCAAACAGCTTTGATATATTTGAAAGTAAACTTATAGGCCTATATGACTCAACTTTTGTGTGATCCTTTCCTGGTTTAGGTATCATGATGACTAAGAAAACCTTCCACTTTTGAGGATAGTATTCCAGGCGTAAAATAGCATTAAAAATTAAAAGAATAATTCTCCTTGCTATGCTGGGTAGCTCCAAAAGCATTTTGTTGCTGATCTTATCAAAACCAGGAGCCTTCTTGGGGTTTAAATCACAAATAGCCTTTTCGATTTCTCTTATCTCAAACCTTAGGGGAACAGCTGCTCTAGCAGCAACAGGTGGTAACTCGACCGCCATATCGTGAGATATGTTAGGGGTAAATACGTGTTTTAAATGATTAACAAACAGATTTCCTTTTTCAACATCATTTCTTGCCCAACTTCCATTCAAGTTTCTTAATGGCGGATTAGCGACAACTGGCCTTTTGAGGTTTCTAGCTGCACGCCATAATGAGTAGTCTGATTGTGGAGTTGCATCAAGTTCCTTAAGATATTTTTCCAGAGAAGCCGTTTTCTGAGTCTGCAGTAACTTTCTCAGCCTTTTTGTACAGTCTTTTAGTAAGTTCTTAAGTTGAGGGGATCTGTGCAATTGCCACTCTCTACGAGCTCTCCTTTTTTCAGACAAGAGACGCTCGACATCTGAGGAATATATTTTATTATTTTTGTTTTTTTTGGGGGCAATGCTGGAATGTTGAACAGCTAGTTTTAGAAAACTGTCAAAATTGACAATAGAGCGATCTATATACTCCGGTGTGCTAAGCGGAATATTTTCTGTGCAATGGGTACTGAGATATTTTTTATATTTTATCCAATTTATATGTGTAGCTGACGTCGCTATGTGACCAGAGGGAGCTTCAATTCTATTGGTGTTTTTTATAGTAACAATTGTAGGTGTGTGATCAGAGGATAATTCTATGGAAGCTTCAACGTAAATCGATTCTGTGGGGATGTTTTTAACCACGCCAAAATCGATGACATCTGGAATTTTTTGCGGATCAGCAGGCCAATATGTTGGTTGGCCGCTCGCGACAACATTTAAATTCATTTTAGAGATTGTATTAAACAAAACACGACCCTTTGGTGTTATAAGTCGTGACCCCCAGAAGGTATGTTTTGCGTTGTAATCGCCAGCAGCCAGGAAACAGGGCCCCAGTGACTTATAATATTTGTAATATTGGCTTTCTGATATTGCAAATCTTGGTGGTGAATATAGAGATGAAATAACTATGCTTCGATTTAGCTCTTCGACACAAATGTTCGTAGCTTGGAGATAATCTTCACGATGATCACACATTGGGTAGTGTTTAATTCGGTTTTTTATTAATATAGCAGAACCTCCACAAGCTCTATCTCGAGGGTCCTTGGTATCATATAGAGTATAACCATTAATTTTAAACGTATTTCTTGAGGTCAAATGAGTTTCAGAAACCATCATAACATCAATTTGTTTATTTTTAAGAAAGTATTCTAATTCATTTTTATGTTGGCGGATGCCGTTTGCGTTCCAAAAACAAATTTTTAAACAGTTCATGGCTTGTTAAGAATAGCTTGCAATAACATCGATTGCATTCTAAGAATTTCCTGCATCATATTACCCATTGTGTTTGTAAAATTATTTACTGTTTGCACTAATGTTTCCATGGTTTTTTCTAGACGACTTAAATTAGAAACTGGAGTTTCGTCATTACTTGACGAAGCGCCTTGCATTGGTACATTGTTTGATTTTAAAACGTTAGCATAAGAGGTTCTGTTACTACTAGGCTGCGGAGCCTGAAGATCATTACTGTTTACTTGATTCGTTACCTGCATTTGAGGGGGATTAGTTTTCGGTCCAACCGACTGCTTGACGATAGTATATACAGGGCATCCTCTATAATTGGCAGTGTGATTACCACCACAGTTGCTGCATTTTTTTACGTTGGGGTCGGTTTTAGACTTATCGCAAAGAACTGTACCGTGTAGCTCACCACATACTACGCAAACAGGGGGTAAATAGCAGTATGCCTTAGTATGGCCAAATTCTTGGCAGTTCAAACATTGAACGGGACCACCTCTTTTGTGCGGCTCCTCTATAGTTACCTTTCTGTACAGAATGTATTTTAAATCATAGATGGGATGCGTTTCATTTTTTTTAAGCTTAACGTCGCCGGGTTCAAACTCTACTCGAAAAAGTGGTTGGGGAATTTTTTCTCTATTTTTAATGTTTACTACATGTTTTACCTTGAAGCCTTTTTCTTCTAGGAATGTTTTGACCTCTTCTGGGTCCACACATGAGTCAATACCCTTAATCACTACCTGAAGACCTTTACTGCTTTTCAGTTGGTATGTATAAAAGTTTTTTTTTAGTGCTTCAAAGTTGTTTATTACTTTGCGAAAGTCATTCTCATGATTGACTTGTATTTTAGTCTCGTTTATACTACCACGCTTGATAGCCGCTACGTAAAACGAATTTTCACCTATCACTGATATCAAACTCTTTATGAGCTCATTTGAATTTAATTCCCTAAGATAGATCGGGGGAGGCTTTGACGATTTTATGACGTTTGGTGCTTCAGAGGATTCATCCTCCAGAATTGCAAAACGATTTTGAGTATTTATTTTATCAAAAGTTAGTACTTTTGAGGCCGAAGCAACTGCTGCAGAGGTAGGGCTGCGTCCCCGTTTGAGCACTGTTATGTACCTGTCCATACCAACTTGTACTGTAGGCTTTTGAGAAATTTTTCCTTGAGTTACTGAGTTGTCCATAGCGGCTGTTTTGGGGTTAACCGTATCATCACTTATTAAAGTTTTTTTTGGCTCTGCGGCAGCGCCTGCAGTTAACAAACTTGTTATTGTAATACGATCGACCGTATTTGTAAACAAAGAAGGTGAGAGGGAACGCGTTCGAGTAATAGGTTTAGCCGTTAGGTAATTGCTATCATCGATTCTTTTTTTTGTTTCTACTTTTGTTTCGTCAACACTCACTGTAACATATGCATTTCTTTCATTATGTTTAATTGTTTTTGCATTGTACGCATTCATAAGTTTTTTTTTTTTATTTTACAGTTTGTTTAATTGTGCTCTTCTTGTTATTTGTTGTTAAAAACCCCGATAATAAAAAAGAAGAATAAACAAAAAAATGTTTTTGCTTAAAATGTATGTTTGTATGTTTATGTATGTATGTTCATACATACATTTTTTTTATTAAATTATAACTTTTACTATTTTAATTATTGACGTTTATGTTCACAAATTAAAAATTATTTTTAAGCGTCCAATTCGCTGATATTATATTATTTATTTAATAAATAATATTATGATTTTATAACAACTTATTTAAGTATGTTAAAAGAAAACAAAAACCGTATGCCGAATTAAAAGAAACACGTCTGCATTCAACGAGCACTGTGAAATTGAAATTGAAAATTTGTGTTTATCACCTAATAAACACATCGCCCCTTCATTGCATCATAGTCATATCTCAAAATTTTAAGTAACTTTAGCAAAGTTTTCCTTCATACCTTCTCGTACTATATCTCAAACTGAACCGAAGTTATAGCAAAATATATCTTTAAATCGGTACATTTTGAAAACTTTAATCGCATTTTGCCAAGATCGTTTGTTTTTGTAGATATGACTATGTTGCAATAAAGGAGCGATATGTTTAGGTATCTCCTATTTTAAGGACTTGTTCATGGACAATGAAACTTTACTGCCTGCATCTTATTTTGAATTAATGTACTTTATTAACTCTTCACTTCACTTAATGTAATAATTATCAACTGTTGCACTTCCCATTCTGCTTTTAGTATATTTATTGCATCAGGAGACATTGATTTAAATACATGAACACACTTCTTGTAATTGATCTTATCCACAACCCATCCACAGATGCTAATTTTTAGAGAATAGAAAACTAAATTTCAAAGTATAAATAGCTATTTTCTGAAATTATGAGGAATTTTTTATTTCCCGGGATCCCGCAAGAAAAATCCCGGGAAATAAAATAATTTAAATTCCCGGGAAATATCTTTAATGTGCAAATTTTTGTTACGAAAAAATATAATCGCGTAATAAGAAAACGGCCATTAAACAATGAATAATTAGAAAGTATAAAAATTCAATTAAACGAATATTTTTATACATATAAAAATTTTTGATACAGAAAAGTCGTTAAATTGAAAAATCCCGGGATTCATAAAATTAAATTCCGGTGTTGGCGATACTACAACAAGTAAGTCCCAATTCACATTATACGATTTTTGTCGTTGCAATTATTGTCGTTTCCTCTTTGAAGCCGGTCTCATGTTTACATTGTACGATTTTTGTCGTAACGAACTTTTTCGTCGAATGAGATTGAGAGAACGAATGAATGAACAAAAAAATCGAATCGAAGAGTACACTCGCTTCTGTACCCCTTAAAATTCCTCTCACCCCTCTTGCCAATAAAGTAAGAATCGCAACGACAAAAATCGTATAATGTGAATGGGCACTAACAACACCAAAAAAACCAAAATTGTATTTTATTTGTTGCTTTCGTTGGTCGATATGTCAAAACCACAAGTAACTTTTGACATTCTTCTCTCTTATTTAGAAAAAAAAGTAGCACAGCTATGCTTTCAACGCCACCTGAAAAATTAATTCGCCTTGCACCTAAAGGTAGAAGTACATAACACGCGTTTATTCGTCTGCGTGTGTCATGCGTTTAAAAACTTTAGCGCGTGAAAAATTGCAAGTTACACAACGCGCGTTACAAAAGCCATTCCTGTCAGCTGTTTTTTATTTGTTTACTTATTTGTACATTGAAAACGGATTCGAAAATATATCAAGATTTTTTTATTTCATTAAATTTATTCTTTTTATATAAATATTGTGTTTTTTAAGCTCTTGAATAAGTTTTTCATTCATGATTCCTGATAGTTAATCCTTTTTGAAGCATAATGAAGAGCTCACTCATCGAAGTCTGGTCATAATTTCTGATGGCAATAATTAATCATGATGCCATATTCATAAAAAGTTCTTATTTTAAGCTTATGCTAAGTTCACACTTAGGTTTTTAAACGCGTTTAAGCAAAATGTTGATTTAGCTAATCAAAGCCGTTCACATTACATTTGAGATGATTAAGATGACAGATGATTAAGAAAAAAAAAACACACAACAAACACACAAAAAAACAATAAACAAATTTATATTTCTTTAAAGTATTAAAAATGGATAAAAAACACTTTTATAAAGTTATTAGAAGATTATTTTAATCATTTTAATGATGAAATTGTGAAAATGTATGAATTATTTAATACTACATTTACATTAGGCCGAAATCTTGTAGATTTGATTTAAAATCTTCTTCGAAATCTAGTGCGTTTACATTGTACTTTTTTGACATTAGCGAGATTTTGTTTTTATAACACAACAGCTGACTTAAAGTTTTTTCGTTACACACACAAACACAAAAAGAAATATACATTAAAAAATTTGCATTACCTTTTTTTTAATAATCAACGATATTTATTTTATCAATATTATTCGTGTTTTTAATTTTTTTACAATTTTTATAACAATTTTTAATATTTTTTTTAACAATTTTTGTTTTGTTTTTTTTTTAAATGTCATTTTTTCTTGTGCAGGGAAATATTTTTTAGTACTATATTGTAAAAACCATAGTTGCATCATTAAGTACTACTAGATTTTGAGTAGATTTCGACGAAATCTTGTCACGAAGTAGATTTTGTTTTGTATGGGAAATCTAGTCAAAAACAACTAGATTTGGCTCGAAATCTCGTAAGTACTAGATTTTGCGTAGGTGTAAATGTAGTATAAGGAAAAAAATAAAAACATTAAGCAGAAATCTTTGCCGGTTGTACACGATCATGTTGGCGATTCTACATTTGAGGTATGTTCAGTGGATTCTATGTGATTTAGTTGTAATCATGTCAATTTGAAGTGATTAATGCTAAGTTCACACTTAGGTTTTTAAACGCGTTTAAGCAAAATGTTGATTTAGCTAATCAAAGTCGTTCACATTACATTTGAGATGATTAAGATGACAGATGATTAAGAAAAAAAAAACACACAACAAACACAAAGAAACAATAAACAAATTTATATTTCTTTAAAGTATTAAAAATGGATAAAAACACTTTTATAAAGTTATCAGAAGATTATTTTAATCAATTTAATGATGAAATTGTGAAAATTTATGAATTATTTAAGGAAAAAAATAAAAACATTAAGCAGAAATCTTGGCCGGTTGTACCCGATCATGTTGGCGATTCTACATTTGAGGTATGTTCAGTGGATTCTATGTGATTTAGTTGTAATCATGTCAATTTGAAGTGATTAACAAATCACTTTAATGTATGGGTAATCATCTCGATTTTGAAGTGATTAGAGCTTAATCACGTTCGAACTGCTTAAACGCGTTTAAGAAGCCAAATGTGAACTTACTATTACAGTATGTAATAACTATTAACTGTTAAAAATTTGTATTCATAAACATACAATATGTGCGTTCGTTTACTTTTCCAGTAAAATCCAGTAGGTGAGTAATATGAAAATCTTACAAGTTTATGGGTACGCGAACGCATTTCAGTAAAATCCAGTACAAATTTGTACAAATTTTGGGGTAAACGAACGCAGCTAATAACAGCTTTTTTACTATTAGGTCTGTCTGCGTACTTTTCCAGTAGCAAATACTCATAAAATTTTTTTGGGAGAGTAAGACCAATTTTACTCTGTCGGCTGAAAATATCTCAAAAAGTACGCAGACAGAATCCAGTGAAATCTTGCAAGAAAACAGCTGATCGGTGTGTAGGCCATTGAAATGACGAAAGCAAAATTTAGCATATGTGTAAGCAAAAGTGAAGATAGCGTCGACGAAATAGCGACTTTTGGGAATTTAAAAACCGGGAAACAAAAATACCCAAATAATGGGATTTACCGAATGAAATCAAAAAGTTAGCGTCGAATTTAGGAATTTAAAAGGGGAAGTATAAATATTTAATATTTTTAACAATAATACAAAAAATATTTAAAAAAAAATTAACTTTTTGGAACAAAATGGGCTATGTAAATGACCAAGGTATATTTACACAAGGTAAACTCGTTGGCCCATACGTTTGTCAGCTGTTTACCCATAGTTGAAACCCCAACGTCAAATTGCGTGTATATGAGCCAAAATTTGTACATGTGTGCGTTAAATTGTTTTTGTTTTATATGAAGACAATTTTGACAACTTGGTTCCTTTTATAGAGCAGCATGTCTACACTCCCAAATGAGTCTACCTTGTGTAAATATACCTTGTAAACAGTGTTGGGCAAAATACATGGTTTGCGGTATTTAAAATACAAAATACTTGCTGGTCATGTATTTAAAATACAAAATACTTTCAGGTTATGTATTTAAAATACAAAATACTTACACATCCTGTATGTATTTAAAATACAAAATACTTACATATCCTGTATGTATTTAAAATACAAAATACTTCCATTTATTGTACGTATTTTAAATACAAAATACTTCCACGTCATGTACATTAAGGTAACTTTTTTTTGAGTGCAAAATACCACTCCAGCGCCATGTGGGTGATTTTGTTCTGATAATAAAAAACTGTTTTTAAGCTGATTCGGTGAAAAAAGTTTCCGCACCCTAAGCGATTCCTAAAACTCCATATTATGTGTAAATTTTATTTTTGGAAATTGAAACCCTTTTGATTTTGCATTAGACTTATAAAAAATGGTTTAATGTTGAAGATTATATATGAATTTAAACAAAAACGAACTTATTTAAGACAAGAGCCACTGATTTAATGATGAAAATAAAAAATAAAAACAAAACTTCAACGCTTTCGGTGCGGAAACTTTTTTCACGAAAGATGAAAAGTGACACCATATTTTTTTATATTTTGGTAGATTAAAATGCAATCAACCATCAATAAACTGACAGAATATATTTTGTAAACTATGTTTTTAAAATACAAAATACATACTCCCATTTTTTATGTATTTAAAATACAAAATACAAACTACTTATATTTATTGTATGTATTTAAAATACTTGCTGGATATGTATTTAAAATACAAAATACTTGCGCGTCATGTATTTAAAATACAAATACAAAATACGTATGTATTTGTATTTTAAATACGTATTTCAAATACTGCCCAGCCCTGCTTGTAAATGACAAAACGATGAACAATGTTACCCTGTTAAAAATTTAATGCAAATTTACTGGATCATTGTCGAGCTGTAATTAAAGTTTTAACTTGATAAATGTATTATGATTAATTTTTTGAAACGCGCATTAATAAAAGCAAGTTTGTTATTTATAGAGCATTAATATTGTTAAAATAATGCTTATATGAATAAATGTAAACCATTTCCCCAAAAATGTATGATTAAACCGGTAACTCTATTTGGTTTCTTGATGCTTTTTTTTAATTTGAGAAGTCAACAAATTATAACAAGTTGACGCTTCAGACATTTTGAAAGTGAACTCGCAGTGGCATGTGTAAACACAAAAGCTAATGGCATGAGATTCGACTATTTCGAACAAATTTTCTTTGATATGTATACAATAATGGCATGCCACTACTTGCATGTGTAAAGGCAGGGTAAGCAGACCTATTGCATAGGCCTGCACATATGTATGTATGTACATTGATTGCCGCCCAAGCTATATTTATGGCCCCTATTATGGTTTACAACTCAACTCGGTTGAGTTGTAATTAAGACAACTGGTTGTGATCAGTTGTAATTTTTGTTATGTTCTTGTTCACCGCAAAATAGCAAAGTTGTAAACCATAATACAAAAATTAAGAACCGTAATAGGGGCCTATAGCTGTAAATATACCATGTTGCCGCCATTATTTCACAAACGTTGAATTTAACTTTTTAATAAAACATTTAACTTTATTAAGCTTGTTATTTATTAAAGTAACTTTAATGCCACAGGTTATGCTTTAACAGCAAACTTTCTTTGTGGATAAATAGATCTCTTGCGGATTTCCTTAATGGTCTTTCTGCTGGCGTCTCTGGGAGACAAAGCTTTACGAATGGCACGAGTCTGCTTTTTTCTCAAATCCAATGGCTTGTATTTCTTATTCTTGTACACCTTGCGCAAATTTTCCTTTTGTTTTTGGTGCATCACAATATAAACACGGGCAATTGCCTTGCGAACGACACGGCTGAAATAAAATTTTTAAAAATATATTATTCATCGAAATGATTGTATAATTATTATATATTAACTTACATTTTCGAGAGTTTGGAAGGTGCGCCACCAGTGACCTTGGCCACACGCAAGTTAAGCAACTCATTTTTCAACTCATCAAGCTGTTTTGTAAGCTCTTTCTTATCCTTTGTTCTTAAATCTGAGCACTTGACCTTAACCTGTAAAAATAAATATTTACATTACCATATTATTAAAGATAGTTATAATAATTGGGCGAGTATTAATAAAAAACTTTAGGATGCAAGAGATAATTAAAAAAAAAAAATTTGTCAATCAGCAAAAAGAAACCAACCATTTTATCTGGTACTCGCGGCAAAAAGAATCGCACAAAGTCACAGCCCTGCGCCGTAATCTTTTATCGGCGGCTGAGTCAAAAATATATGGTGGCGGCTTGAAACCGGCTGCGATATTCGATAACCTGACCAGAGCTGCCGTTTTTGGTTATTTCTAACCAAAATTGGTTATATTTTTTTTTCAATGTGGAGATGTGAATATTTTATTCATTTTGGTTACTTTTTTCTAAAGCGGCTCATACACTTGCAATAAAATTGCACAATTTTACGTATTGTAAAATTTTATTGAAATGTGTATGTGATATTCGAAGGTGGCACAATATATTGGCAACAATCAAAATACTTTTGATTTTTATTGCTCAACAAAAGAAAGTGAAGTGTGTGGCAACATTGTACAATGCTGTTTATGTTATTCGTATAGGTTGGTAAGTCCCCTTTTACAATGTGACAGACAGAAGGCAGACAGGCGAAGTTTGTAGGCGAGAGAGGAAAAAAGTAAAGTGTGTCACGCATACAGCGTCGCCCCCTTACCAACAAACTTCGTCTGTCTGCCTTCTGTCTGTCAATTTGTAAAAGGGGTATAACTTTTTCAAAAATTTGGGTTGTAAAAATTATATTCGTTGTGGCAGCACTGAGCCTGACCATTGTGAAATAAACAGGTGGCAGCACTACGCCAGATGATTTTTTGCTATTGCATTGTTTGGCTAGGTTTATGTCAAAGTATTGTGTAAGTTAACTTATTTTACCCCGGGTCTTCACGTAGCAATATTTATTGCGGCAAACGTCAAATTTCATTGCTCCATAAAATTTGCGACGTATAGACCGCATATTGCCATGAGTGGCAATCCATTGCGCAATGATTGCTCTTCTTATTGCTTGAGCAATTATTGCTTAGCAATATGCTGTCAAATCAGTTGTAATTTATCTGACATTTCATTTCTCTGTACGGTTGTTTTTTGTTTGTGTGTTTATTTATTAAAAAAGCAATCAATAAATATATTATTATATATTATATTTTTTAATAAACGTGAAGATCAACAAAAGCAAACGATGAATTTATTTTTTTTTGTATATTTTTATTTTTTCAATAGAACAATTCAACTTTTTTTAACGCAAATAAACAAAAAAGTAATACAAAACACAGCTACGACAATTACAATTAATTATTTTAATAATTTAAAAAAGAAAATTTCACAACCACTTCAAAACACAACATAAAACATTTGTTATAAATATGTACAGCCACAAAACTTTATACGACTACTCGCGGTGAAAATTGCAAATTTATGGCAAAGCAATTTCAAGTGTTCTCCAGCAATAAATTCAGCAATTATTGCTCCATTGTTTTGCCGACGTTTTTGCTTGTACTTAGCAATAAATATTGCAACGTGGAGACCCAGCGTTATGTTCATTACGCTGGGTCTCCACGTTGCAATATTTATTGCTAAGTACAAGCAAAAACGTCGGCAGAACAATGACAGAACAATGGAGCAATAATTGCTGAATTTATTGCTGGAGAACACTTGAAATTGCTTTGCCATAAATTTGCAATTTTCACCGCGAGTAGTCGTATAAAGTTTTTTGGCTGTACATATTTATAACAAATGTTTTATGTTGTGTTTTGAAGTGGTTGTGAAATTTTTTTTTTTAAATTAATAAATAATTAATTGTAATTGTCGTAGCTGTGTTTTGTATTACTTTTTTGTTTATTTGCGTTAAAATAAGTTCAATTGTTCTATTGAAAAAATAAAAAAATATACAAAAAAATAAATTCGTCGTTTGCTTTTGTTGATCTTTACGTTTATTAAAAATTATAATATATAATAATATATTTATTGATTGCTTTTTTAATAAATAAACACACAAACAAAAAACAACCGTACAGAGAAATGAAATGTCAGATAAATTACAACTGATTTGACAGCATATTGCTAAGCAATAATTGCTCAAGCAATAAGAAGAGCAATCATTGCGCAATGGATTGCCACTCATGGCAATATGCGGTCTATACGTCGCAAATTTTATGGAGCAATGAAATTTGACGTTTGCCGCAATAAATATTGCTACGTGAAGACCCGGGGTTATAATAAAGTTATTATTCACTACTATTGGAGGGTCCCGTAGGAATCGCAATAGTTTAATCAAAAAAATTCACACTTAAGTTTTCAGAGGTTAAATAAAAACTGTCCATTTATTTTCCACATTTCTCTTTTTATAATTAATTTTTATCCAAATAAATAACAACAAAATACTTAAGAATATTGCAATAATTTAGTCAGCATTTTTAATACAGGTAACATTAAAATACAAATTTGTTTGTTCAATGATTCTTGGAAAATTGTCTGTACGAAAGTTTTTGTGTGAAATAGTTTTGCCTCACACAAAAACTTGGTAGACGTTGTGTTAGCAATTTTAAAGGAAATCAGAATTAAATTAAATTAATTTGCTATGTTTGTTTTGTTTCTCACGGAAACATAACAGACATAGCGTCAGCAATGTTTAGTGAAAAGAGAATTTCGTAAAGAAAAAATAGAATTAAAAAATTGAATTTAATTAGTGTTAACTCCTCCCTTCTTAAATTTCAGCGTCCTCGCTGGAGGGAGCACAACTCATTTGGATGTTGTTAGGCCCGTCTTGAGCTTTCGTTGACTTTATCTCAAAGGTTTGCCTCTTTCTAATGACAACCCGTGTTATTGCTGTTACAATTATTAATAAGGTTACCGTTGGGAATGCAAGACTGGTTACTAGAGTGACTTTATATCGAGAAGCCAATTCTTTTAATTCATCCGCATTATTTATGTGGAGATCTTTTAGCATTTCGAGGGACAATATTTCCTCGTAATTTGTAGTAAGGTTTGATGCTTGCATTACCGCTGGTAATGGACTTATCATTGTTAATTCATGATTCGAGTATGTTTGTTCCTTAATCGTTATCGTATTATTGCGAAATTTTATCAAAAAAGTTCCAACTAGATGGATCTCTTCATCTTCCACTTTAATGGTACCGTTATATCCATTCAACAATAGCAATCCTGGAGATAATTCTTCTACCGTAGGTATGTGTTGATTGTTGGTGGTTAGACAGTTGGAAGGCATACCGGTAAGCAAATTAGGCAAGCATTTGGATAAAGTTATGTTTTTGAAATTCTCTTTTTTACAAATAGAAATATTATTTAAAGTTTTACATTTAGTTCTTAATTCTAGAAAAGTATTTCCAAATGTAACAAAATTTTCGCTATCCAATTTAATTGCTATCTTTCCTTTTTTTACAGGTTTTATTAGCAATTTTTTACAAATTTCTTTTCCTGTTTGAGGTAATTTTACAATATAAAGGAGTGTTGTTTTATTCATTCCTATTCTTGTTTATCCGAATTCTAATGCTTCTATAAGATTCAGATAGGGCATATTTTGATCTTCAAAAAACCTTTTTGTTATATTTAATTCTGAACCGGAAAATATAAATGAGTTTATGGTTCCTGTTTTAGCCCATTGTAATGAATAACCGATATTTATCAACTCTTCCTTAATTAGTCGTAATTTCCTTTCTACGTCTTTTATTATTGCTGTCTTTAACGAATCCCTTGACCTTATGTTATTCAATATCTTGTTAGTCATATTTGTTATCTCCTGGACTCTAAGTTCTATAGCTCTATTAATTACTATCTGTTTGTGGTTATATTCTAGTAGATTGTTAACCTTGTCTGATATTATCTGAAAGTCGTCGTGATCCGGGGATCCGGCAATCCATTTCCATGCAGTTCCCAACATGTTTATGGTCGTCTTGGTCCCAAGTTTCTGAGCATCTCTGATATAGTTTCCACTTCATGTATCAGAAAAAAGTAGTTATTGTCCTTGTTTGTTACGTATCGTTTTATTGTGTTTTCTATTTCTCTGATCATCGTCTCGTATTGTCTAAGTTCTATTACGTGAATAAGCTTGAAAGTCCCTGTCTCTAATTTTGCTATTCCAGTATCAAGTGTCACCGTCTGTGCGTTGGTGTAGTCCAGTATCTGCGTCTTAGTCTTGCCAAATGCAAAAATGGTCCTGAAATGAAAAAGTTATCCTTTTATTAAGCTTTTGTGGATTATACGATTTGACGTTGTTAAAACCGTTCCTCCTCTGTCCTCCTGAACTGTTTCTCGTTTATATCGGGGTGTCAGTTTGTTGCCTATTCTCTTGTTTCCCTTAACAAAAATCTCATCCCTAGCTTTGTATGTCTTAATGTCAGTTCGTTTCTTATTGTGGTTATCCAAGTCCCTTTTCTGTTTACCCATTATCTTTTGAACATTTTTGAGTCTATCCTGTTCCTACATCTTAGGGTCTGTGGCCACTAGTCTATTAAAAAACACTACAATGGGCTTTCTACCGGTTGTAGAATGCACGGAGTGATTATACCTCAGCAGTGAGCCATTTAATAGATCTTCAAACGAGGAATGCATTTTTTCAGCATTCATACATCTCATTATTTCAGTAAGGGTAGAATGGAATCTCTCAACCTGTCCATTTATGGTACTCATATATGGTGGTGTTTTGAAAATCTTAATTCCTAACTGATCTGCAAGCATGAAAGTAATAGAAGATGAATTTAAAGATTTTTCGTTATCCAAGACAATGTTTTCGGGTATCCCGAAAGAAGTTAGTAAATCCCGTAAAGGGTCTTTCACATCCTCTGAGGCTCTTGATTTAATAATCCTAGCTTGGGCATACTTTGAAAATTTATCTATTGCAGTAAGTATAACCCTGTTGTTGGTGTGGTAAATATCTATGTAGACAAAATGTCCAGGGTATTGTGGTATTGGAGTGTTTCCTAGAATAGGGTTGTTGGGATGTCGTTCGTATTTGTTCTCTAGGCATATTCTACATTGTTTCACAATTCTTGTTAACTTTGCTTGCATGTGTGGAAAATAAACCTTTGCGAGAAGCTGTAACTTATTTTCCTTGGCGTTTCGATGAGCCCTTCTATGTTCATTAATCATTTCTGTTTCCTGTTCTACTTCTGATATTAAATCTTTTACCATTAGCCTCGTGTATCTGACTCTGTATTTACTGAAATTAGAGGAGTAAATCTCTTGGATCTTTCCCAAAATTCTGTCTTCGGTCAATATCGCATTAGTAACAGACGGGTTCAGGTATTTCTTCAATATTGTCAGTAATTGTTTCTCGTTAAAGTCTGTGTCAGTAATAGTATGTCTGTGATACGTAGGAAATATTATCTCAAATTTGTAAGTCTGTGATTCCCCTGTCGAAATTATCAATTGGTTTTTAAAAACATTGATGGGTGCGTCTGAAAACGGAATTAAACTCTGAGATGAACTATCATCACTATGTCGAGTCGCTGTTAATGAATTCACCTCAAAATTTTGTGGCGGTCTGGATAGCGCGTCTGCTACCACATTTGCTCTACCTGGCTTGTACTTTAACTCGTAATTATATTCTTCGAGGATGGACTTCCACCTTCTCAACTTACTATTGGTGTTTTTGTTTCCTAGAGCGTATGTCAATGGTTGATGGTCCGTGAGAATTTTTACAGATACCGAGCCGTAAAGAAAACCTCTCAAGGTCTTGAGAGCCCACACTATTGCAAGCATCTCTTTTCCGTTCGTCGCGTAGTGTTCTTCCGTCTTGCTAAGAGTCCTTGAAATAAATATTATTGGTTTACCGTCCTGTTCGAGAACGGCACCGAGCGCATAGTTTGATGCGTCTGTTGTCAACTGAAATTCCTTCTTAAAATTTGGAAATGAAAGCATTACATCATTAGAAATTAAAGAATTTTTTATCTTATTGAAAGCTTCAAATGCTTCGTCATTTAAGGATATTAGTACCTTAGACGACTTAGTTTTGGACATGCGTCCCTCCTCACCCCTTAAAAGGATGGTCAAGGGTTTGGCCATTTTAGCATAATCCCTAATGAATCGTCTGTAAAATCCTGACAATCCCAAAAACGATCTAAGTTCCTTTATCGTCCTTGGGGGTTTTAAATTTTGAATAGCTTTGACCTTGGCTGGGTTGGTCTTTATGCCTTCTGTGGATACAATGAAACCCAAATATTCTACTTCCTTTTTCAGAAATTCACATTTGTCTAATTGGACCTTCATATTAGCATGCTGCAAGGTTCTAAAAATGGTCTCGACATTTTCGAAATGTGAGTTTTCGTCTTGTCCAAAGATGATTATATCATCTATATAAACATAGCAAATTTTTCCAATATGCTCTCTAAGTATGTCGTCTAAAGTCCTTTGAAATATGGCCGGGGCATTTTTAAGCCCAAATGGTAGACGGGTAAATTCGTATTTTCCATTGTTAACAGAAAATGCCGTTTTTTCAATATCCTTTTGTCTAAGTGGAATTTGGTGAAAACCACTTTTTAAATCGAGCACCGAAAACCATTGGTTCTTCCCAAGTTGAGAAAGAACTTCATTGATCTCTGGTATTGGATATTTGTCTGGTATTGTGGCAGCGTTAAGCTTCCTATAATCTATTACCATTCTGTATTTTTTTTCGTTTGAGGCGTCTAGCT
Source organism: Pollenia griseotomentosa (assembly GCA_963931875.1). Classification (NCBI taxonomy): domain Eukaryota; kingdom Metazoa; phylum Arthropoda; class Insecta; order Diptera; family Polleniidae; genus Pollenia; species Pollenia griseotomentosa. The sequence goes on along the minus strand of OZ007563.1, from coordinate 158,124,834 downwards.
TCTTTGGAACGATTAATACAGGAGAATTGTAAGATGACCGTGAAGGTCTTATGATCCCATGATCGAGTAATTCTCTTATTTGTTTTTCAACCTCGTCTTTCATTGACATTGGATAAGGGTAGCTTCTGGAATAAATTGGGTCGTCTGTTATCGTCCTCATTTCAGCTTCTACAGTTGTTGTGAATGTAAGTTTTTCGTTTGGTTCCGTAAAGAGTGTAGGGTATCTGTTGCATAGTGAGTTTTGTTTCTGCATTTCTTTTTCGGTAAGATGATCAGTCCTTAGTTGTAAATTGTTAATAGATTGGTATTTTTGCTGTTTTATACGAACTTTAATTAAACCTTTAATTGTCATATAGTCTTTATCAGTGTAAATTATAGCATTTAATTTTCTCAAACTGTCGTTACCAAGAATGCCATTAAAAGATTCTAATGAAGGTAATAAAAAAAATTTTAAATTTTCTGATTGTATTCCGAAAAGATTTATAAAAGTGTGATGGGTTATAGTCACTTTGCCGCCAACAGAGTTAGCTTGAAAAATAGTATCGTTAATTTTGGGGTTTTTTACTAATGCAGGTTGGATATAATTTCTATTGGATCCCGTGTCTATTAAGAATTTTAGTATTTTCCCATCACTAGTTCTGCATTGAAAATATGGTAACGTTGAGTCAATTAGTCTAAAAAATGAATGTCCGAAAATTCAGTGCATTCGTTTCCCTGTAACGAACTATCCCTATTACAGTAGTCTTCAACGTAATCATTGAGATCCTGCACATCCTCGCTTTGCAGGTGAGGTTCAGGGATTTCCGAATTGGTGACGTCGACTTGTCTTTCGTCAGTTATGGTCGCGTTGTTACCATCTTCGATGTGATTAATCCTTTGATATTTGTTAGGTTGGTGAACCTGGAACGACTGTGGTGGAGGTCTTATCCCTGAAAATCTCTCGTTAGGGGGAGGGCGATTCATATAATTTATTCTTTTTGATTGCATAGAGTGATCTACCTCCATTGGGACTGGGGGTTTTTGTCCTATAGGTCTAGGTGGTGGTAGGTTGGGTCTTTGTTGATATGGAGCCTGGCTCCGAAACACGATTGGATTATTTTGTCCATTTGGGTTTGTGTGTGTAAATATTCGGTCAAACTGAGCTGGTCGTTGATTCATTTTTGTATTGGGAAAATGTGCTTTATTCGGCAAAATAGGGAAATTTGCTAGTTGTGGATAATATGTGTGGTCAATATTATTAGATCTACGTTGGGCATTTGTAGGCGCAATTCTCGCAGTATTGTTAGCATACTGCGTCCTAAACTGTTGATTCTCCAGTTTAAGACACAAATGCAAGGCTTCATGTAGATCTGAGGGCTCCCTCATGCCCAGTAATCTTGGCAGATCTCCTCTGAGACCCCTAACAAAAGTATCCAACGCTTTATTACGGTAAAGATTTGTCAATAGTTGTATAGATGGTTCGCTTTCATCCATACAAGAAATTTTATTTAAAATCAAAGATAAATGTGCATAGACTTCTTTATAGAAGTCTTGAATTAATTTATTTCCCTGTGTCATAGAGGACATCTGGTATTCTAATGTGCCTAGGTCGCGTTTGTCCGCGTAATGCATTGTTAAGCATTTCAGAATACAATCCCAATTTAGTGGGGTATTGTACGATTCGAGTGCGATATCCGCACTACCTGTTATTTTATTTCGTACAACATTAAGGATCCCAAAATATTAAGGTGATCCTTTCAAAGGTTCATAAATTCTCAACACCCTTTCCACGCTTTTTTTCCATGAACCGAATTCAGTAGGGTTTCCGGAAAATATCTGGGATCTTGTCTAAGTCGGTTAAGTCCCTGTGTTGTTCGTCGATTCCCTGGTCTGTAAAAATTTGTTCTTGTTGTCTATTACGTTCTTCATCCGCGTAAGCTCTTCGTACAAGATTTACTATTTGTGCTTCTAATTCTGAAGACAAATTTGTTGGGAGAGGTGGGACGGAATTTGTGGTGCTTGCACCAATTTGAGCTTGTGTGTTTAGGACTGGTGGCCTAATTAAATTATTTGGATTGGCCATTTAAGTTGTCTAATCTTTGTCTACGCAAGTTGTACAGACGCTGTCTACGTTCCCTAGTAAGTAGAACTATTTGCCTAACTAAAGTCCTATTTCTGTCAAATTCTATTCCTGAGTCACCCGATGTAGTTACCCAATCTAAAGGTTCCGTACTAGAGCCGTCACTATCAATATCACTATATTCGCTGTCAGTCATTCGAGAATTGTTTTTTGTTTAAAACTTAGGAAAATTTTTTTTATACCCTCCACCACAATTAGTTGTGAAGAGGGTATACTAAGTTTGTCATTCCGTGTGAAACTTTTTTATTATTCATCTCAGACCCCATAAAGTATATATATTCTGGCTGCTTGAGTAATTCTAAGTCGATTTAGCCATGTCCGTCTGTCTGTCCGTCTGTCCGTCTGTCCTTCTGTCCGTCTGTCCGTCTGTCCGTCTGTCCGTCTGTTGAAAACACGCTCACTTTCGAAAAACTCAAAAGAAATAAACAAACTAGGTGTCAAATTGCTTGTAGTTATCCTAAGCAGTTTGGGATTGAATTTCAGCAAAATCGGTTCAGTAGGACCAGAGCTATGAATCAAAATGTGGAACCACCACCTTCAAAAACTTGATCATTTTGTTACAAAAACTAACATAAATGATGCAAAAATGCACGGAATGACATAAGATTTTGCACAAGTCCGTTTTATTCGATTAGAAATTGCACTGTGAAATTTCGCGAAGGTCGGTCCATAATTTACCCTAGGCCCCATATAAACACTACTCCCGGAAAACAGTTTAGTACGCCTAAAACCGTAAAAAATAATGCAATCATAACAAATTTTGGCTCGTCACAATTTTATAGGACTATAAATGATACTGTGAAATTTCGTGAAGATCGGTACATAATTTACCCTAGGCCCCATATATGCCCTACTCCCGGAAAACAGTTTAGTCTCCTAAAACCATAATTAATAACAAATCGTCACAGTTTAAGATAATAATAATAAAACGACATCATACAGATATTACTCCTTAAACATTCGAACTGTCGGTGGAGGGTATCAAAGATTCGGCACAGCCGAATATAGCACTCTAACTTGTTTTTTATAAATTCTTCTTTTTTTTCTTAAATTTTTTTTTTTTTTTACACTTACAAATAGCTTATGCAAATTCTAACTTACGCTAATAATAAATACATCATTGTTGTCTTCCTGCTGGTTGTTAAAAAAAAATTTTGTTGGTTGCTAGTTCCTTTCCACATCGACGCTGGGGAATTTATCCGTTTCACTTCTTTACTCAGGTTCCCTCTAACGCACTTTTGTTTATGTGCTGTCTATTTCCTACAGGAATTTGACACAAGAAAAGGTACTTTTATTGTAATGTTTTTTTTTTTTTTTTTTTTAAATGTCCTTTTTTAAAAAATGTTTATATTTAAACTAACTTTTATTTTGTATTTGCTTTATTAATATTTTTCTGTGTTTTTTTTTTCTAAAAATGTCCTCTTTTAAGGCACTTTTATTAAAAAATGTCTATATTTAAAATACTTTTTATTTTGTATTTGCTTTATTAATATTTTTCTGTTTTTGTTTTTGCGCTATTTAAGGACTTATTTCTTTATTTTGCACTACTTTAGGGCGTTTTTTTTTTTTTTTTTTTGCACTACTTTAGGGCTTATTTTTTGCACTACTTAAGGGCCTTTTTAGTTCTTTTGGTACTGTGGTACTGCTTAAGGACCTGACCAACACGTTGGGCGCCAGTTAACTTATTTTATGTTCATTATAATAAAGTTATTATTCACTACTATTGGAGGGTCCCGTAGGAATCGCAATAGTTTAATCAAAAATAATCACACTTGAGTTTTCAGAGGTTAAATAAAAACTGTCCATTTATTTTCCACGTTTCTCTTTTTATAATTAATTTTTATCCAAATAAATAACAACAAAATACTTAAGAATATTGCAATAATTTAGTCAGCATTTTTAATACAGGTAACATTAAAATACAAATTTGTTTGTTCAATGATTCTTGGAAAATTGTCTGTACGAAAGTTTTTGTGTGAAATAGTTTTGCCTCACACAAAAACTTGGTAGACGTTGTGTTAGCAATTTTAAAGGAAATCAGAATTAAATTAATTTGCTATGTTTGTTTTGTTTCTCACGGAAACATAACAGACATAGCGTCAGCAATGTTTAGTGAAAAGAGAATTTCGTAAAGAAAAATAGAATTAAAAAATTGAATTTAATTAGTGTTAACTTGTATGTTTACAAAAAGCCCTCGTTTTGTGCTGTGATTATTGTATTTTATTAAAGTTTTTGATGATATTAGATTAAAATAAATTAGATATTGACCATTATTAAATCAAAATGGCTAAAAATGTATTTATTTCATCATGTTCAGCGGCACGCTTTCATTTTTGGTACCAAATTATAATTGTAGTAAAGGAATTAAATTATATAATTTAATACACACTAAAATAAAATTACAAAAATTATTTTTATTAATATAATTTTTTTCTTATTCGATCTTTATTATTTAAATTTATATTAATTTATTTAAATTTGAGTTCTTTTTTTATATAAAAATATTAATTTTACTTTAACAAAAAAAAAAATAATAATAATAAAATTAGTATTTTTAATAATTAGTATTGTGGTTATTTTTTATATAAAAAATACCACAAGCTCAAACAAATAAATATACATTTAAATAATAAAGTCGAATAAGAAAGAACTTATATTAATAAAAATAATTTTTGCAAAATAGCGCCAGTTTTTACACTGCACCTTCTTCCTTTATTTTATTTAAATTATGGGTTAACATAAATACGTTTTCCCATGCCTTTAACATAAGCTGAACAATGAGAAATATTGCTTTGTTATTCTGCTGACGTTATTGCCAACTTGCTGAGATATTTATCTTTAGTGTAGCTGAGCAATAAGAACAATTGCTCTGTTATTCTGCCGACCAAGGTATATTTATAGCAGGTAGTCTCGGAAAGCCAGCTGTTTATTTTTTATTTGCTTGTTTTTTGATACGAGCTGTCATATGTTGTATAGTAAACAAGTAAACAAGTTTTTTGTCTTTTATCAACCCCTAATTGTGAAATTAAAAGATTAACACACATAAATAAATGTTATTTAAGATTAATACTAACATGAATAAATGTGTTCTGTCATTCTGCCGATGTTTTCTCAGTTGTATGCTCTGTCTTAGACCACGTAATATATTTTGTTATATATTTTCCAAGACTGATACCACTTATTTTTGCAAAACCAATATTTCTTTTAAAGGATTCAAATCCCTATCGTTGCTCCAATACGGCTTGTATGAAACAAACTCGTTACTTTTACTCTTGAAATCACAGATTACTAAACAGTTATGTAAAAAGTGACGTGTGAAAAGGGCCCAAATCAGTTGCGAAGGTAGCTTTCGAAGATAATGACCATGTATGGGCACCACTACATTGAAAGCTTTGCATGTGTGCCATTGCATTGGTTTGTTTACGTTTGCTTTTGTTGGTTTTATGCTCTTTGCTCTTTGTTTTTTGTGTATGTATACACATCGTTCGCTCTTTTTGCATTTTCATTTTGCATTTGCCCATACATGATAATGACAGAAAGCTTTTTTTGGTAGTGAAGTGGCAATGTTTAAAAAAAGGCCACAACAATCAACTCAAATGGCGTGACCAAAACACAAATAACAAAACACGTTAAATAAATGCATTAGCTTAACAAACGTTGTGTTTTGTACAAAAAATTATTTAGTTACATTTTGTTTTATAATGTTATTTACTTACTTAAATATTATTTACTGCTGTTGTGGTAATTTTAAAAGTTATTTTTACTACAGTTTTCCATCTAAATCTCAACTTAAAGGCCCAAATACACTTGTCAAATGCTTGTCCAGCCGGCGAATTCAACGTGTACGTGTGCTGGACGTAATATTCGCCGTCATATCTAAATTTTTTGATTTTTCAGCAAGCGTTGTCTGTGTCACACATACAAACCCTTTTTTACTATACTACCACAATGCTTGATGAGTATTTTGATCAATGTATATGGGCCTTAACAAATTTGTGTTTTTTATATTGCGGCAAAGCAAATACATGGCAAATACATGGCGAATTCAACTACAGGTGTTGTCGGAACTACAACAATCCAAAAACAACAGAAACAACATAGGGGTTTTTGCATTGTTAGTGCCATCCCTGCAGATAACGAGACTAGTCCAAACATGCATCTAAAGTGTAGTCCATAAAGGAGTAGGAGTACTCCAAAACTACTCCAAATATATGGGTAAAAGGTGGTCCATTTAACATTACGATGTCCTAGGAGGGGACCATATAACCCACCGAAGTAGTCCCTAAACTACTCCATGGAGTACAAAAGTGGGTAAGTTTTAAAAGTACTCCATGTCACTACAGTATGAAGTACACTAAAGGGGTAGTTTAAGCATTTTTCATTTTTTACTAATCGTCTTTTATGGCGTGCCCTGTAGTCTATTATTGTTATTACTTGGTATTTTTAATTCGTTTACCTTTATTTCACAAACTTTCACTTTAACCCTACGTTTCCACATGCAAGTAATTACTTGCAAGTAGTGTATAAGTATTATCAACGAAAAATCGACAAAACAGCCGATTGGCTGAAAGTACAAAAATTGTGTGAGTGTTAGTGAAAAAGTGTATTGAGTTTTTCGAACTTGTACTTGCATGTGGAAACGGGGGGTTAAATAAACAATTAATAATGGACACCATCAGGGCAACCAATGTGTAATACTGTAAACTATAGAAAAGTATACATCGTGCAGTTGTTGGCAGCACTGCATGTTAATTTCTTATAACATGGTCCATACTATAGTACATTGGACCATGTTGTAAGTAGTCCATTTAAGCCACTATGGACCACGTAGTCCAAAATTATCTGTAGGGATTAGCTCGAAATGTCAACCATTATTAGCAAAACACTAACAAATCAAAACAAATAAGCCCAAACTGCAAAATCAGATGCCGTTTCGACACCACCTGTAGTTAATTCACCTTTAGCAAATAGAAATGCAAATAGGGCAGCTTTCGAAGAAAGAGATAAAAAATCTCAAAATCTTCCGTCTCGTGACATATCGGTTTAGTAAGTGCCCATTCACATTATACGATTTTTGTCGTTGCGATTCTTCCCTTATAGGCAAGAGGTGTGAGAGGAATTATAAGGGGTACAGAAGCGAGTGTGCTCTTCGATTCGTTTTGTTCATTCATTCGTTCTCTCAATATTCTCTCATTTGACGAAAAATGTATTAAGGTTGTTAGATTAAAAATCGTACAATGTAAATATGAGACCGACATCAAAGAGGAAACGACAATAATCGCAACGACAAAAATCGTATAATTTGAATTGGGACTTATCTGTGCTTGAAATGTCCCTACAAGAAGACTACCGGTCTATTAGTTTATTAAGAGCAGAATGAAAAAACTAACCGAAACTCTTGTGTACATGTGATTTTGCCTCTCTCTCTAGCTAATTAATTCCACTCGACTACAGAATATATATCTGTACTGCTTACTCTGCTGCTTTTAATTAGTCAATGATAACCTAAATTATAGTTAACGCTAACTAGTTAGTCATAACGTAAATATTGGTAGTGAATATTGGTTAGTACTAAACTTTATAAAATACATAATAAACTTTTTTAATTTTCATTTTTAATTCAATTTTTTATTGAAATTAAAATTTTTTATTGAAGTAAACGAACGTGTGAACAATTAATTGCGACCAAAAAATCAAATACATAATTGAAAAATCATATGGATTTTAAATAATTTTTGTTTATTTATTGCCACCGGCAAATCTTAAGCGTTTATCATGATCAAAGCCACCACCCGCATGACCGCTACCTGTTGGATGACCACTCCTTTCAAAACGACCGCTTTGTTCATTACCCTTTGTTGTTTCCAGAGCATCCACCACCACGTCCTCTAAAGCCGCCATCAGAACCTAACCACAAAAATTTTAGCAATTTTTTTAGCTCTACTTTAATATTTAAATTATAGAAGTAAATTAATTGACTCACAATTCACAAATTTTTATAAGAGTTTGACAAAAATATATTATTTATGAAATGTTAGTTGTCCCACTCTAATATATATGTTAGAGTGTAACAACTAATATAAAATTGTTGCAAGTGTGTTAGTAAATTTTTTTTATTTTTTTAGTTTTAGTTATGGATTTATTGTAGGGTTGGTAGTTACTGCCCGTCTACAACTGACATGCTGTTATAACTTGATGTTATAAAAGCGTTGGTAAAACATTTGCATTAACAACCGTGTTATAATATGAGAAAACTTCTAACATGATGAGTCTATACTTAACACGATAATAATAAAAAACAACCAAAGCGACATGGCCAACTGGGTATGTATGTAAATTATTATTTGTTTTGATTTTGCTCACAGTCAAGGCGAATTAACTAAAGGTGGTGTCGAAACGGCATCTGATTTTGACAGTTCGAGCTTATTGGTTTTAATTTGTTAACGTTTTGCTAATAATGGTTGACATTTCGAGCTAATGCCATTAACAATGCAATACAAAAAACCAGAGTACCGAAACGTTCACTCATTTTTCAGTCATGAGCGAGCGTGAAAAATTAAAAATTTTACTGCTTTTTCATCCTCATGAGGGTGAGGAAAAAAACTAATTTGAATTTCCTCATTCATGAAAAATGAGCAAACAAAAAAATTCATAAGTAAATTTGTCAGATATGAAAAATTTAAAAAAATTCACAATCAAATTCCTCATAATGAAAAAAACGCAACCATTAACAGCGGGAAAATGAAGCAGTAAAGAGGCCTTATAGAAGGCCTTTTTGCCGATATAAAGTTTTCTAATTTATACAGTGTGTTATTGGAGACCAAAACCCTGACTTCTTGCATCTACTTTAAAGGCCTTCTTAAAATAATAAAGAATAAAGCTTTATTCCAGTGTAATTGTATTTGCTAATAATGGGAAGTGAATAAATTAATAATTAAACTTGGTACACATTCCAACATAACTACTAATAAAACGATTTCGATAGGCCTTATCTTAGAATAGAAAATTTAAATTTGTAAAATATTCTATAAAAACCCTTCTAAAAGAACTTTTAAAATAAGGCAGAGTGGAATAAGTAAAAGTTTATTAAAAATACAGCTGTAAACCTTCTTTAAGGCCTAAAAAGTGAAAGCGCTGGCAATTTTTCCCGCTGGACAACACGACAGCATGTGTGTATTTGTTTGTGTAAAATATGTTTGGTAAAGGCAACCAGCCAAAGTGGCTGTTGGATTTTTTGTAGGAAACACTTATTGAAAAAAAAATTAATAGAACTGCACATATCGTCATTTTAAATGCAGAATAATGTAACATCACATTAATAAGTTTACATGCAGGGCATAAAACTTTGTAATATGTTAATTATTTGAAATTTAAAAGAATTTTAAATATTTCAGCTTTTGAGGAAAAAATATTATATTTATTGTTATTTTTGAAGTTGTGTGTGTTACGTTAAATTAATTTGTAATTTTCAGACGTATCATCAAAAAATGTATATAAGTATTAAGTGAAACAAACATTTAAAATAATTAAATATTTTTTGTTAAATTACCGGAAAAATAGAATATATATATGATAACCACACGAATATTTATATTATTATAGATATTATAATATACCTATACTGTATAATTTTTTTATTGGTTTTATTAATTATTATTAATAAGTAGTGGTTTGTACTTCATTAAATTTAGCTATGAATTAATTTAAAAAGCTATATTTTTCATTCTAATTTAAAAGTATTTTGATCTCCTTAAAATGAATTTTTTTTTAAAACGAACAAATTTTGCAAATAAATATTTGACTCATATTCATACATACCTATTTGTCTCCATATAACGAATTATTTTAAATGAACTCTGCATCGCATACTTACAAAGATACACTTGGAAGAATGCAATCCTTACAAAAAAAACAGATTATTTTAAATAAACTAATAAAAATTATTAGTATTGTGGTTATTTTGTTGAACTATTTATGGTTTTTAATCCAAATTTTTAATATTTTTAATTAGGCTTAAGTTCATAAAATTTAATTTTCATTAAATTATTTTTATGAAGAAAGGAATTTTACAACATGAAAATTAATTAAAATTGTTATTGATAATCTTTTATTCTTGATATTTCTTTTGCTTTATTAACTTTTTAATATATGATGAAAAAATTTTGTGGTCCAATACAGATTCATTATAGGGAAGTTCGACTGTATTTAAATTTATTAAAAAGGACATACATACACATATTAACTCAAAAATCTAAGGACCTGCAGATGTTGCCATTTATTCGTGGAAATTCTAAGCGTTTGGGAGTGCAATGAGGTAGGCTGCAACATTTCAAAATTACTAACGGTTCGGTTCTTTTAATTTTAAAGCACTTTTTTATTTTTTCTTATGCAATACTGAAAATTATTATTATAAATCATTATCTGTTCACTAATTTCACTAACACCGTAGTGACAGTTATAAAACAGATTACCCAGTTTTGATGTTTAAAAATATTAATGTGCTCTTATAAATAGAATTAAAAACTCCGCTAATTTTTTTCTTGAGTGTGATTATGTTGTTAAAAAAATTATATATGTATTTAATGATACGTCATTTTTAATTTTGTAAATAACTTGGTTATTTTTTAAGATAGAAGTTTAAAATTTTATAAAAATATGTAACGTGAATCGTAATCAACAAAAAAAGTCAACTTCAAATGTTCCAATAATATCTACATTGTTTTGCATTTACGCTAACGATATGTGTTTTGTTTGTAAAAAAAATTCGTTGATGCCTTTAAAAGGTCCCTGTTTCTTTCGTCAAAAAGACGTACCTAAAGGCAGCAATTATTAAGAAAAAAAAATAGCCACAAGAATTTGTTGGTATTTTGTGCTTGTAAAAATATTTTGGTTTCTGTACCAATCGCGTCGGTGGTTTTTTTTTTTCTTTGAAAACACTTTTCTTAAGTAAGTAAAAATATTTAAAAAAAAAAATTAAAAAGTTCTTGTTTTGCTACAATTTATGTGTAAGTAACCAATATACATAAAAGCAAATGTGACAGTATCAAAAAATTTGTTTTGTTAATTGTAGTGTTTAACTTTATTGTTTTTTTATTTTTTTTTTTTGCAATCAGGGACATCATCACTATCACTTTCATTATCACTTTTAATAAACTCACTGTTTATTGTTGATGTTTTTGTTTAAACTTTGATATTGTTACAAGTAAAGCTGTTGCTTATGATTTTTATACGCTTAGCAGTTTTATTTGGTTTAATATCTTTAGTTTTTCCAAAATCTTTATGGATGAAGTTTCCTGATGATCTGGCCTAAGCAACCAGTGAAATGCGCATAGGAATAGCTTATCCCATCAACAATTTTTTTTTTTTTCTTATTATTTTTTATTGAATCTTCATATATTAAATATGAACTAACAATAATTAATCAAATCTTAACCTAATACGTTATTTTATGTCCTGCCAGTGCCAGACAAAAATTTTCTTCATCACGGGTTCTGTTCACTTATATAGGTGTTTATCGCTCATCTAATTGGGTAAGTGCTGCAGTGTCTCTTCTTCTTAAGCGAGTGTGGCCGCCATGGTTTAAAATATTTCGAGCTAGTGGATTTGGGTGTTGTTCAAGCCTTTTTAAATATTTTACTGCATATTTTGTAATCATAGTTTTTACTAATGGAACATTGAGATCCTTGTGAATATTTGAGTTTTTAACATACCAAGGGACAGCTGTGATTATTCGAAGAAGTTTATTTTGGCGCCTTTGAATTTTTTCGATATTAGAGGCCGAGGCAGTGCCCCATAGTTGAATACCGTAGCACCAGCTTGGCTTTAAGATGGAGTTGTAAAGTAAAAGTTTGCAGTCGAGACTTAGGACAGAGTTTCTTCCAATAAGCCAATGAATTTGGATGGCTTTTAGTTTCATTTGAGATAATTTTGCCTCTATATGGCTTTTCCACGTTAAACGGCGATCTAGATGAATACCGAGGTATTTTACATGCGAATTTTGAGGCACTTAATGATTATTGATTTTAATAGGGGGGCATGTTTCCCGACGCAAGGTAAATGTTACATGTACGCATTTTTGCTCATTGACCTTTATCCTCCATTGCTTTAGCCACAGTTCGAGTTGAAATATATGATCCTGTAGGTATCGATATGCTTCTTGACTGTTTTCGTGCACGCTTAGAAAAGCTGTGTCATCAGCAAATGTTGAAGTTTGGGTGTAGTTGTTTATTGGCATATCCGAAGTATATATTAAGTACAAAAGTGGGCCCAGGATGCTTCCCTGAGGTACTCCAGCTTCAGTTGGTTGAGGAGAGCTTAAATAATCACCGTCTTTAATAATAAACTTTCGACCGACTAAGTAGCTTTCTAACAGCTTGTGTGTGTTTACTGGTAAGTTTAGCTTCAATTTATGTAATAAGCCTTCATGCCAGACTTTGTCAAAAGCTTGAGAAACATCGATGAAGAGAGCGGAACAATATTTTCTTTCTTCAAAGGCTTTTCTTATTGCGTTTACTATACGATGGGTTTGCTCAATTGTGCTGTGTTCTCTTCTAAAGCCGAATTGGTGGTTAGGAATACATCTGTTTTCATTTAGAATTGGGGTTAATTTTGAAGCTAACAGCTTCTCAAACAGCTTTGATATATTTGAAAGTAAACTTATAGGCCTATATGACTCAACTTTTGTGTGATCCTTTCCTGGTTTAGGTGTCATGATGACTAAGGAAACCTTCCACTTTTGAGGATAGTATTCCAGGCGTAAAATAGCATTAAAAATTAAAAGAATAATTCTCCTTGCTATGCTGGGTAGCTCCAAAAGCATTTTGTTGCTGATCTTATCAAAACCAGGAGCCTTCTTGGGGTTTAAATCACAAATAGCCTTTTCGATTTCTCTTATCTCAAATCTTAGGGGAACAGCTGCTCTAGCAGCAACAGGTGGTAACTCGACCGCCATATCGTGAGATATGTTTGGGGTAAATACGTGTTTTAAATGATTAACAAACAGATTTCCTTTTTCAACATCATTTCTTGCCCAACTTCCATTCAAGTTTCTTAATGGCGGATTAGCGGCAACTGGCCTTTTGAGATTTCTAGCTGCACGCCATAATGAGTAGTCTGATTGTGGAGTTGCATCAAGTTCCTTAAGATATTTTTCCAGAGAAGCCGTTTTCTGAGTCTGCAGTAACTTTCTCAGCCTTTTTGTACAGTCTTTTAGTAAGTTCTTAAGTTGAGGGGATCTGTGCAATTGCCACTCTCTTCGAGCTCTCCTTTTTTCAGACAAGAGACGCTCGACATCTGAGGAATATATTTTATTATTTTTGGTTTTTTTGGGGGCAATACTGGAATGTTGAACAGCCAGTTTCAGAAAACTGTCAAAATTGACAATAGAGCGATCTATATACTCCGGTGTGCTAAGCGGAATATTTTCTGTGCAATGGGTACTGAGATATTTTTTATATTTTAACCAATTTATATGTGTAGCTGACGTCGCTATGTGACCAGAGGGAGATTCAATTCTATTGGTGTTTTTTATAGTAACAATTGTAGGTGTGTGATCAGAGGATAATTCTATGGAAGCTTCAACGTAAATCGTTTCTGTGGGGATGTTTTTAACCACGCCAAAATCGATGACATCTGGAATTTTTTGCGGATCAGCAGGCCAATATGTTGGTTGGCCGCTCGCGACAACATTTAAATTCATTTTAGAGATTGTATTAAACAAAACACGACCCTTTGGTGTTATAAGTCGTGACCCCCAGAAGGTATGTTTTGCGTTGTAATCGCCAGCAGCCAGGAAACAGGGCCCCAGTGACTTATAATATTTGTAATATTGGCTTTCTGATATTGCAAATCTAGGTGATGAATATAGAGATGAAATAACTATGCTTCGATTTAGCTCTTCGACACAAATGTTCGTAGCTTGGAGATAATCTTCACGATGATCACACATTGGGTAGTGTTTAATTCGGTTTTTTATTAATATAGCAGAACCTCCACAAGCTCTATCTCGAGGGTCCTTGGTATCATATAGAGTATAACCATTAATTTTAAACGTATTTCTTGAGGTCAAATGAGTTTCAGAAACCATCATGACATCAATTTGTTTATATTTAAGAAAGTATTCTAATTCATTTTTATGTTGGCGGATGCCGTTTGCGTTCCAAAAACAAATTTTTAAACAGTTCATGGCTTGTTAAGAATAGCTTGCAATAACATCGATTGCATTCTAAGAATTTCCTGCATCATATTACCCATTGTGTTTGTAAAATTATTTACTATTTGCACTAATGTTTCCATGGTTTTTTCTAGACGACTTAGATTAGAAACTGGAGTTTCGTCATTACTTGACGAAGCGCCTTGCATTGGAACATTGTTTGATTTTAAAACGTTAGCATAAGAGGTTCTGTTACTACTAGGCTGCGGAGCCTGAAGATCATTACTGTTTACTTGATTCGTTACCTGCATTTGAGGGGGACTAGTTTTCGGTCCAACCGACTGCTTGACGATAGTATCTACAGGGCATCCTCTATAATTGGCAGTGTGATTACCACCACAGTTGCTGCATTTTTTTACGTTGGGGTCGGTTTTAGACGTATCGCAAAGAACTGTACCGTGTAGCTCACCACATACTACGCAAACAGGGGTAAATAGCAGTATGCCCTAGTATGGCAAATTCTTGGCAGTTCAAACATTGAACGGGACCACCTCTTTTGTGGGGCTCCTCTATAGTTACTTTTCTGTACAGAATGTATTTTAAATCATAGATGGGATGCGTTTCATTTTTTTTAAGCTTAACGTCGCCGGGTTCAAACTCTACACGAAAAAGTGGTTGGGGAATTTTTTCTCTATTTTTAATGTTTACTACATGTTTTACCTTGAAGCCTTTTTCTTCTAGGAATGTTTTGACCTTTTCTGGGTCCACACATGAGTCAATACCCTTAATCACTACCTGAAGACCTTTACTGCTTTTCAGTTGGTATGTATAAAAGTATTTTTTTAGTGCTTCAAAGTTGTTTATTACTTTGCGAAAATCATTCTCATGATTGACTTGAATTTTTGTCTCGTTTATACTACCACGCTTGATAGCCGCTACGTAAAACGAATTTTCACCTATCACTGATATCAAACTCTTTATGAGCTCATTTGAATTTTGTTCCCTAAGATATATCGGGGGAGGCTTTGAAGATTTTATGACGTTTGGTGCTTCAGAGGATTCATCCTCCAGAATTGCAAAACGATTTTGAGTATTTATTTTATCAAAAGTTGGTGCTTTTGAGGCCGAAGCAACTGCGTCCCCGTTTGAGCACTGTTATGTACCTGTCCATACCAACTTGTACTGTAGGCTTTTGAGAAATTTTTACTTGAGTTACTGAGTTGTCCATAGCGGCTGTTTTGGGGTTAACCGTATCATCACTTATTAAAGTTTTTTTTTGGCTCTGCGGCAGCGCTTGCAGTTAACAAACTTGTTATTGTATTACGATCGACCGTATTTGTAAACAAAGAGGGTGAGAGGGAACGCGTTCGAGTAATAGGTTTAGCCGTTAAGTAATTGCTATCATCGATTCTTTTTTTTGTTTCTACTTTTGATTCGTCAACACTCACTGTAACATAAGCATTTCTTTCATTATGTTTTATTGTTTTTGCATTGTACGCATTCATAAGAGTTTTTTATTTTACAGTTTGTTTAATTGTGCTCTTCTTGTTATTTGTTGTTAAAAACCTAGATAATAAAAAAGAAGAATAAACAAAAACAAGAAATGTTTTTGCTTAAAATGTATGTATGTATGTTTATGTATGTATGTTCATACATAAATTTTTTTATTAAATTGTAACTTTTATTATTTTAATTATTGACGTTTATGTTCACAAATTAAAAATTATTTTCAAGCGTCCAATTCGCTGATATTATATTATTTATTTAATAAATAATATTATGATTTTATAACAGCTTATTTAAGTATGTTAAAAGAAAACAAAAACCGTATGCCGAGTTAAAAAAAAACACGTCTGCATTCAACGAGCACTGTCATTATTTAAATGCCGTTTGTTTATTGTAAATGAATATTTTTTAAGTGCCTTGTTTGGCATTGCTCGAGTTGTTACTTTATACACATTGTTGTTTTTATTGTTTATTTCTTTTAAATTATTTATTGTGATGCGTGACAAAGCATCGGCTACATAATTATCTTTTTTACATCTTTTCTACAGTGAAGTCATATTCTTCCAAGTTTAATCTCCTTCTAGTAAGTCTTGAGCTCGGATTTTTCATGGAAAATAAGTAAGACAGAGGTCTCTGATCAGTACGAACTAGAAAATATTTTCCATATATGTATGGTCTAAAATGCGTGATTGCCCAGTGTATCGCTGTTAACTCTTGTTCAATTGTTGATTTGTTATTCTCGCCCTTTGTAAATATTTTTGAAATGTATGCTATTGGTAGATGTTTTCCCTCATATTCTTGAGTTAGTACAGCTCCACAAGCATGCTAGCTTGGATCGGTTGTTATACAAACCTCTTTTGTAAAATCGGGAAATTGAAGTAATGTTGGACTCATTAATGCTTTCTTTAGTTAATTAACTGCCGAATTACAATCTTTAGTCCATTCGGCTCACGATTCATTTATATGGAATGCAAGTGCATTAAAACAGTTTTTAAAAACCAATCATAATAATGGTGATAAAAACACATGTGTATTAGGTAAGGCCAGTGTAATAAAGGGAAATAAATTTAAACTAAAAATGTTTGCATGCTTTTTTCTGCAGGGTGATGCAGGGTATTCGCCATTCTTAATTACACCATTCAGATCAGCAGTAGAGGGTACTCCCGAGAGCCGATTTAACCACATTCATTCTCAAACCAGAAATGTAGTAGAGCGCACAATAGGCTTACTTAAAAATAGGCTTCGGTGCATATTAGGAGCCAGACAGTTACACTACTCAATAAATGTAGCAGCAAAATCTACAAACATTTGTGCAGCCTTACACAAAATTTTTATATATATTATAAAATAGATCTCCCAGAAATAAATATTGAAAGTAATATTGGAGACATTGAAACAACTGAAGATTTGACAGCTTCAAGCATAAGAATCCAAATAATGAAATCAATGAATTATTTATACATATTTAAATACAAAATACATTCTTGATTTATACATATACTAGCTGACCCGGCAAACGTTGTTTTGCCTTCAAGGTGGTTAAAACAAAATGTTCCACTATAAACGTAAATTGGGAGTATGGTGCTTCACCACACTTAAATAATAAAAATCCCTCAAAATTCCAGGAATTTGTTTTATTTTTGAGGTCTTATTTTAATTATTAATGTAATACATTTGGATACACAACATTTTTCGTTTTTCCATCTGGAGCATGAATAAACAAAGCATTTGGAAAGCCAACTCTTGAACAGGCCACGTAAAGCTGCCCATGAGAGAAGCACGGCTCCTCCAAATTCAATCCGCATACTTGAAGCGTTTGTCCTTGCGCCTTGTTGATAGACATGGCAAATGAAAGACGCACTGGGAATTGCAAGCGCTTGAATTCAAATGGCATGTCTGCTGGTATTAGTGGAATACGGGGTATAAGCACAATTTCTTTTTTCGCTTTACCTGTCAATATTGTGGCTTCAATCAAATTCGGCATCAATTTTTTTACTGCAAGTCTTGTGCCATTACACAGTTTAGGCGCATTTAAATTACGCAGTAAAATAATAGATGAGCCGACCTTTAAATTCAAACAATGCGGTGGCATACCAGGGGGTTGCAATGTATTCAAAAATTCAACTGGATAATTGACTGCGTCATCTTGATTCATTGCGGTATCAACAGATTTGTATGATGTCACTGGACCTGTAGCCCGTTTCTGTATTTCTCGCATCGTAAAATTTTCCGACTGAAACCAGTGAATCGGGACAGAAACAGTGAAAAATGAAACAAAAAATGGTTTTTCTCACACAAGTGTTTCTTTATCTTTTTTTTGCGAGAATTATCTGTCATTTAAATAATTTTCCAGCAATTATTGGAAGGATGCGAGAAAAAGTGTTTCTATAACAATATTTTGCGAAAAGTTTTTTTCAAGAACTGTCAAAATAAGTCACATTTGAAATTGGTGGCGAGAAAAACAAAATGTAGATATTTTGAATTTAATATATGTTTATATACTATTTTTTTTTAATAAATAAAAAAATAGAAGGAATATTAATGATAAATGCATAATATATATGATGAAAATAAACAAAAAACAATTGTTATATTTTGTTAGTTTAAATTTTTGTTAGCCTTTTCTTGTTTTGGTTTTAATCAGTGCTGCCAGATAAATTTGTGTCAAAATCGTCAATTTCGGTTCGTGCTTTGTTGTGATACAGACGTGTATTCTTAACTCCGCATATAATTTGAATTTTTAATTAATCACATTTGATTTTGTTATATAAACAGCGAATGGACGCTTGAAAATAAATGATATATTTTGTTATTTTAATTATTTAACATAAAGTGAATTAATACGAAAAAATATTAAATAAAGAAAAATAGTAAAAATATATACGTACTAATGTTCATACATGTGTATGTATACATACATATTCTGAGCAAAAACATTTTAGTTTAAAGTTCTTATTTTGTTGTTGTTGTAAAATACAATAAATAACAAAAATATTAAAAGCACAGTTAAACGGTGAAAAACAAAAACAATTTATTGCATGAATAAAAACAATGAAACAACAATAAAACTGAATGATAGAAATGTTTATGTGACAGTGCATGCTAACGAAGACAATGCTGTAATAAATAAAACAAAAGAAAACAATAGTAACTACCTTACGGCTAAACCAATTTTTAGAACACGATCCCTTTCGCCCTCTCTTTTTACAAAGACGGTTGATGGTGATACGTTAAAAAATATAAACCTCACACTTGCAAGTGTTGCCACAACGGCAAACACAATCTTAATAACAAATGGTACCATGAACTCTAACACAGATGCAATGCAAACATCTCAAGTAAAAAGTGGTCAAAAGCCTCAAGTACAAGTTGGTATGGACAGGTACATAACAGTGCTTAAACGGGGTCGCAGCCCTACTTCTGCAGCAGTTGCTTCGGCTTCAAAAGTACCATCTTTTGATAAAATAAACTCTCAAAATCGTTTTGCAATTCTGGAGGATGAATCCTCGGAAGCACCAAACGTTATAAAATCTTCTAAGCCACCCCCGATATATCTAAGGGAGCAAAACTCAAGTGACTTAATAAAGAGCGTGATCTCGGTAATAGGTGAAAATTCGTTTTACGTAGCTGCAATCAAGCGTGGAAATATAAATGAGACAAAAATACAGGTAAATCATGAGAATGATTTTCGTAAATTAACTAACAAATTCGAAGCCCTTAAAAAAAGCTTTTACACATACCAACTAAAGAGCAGCAAAGGTCTTCAGGTAGTGATCAAGGGCATAGACTCATGCGTGGACCCTGATGAAATTAAAACTTTTTTGGAAGAGAGGGGTTTTAAAATAAAAAACGTTACAAATATTAAAAACAGGGAAAAAAATCCCCAACCATTATTTCGGGTAGAATTAGAACCTGGCGACATTAAGCTTAAAAAAAATGAAACGCATCCTATTTATAATTTAAAATATATTCTCTACAGAAGAATAACTATAGAGGAGCCGCACAAAAGAAATGGTCCCGTTCAATGTCTTAATTGCCAAGAATTTGGTCATACTAAGGCATACTGCTATTTACCCCCTGTTTGCGTCGTATGTGGAGAATTACATTGTACAGTCCAGTGCGATAAGTCTAAAAATGACCCCAATGTAAAAAAATGTAGCAACTGTGGCGGAAATCACACTGCCAATTATAGAGGATGCCCTGTATATACTATCGTCAAGCAGTCGGCTGGACCGAAAACTAATGCCCCACAAATGCAGGTACCAAATCAAGTAAACACTAATGGCATTCAAGCTCCGCAGCCTAGTAATAACAGAACCTCGTATGCTAACGTCCTTAAATCAAACCATGTGCCAATGCAAGGCGCTTCGCCAAGTAATGATGAAACTCCAGTTTCTAATTTAAGTCGTCTTGAAAAAACCATGGAAACATTAGTGCAAACAGTTAATAATTTTACGAACACAATGGGTAATATGATGCAGGAAATTCTAAGAATGCAATCGATGTTATTGCAAGCTGTACTTAACAAGCCATGAACTGTTTAAAAATCTGTTTTTGGAACGCAAACGGCATCCGCCAACATAAAAATGAATTAGAATACTTTCTAAAAAATAAACAAATTGATGTCATGGTGGTTTCTGAAACTCATTTGACCTCAAGAAATACGTTTAAAATCAATGGTTATACACTATATGATACCAAGGACCCTCGAGATAGAGCTTGTGGAGGTTCAGCCATTTTAATTAAAACCCGAGTCAAACACTACCTAATGTTTGATCACCGCGAAGATTATCTCCAAGCAACGAACATTTGCGTTGAGGAATTAAATAGAAACCTAGTAATTTCATCGTTATACTCACCGCCTAGATTTTCAATATCAGAAAGCCAATACTGTAAATATTTTAAATCATTAGGACCCTGTTTCCTAGCTGCTGGCGATTATAACGCTAAACATACCTTCTGGGGGTCACGACTTATAACACCAAAGGGTCGTGTCTTATTTAACACAATTTCTAAAATGGATTTAAATGTGGTAGCGAGCGGACAACCAACATATTGGCCTACTGCTCATCAAAAAATTCCAGATGTTATCGATTTCGGCGTGGTTAAAAACATCCCCATAGAAACGATCCATGTTGAAGCTTCCTTAGAATTATCTTCTGACCATACACCTACAATTGTTACTATAATGAACCCCAATAGAATTGTATCTCCGACTGGTCACTTAGCGACGACAGCTACGCAAATTAACTGGTTAAAATATAGAAAATACCTCAGCACCCATTGCACAGAAAATATTCCGCTTAGTACACCGGAGTATGTAGATCGCTCTATTGCCAATTTTGACAGTTTTCTGAAACTAGCTGTTCAACATTCCAGTATTGCCCCCAAAAAAACAAAAAATATTAAAATATATTCCACAGATGTCGAGCGTCTCTTGTCTGAAAAAAGGAGGGCTCGAAGAGAGTGGCAATTGCACAGATCCCCGTTACTTAAGAACTTACTAAAAGAGTGTACAAAAAAGCTTAGAAAGTTGCTGCAGACTCAGAAAACGGCTTATCTGGAAAAATATCTTAAGGAACTTGATGCAACCCCACAATCAGACTACTCATTATGGCGTGCAGCTAGAAATCTCAAAAGGCCAGTTGTCGCTAATCCGCCATTAAGAAACTTGAATGGTAGTTGGGCAAGAAATGATGTTGAAAAAGTTAATCTGTTTGTTAATCATTTAAAAAACGTATTTACCCCAAACATATCTCACGATATTGCGGCCGAGTTACCACCTGTTGTTGCTAGAGCAGCTGTTCCCCTAAGATTTGAGTTAAGAGAAATCGAAAAGGCTATTTGTGATTTAAACCCCAAGAAGGCTCCTGGTTTTGATAAGATCAGCAACAAAATGCTTCTGGAGCTACCCAGCATAGCAAAGAAAATTGTTCTTTTAATTTTTAATGCTATTTTACGACTTGAATACTACCCTCAAGAATGGAAGGTCTCCTTAGTTACGATGATACCAAAGCCAGGAAAAGATCACACCAAAGTTGAGTCATATAGGCCTATCAGCTTATTATCTAATATATGAAAGCTGTTTGAGAAGCTCTTAGCGTCCAAATTAACCCCAATTTTAAATGACAATGGGTGTATACCTAACCATCAATTCGGTTTCAGACGAGAACATAGCACAATTGAACAAACCCATCGGATAGTAAACGCCATAAGAAAAGCCTTTGAAGAAAGAAAATATTGCTCCGCTCTCTTCATCGATGTCTCTCAAGCTTTTGATAAAGTCTGGCATGTAGGTTTGTTACATAAATTGAAGCTGAACCTACCGGTTAACACACACAAGCTGTTAGAAAGCTACTTGGTCGGTCGAAAATTTATTATTAAAGAAGGTGATTTTTTAAGTTCTCCTCAGACAATTGCAGCTGGAGTCCCTCAGGGAAGTATCCTGGGCCCACTTTTTTATATTATATATACCTCGGACATGCCGACAAACAATTACACCCTAACCTCAACTTTTGCTGATGATACAGCTTTCCTAAGCGTACACGAGAACAGTCGTGAAGCATCTCGATACCTGCAGGATCATATATTTCAACTAGAACTGTGGTTAAAACAATGGAGAATAAAGGTCAATGAGCAAAAATGCGTACATATAACATTTACCTTGCGTCGGGAAACATGCCCCCCTATTAAAATCAATAATCAACTAGTGCCTCAACAATCGCATGTCAAATATCTCGGTATTCATCTAGATCGGCGTTTAACATGGAAATGCCATATAGAAGCAAAATTAACCCAAATGAAACTAAAAGCAATTCAAATTAACTGGCTTATTGGAAGAAATTCTGTTCTTAGTCTCGATTGCAAACTACTACTTTACAACTCTATTTTAAAGCCAATCTGGTGCTACGGTATTCAACTATGGGGCACTGCCTCGGCCTCAAATATCGAAAAAATTCAAAGGCGCCAAAATAAACTTCTTCGAATAATCACAGCTGCCCCTTGGTATGTTAAAAACTCAAATATCCACAAGGATCTCAATGTGCCACTGGTAAGGACTATTATTACGAAGTATGCGGTAAAATATTTAAAAAGGCTAGAGTTGCACCCAAATCCACTAGCTCGAAATATTTTAAATGATAGCGGCCACACTCGCTTAAGGAGAAGAGACACTGCAGCACTTACCCATTAAGATGAGCGATAAACACATATATAAATGTGATACAGAACCCGTGATGAAGAAAATTTTTGTCTTGCACTGGCAGGACATAAAATAAAGAATTAGGATAAGATTTGATTAATTATTGTTAGTTCATATTTAATATATGAAGATTCAATAAATAAATAATGAGAAAAAAAAAAAAAAAAAAAAAAAAAAATCGTCAATTTCCTGAGAAAAACATAAAAAAGATCGTCTTTTTTGTTTTAAAAATCGTGCAATTTAAAATCAATTTTAAACAAATTTGTTTCGACTTTTATTAAAAAATAATCAAACAAAAACATAGTTAAAGTTCATGGGTATTTAATAATTATTATTTAATAATTGAGATATAAATCTTTAATTTACCTATTCCTATAATCTTTTTCTTTTTTACCTGAAATAGACTTAGTAGAATACCTTGTAGTTAAAATTAAAAAAATCGGTTCATAAATAAACGGGTAAAGACCCAGTAAAATCTTCGCCTACAAAATAATATGTTAAGTAATCAGAAACACATAAAAGCACTACATACAATTCTACTGAAAAACTATTTTTTACAAGGGTTGTGCCAAAAAGAACAAATTCAAAAGTAAGTCATTTTTTTATATCTTAATACATCCAGAAAAAAGTAGTTATCGAAGCTCTTATAGAAGAAAGCTACTTAATAACGAGTGAAAGAAGCTATCCATTTTGAAAAAGTTTTTACTGGAACAAAAGTGTACATATAAGATAAGAATATCAAATATCAATCATATTTTGTATATGTATATAGAAGTATTAAATGTTCAAAATAAGCCAAGTCGGTCCATTACTTTCCCTCGAAATTTTGCTTTTGCCGATACATTTTTTAGGGAAGAAAGAAACAATTTCGAGGACAATTTTCACAATAGGGATAAATATAAAAATTTAAGCAGCCTTGTTTCTAAAGATATCTTTTTTTCTAATAAACAAACATATAAAAATATTTACAATTATCTTATTTCGAAGACTAAGGGGCTTATAGTGTAAAACGCAACGCCACAATTTCATTAAAAGCAAAAATAAAATCAAAAATATTTTATAAATTTGTTGTTGCTTTCTACATACATTCATATTATTTTTTTTTTTCAATTTTCAACGCCACAAAATAGAAGTGTTTGAAATTTAAAAATTCAAGATGAATTTCTATAGAAAGTAACAACAAAATTATAAAATATTTTTGATTTTGTTTTTGCTTTTGCTTTCGTCACTTTTTTAGAAAAAATCATCAAAACGTCACTTTGTTAATATCGGTACAAAAAATCGTCGAGATGACGATAACTCGTCAAATCTGGCAGCCCTGTTTTTATTATATTTATTTCTTTTGTTGACGTTTCGCTTTTATTTGACACTTAATTACTGGAAATATTCCAGTATAAACAGAATTTGTTGTGTCTGTTTTCGCATTCAAATACAGAAACACTTTTATCTCATAAATCGAGAAACGATGGAATTTTTTGTTTCACACTTAATGTAAGAAATTTTACCATGCGAGAAATACAGAAACGAGCTACTGGTAACTTTTCTTGAATGTCATAATTGATTGCGTCCACTTGCACATTTTTTGGTGCAAGTATTGCGCGTTCTCTCAACCAATCGTGATTCCTGTAATTTTGAATAATATTTGGGAAAACGCTTTCAATCAATTCTGCTTTTAATTGTAGAATTGTACAAAAATTGTTGGGCAAAGTAATCAATCCATTTGTATTATCGATTCGAATTTTGCCATTTCCGATTTCTAACAATTGCCTCGAGAACTGATCTTCGGATTGAATACTTTGCAACTGAGCGCGCATGTTAATGTTCAATGTCAATTTTTGGACATGTCGCCAAAGAAAAGAAGATATCAAGCATGCATTGATCTCATCTGCCGGTGTCGATCGTGGAATCACGGGCAATGTTTGACGAAAATCTCCTGATAATAATATCAATGCACCACCAAATATTTGTTGATTACGACGTATGTCTTGCATTGTACGGTGTAATGCTTCCAATGATTTTTTATGGGTCATTGTACATTCATCCAATAGAATAATTGCGGCTTGCTGCAAAACTTTTGCCATCGCAGAAGTTCTTGAGATATTGCATGTGGGATTTTCAATTACCTATTCGTTGAAGAAAAATGTTATGGTAATAATTTTGTATGTATTTTAAAAGCATCAGTCATTAAGTGGAAACAAACCTGTACATTTAACGGTAATTTTAATGCAGAGTGTGCTGTTCGTCCACCATCCAATAAAGTAGCAGCAATTCCAGACGAAGCAAGTGCCAATGCAATTTTTCCTTGCGATCGAATGGCTGCCAAAATCAGTGATATCACAAATGTTTTTCCCGTGCCACCAGGCGCATCCAAAAAATACAATCCACCGACTCCATGTTGTACAGTTTGAATGATGGTGTCATAGGCATGTTTTTGATGGTAATTTAATTTGGGAACATTAAAATCCACAAATGTTTGCAATTCATTGGGATCATACTGTTGTTCACGTTGGAATTCTCGATCGAATAAATCATGGATTTGACGATTGGGTGAATGCATACCTAATTGCCCTAATGCTTTGTTTGCAATTGCAATGCACATATCTTCAATCGCAATCAATGCCTCGTTATATATTTCCAATGACATCAGCAAATCATGATTTTCTGTTGGATTACGCATTCGCATTAAATAGTCTTGTGCCATAAAATCTTTGTATTTATTCCACAATTCAATTGGATTCGATGGAAAACATGTTGATACTATTATGGCTTATAGCATACGTATTTGATATGGAGAAGAAGCAATCGATGCATCGTGAAGTGTTAAATCCCAATGCGCATCATTTTCCAGCAAACCTAAATGCTCACATGCTTCCCGATACGTCTGACATAAATGATCATTCACTGTTCGCAAATGTTTAAATGAACGTGGTCCCAAAACATTTACCAACAACAACCGCAAATAATAACATTCTGCATTATTTGGATGAACTGTGTACATTCTTCCCATAGTATCTGCAGAAAAAACACCCGGATAGCCATCAACTGGTGTTCCTTGTTTACGTCGTTGCCATTTTTTATCAGTCCAAGTGAAATAATGCGTTACATCTGAATACAGCAACGTTCTAGCAAATTCATCACTTTCGCACAATCGAAAGAATGCAGTTAATGTTGTTGCTGGTGGGTGTGCCCCTCTTTGTTGAACATTTGCATCGGTAAAATAAACACGCTGGCCATTTTCCAAATGAACAGCCAAATGAACCACAGCAGGATGTCGTTCATGCAATGGAAATGAATAAATTCTCCAAATGGCTTCATTAGTGCTGATGTAGCGTCCCATTTGATATTGAGCAATTTCATCATTTCTATTGTCACCAGCTACTCCAAAAACAGCCATATCACTGCCTTTGTTCACATATTTGCAAATGTATTTGATAGATTTTACCGAATTACAATATTCAACGTTAATGTGAGCCTCAAATATTTTTGACAATAGCGGTGAATATGGCACTACCCAACGATTATCAACGTTAATGTTTTGATTTCTAATTGTTATTGTTGTTGTGCGACCATTATTATCTGGTGACCGACGTCGATACAATGGATATCCGTCATTGCCTGTTATTGTATCGGAAGTAAATTTTCTTGGATAGCGTTTTGAACATTTCCCATCGATCATGCATGGCGAATTCAAATTTAGTTCACCGCAAGGGCCGTGAATCATGTTTTTCGTGACAACTTCAAATAATTGTGGATCGGTGATTTGATCTGGTATTTCGGCTGATATAATTCTATCAATCTCATTTGTTGTTATTTTACGAACCAGCCATATCAAAATGTGTGCATGCGGTAGCCCTCTTTTCTGCCATTCAACCGAATACATCCAGCAACGCACCTCTCCAAATGTTTTCAATTTGATAATCAAATCCATCAGTGCTAGCAATTTCTGTCGAAATACACGTGCTGTAATATCGTGGCGATCTGTTGGTATCTGACCATCAAATATGTTACTTTTTATGTCGGTCCACTGTGGATTGCATGTGAATGTTATAAATAGGTCTGGGCGACCATATTTGCGAACGTATGACATTGCATCCTGCGTATATTCATGCATATGACGCGGACTGCCAACATATGTCGATGGTAATATTGTTAAACGTCCGACATCATTAACATTGTGATCATTCGCAATTGCATCACGCAAGTGGATGTATTCTTCTGATCGTAATTTGGCTTGATTGAATCGAAGGTAATTCAGGCGTTCTGCTTCAATTTTCGCATACATATCAACAGCATATTGATGAAAAAGTTTGCCACATTTTAAAATGAAGTTGTCTTCTTGTGGACGAATCATAAACCTATATGAATAAAAATTCATTCCACAAACTTTTTTTTGTACATCGCAACCTGTAAGAAGTACATAATTATAACATTTGAATGTGTAAAAGTGAGTACATATGAAACTGGTATGTATTTTACCAGTTTGTGGATCAATCATTGGTATATTGATGTGGTAGCCGTCGTCACCTTTCCAATGCAGTAACGGATATTGTAATGCATCATAGCTACGGTGAAGCTCCGAAACACGTTGTAATTGGTCATTTCTACGATGTAGTACAATATCGCGAAATTTAAACTGATCGCCAACAATTACAATGGCCACCTCATCAATCGATGGTGCATTAAATCGTCTTGCATGCTCTCCAGAAGGGGTTTTGTTGGCTGTTATTACGATTTTGTGGTTATCGGATGGCATATGATCGAGAGCGATCTTGAACAATCGAACTAATTCATTGTGCTGATGGAAAAATGTTTGAAGCTGTGAAACAATTTCTCGTCTTGTATGCGAAGCAATTGTACAACGTTGATCCAATTCACGATTTTCATCTCCAATGAAATATATTTGCAAAAATTGATGATCAGCATTAGCAAATGGTAACAATGAGCCAGCTCTATGATAAATCTGACCCTGAATCTGTAATATGTGAGAAATATAATAAGACGCTGGATCATAATTTTTGAAAACATGAAAAAATGCTGCTCGGATTGGCATTTGGGTAAGGTATTCCGCATGAAGTGATTACCTTGAACGTCGGCATAAAATTATCTCTTATAATTTTTGTCGCACCAAAAGAAGTCATTTGAAATGTCGTGTTGTATTGTTGAATATGAGCCAAAAAATGCTTTGACGTTGGTGACGTTCCAAAAACCAATGAATGGAGTGGATCGGGTGGAGATTCAAATGGTGGCAATTTCACTTTTCCGTTAGCACAACACATGCCTTTGGTTTCACCTGGAAATTTGACTGCATTACAATGCGGACATCTCACCGTCATTCTACCGATACATCCATGTAGACTGTAATCAATTTCACAATCATAATTAAGAGCAGCATATTCCATGTCTCGTACATCACGACGTGGAAGTCGTGTCAGTCGTCGCGATGCTGGATTTCTTGGATTTGGATCCGCAGATGTAGTTTGACGTGCGTCGCGTTGCAATTGGTTTTGAGATGATCGTTGGTCTTCAGTTTGTGATCTCCTTTGAAATAATCTATTATTGGTACGACGTTCACGCCGACCTATATTTGATCGAGCAGTTCGTGGCATTACAGTAATTTTGACTTAGCTGCACAATCTCCTTTGCACGACTTTTTGTGCAGGTAAATCAAAAATGCAGCTATCTTAAATGTATTTAGCTGCCTTAATGTGCAGGTACGCAATTGTGGTTACCTGCATAAAAATGCAGCTAAAGTAAAGTGTTTGAAAGAGGAGTAACAACGATAGTAACAGTGACGTTCAAACAACCTGTAGTCATTTGTTATGCATTTTTATAATGAACGGATAGTCAAATTGGTAAAAATAAAGTGGGGAACAGAATTGTCGTTGTAGTACAAAGTTAATATTAGCGCTGCAAGCTGTCAAAAGTTAAAAACGGCAGTTTCAAAGTAGTGTTAACAGAATACGTAGTTGAATTAGTCTTTGAAGTTGAAGCGCAAAATTCGAAATTTTGAACTCTGTTGCGCTACAGAGCATTCGCCAGCTTCAAATACTACTATAACTACTTTATTTTGTTCCAGGTCTAGGATTTGCTATTCATTTCATATAATCGTGGTAAAGTTGCTGTAACTACAAACCCTATGCATAAATGTACTTAGGTGCATGCAAACAAAATAAATGAATTATAATGATGCCAGTCTGACTTGTTTGCGATTTTTGTTTTTAGAAACAGCTCAAATTGGATATTTATGTGAAAAAGTGGCCACCATATGTTTTCATGTGTGCAGCTAACTTTGATGTTTTATATGAAAATATTTTAACGCTGCCCAAAAATATGAAAAATGTGCAGGTATACAAAATGCACGTAAAGAAGGATTTTGAAGAATATTCTTCTTGATTTTTTGTTATATTCATATTACATTTAGGTTCTACATTTTGTATAATATCTGTTAAACAATTATCATTTATTTTTTCTAGGTTTTTGTATTCTAGTGTGTTTGATTTATATGTTTCGTTTTTGTAAATAAGAACAGTGTTTTGGTTTAATATTAAGGTTTTATTCTCATTATTAGGAAGTGGTTCGAATATTACTTCAGAAAATGATTCATTTAGAAATCTTGGTACACTCAATGTTAAAATTACGAAATTTTCTCTGTATGTGAGGGATACTTTTGTCTGAAGATATGATTCTATTCCATCTATGAAATTATATTCTTCTTTCGTCAGTATGTCCGATGGAATTATTCCTAATTTAGAATTAAAAATAACAAGTCCAATTTCATTTATGTGGTCCATTAATAGGTTTACATCGTTATTTATTTGAAAAACATTCTGAAGAAAAATGGTTTCGTCCTCTAAGTCAAGAATTTTATTTTGTACTTCTGTTTTGAATTTATTTACGTATTCTTGCACGATTTTTTGCTGGTTATTTATGTGGTTTGTAATATTAAATATTTTGTCTGACATAGAAGTGCTTAGATATGAAATTTCTTATTTTGTTTGATATGTGTTTTATAGTATTTGTGTCCTGTCTTAGTACTTTCGACATGTTCTTCATCTATTTTCCTCGATTCAATTTTCCTATACTTTCGATGGTTTTTACCTCCTCTAATTTCTTTAATGTAATTTATACCTTCTTCTATTTTTACATCTTTCCTATTCTTATTAATTTTATTTATGTATTCTTCCTTTTTCCTAGAAATGAGGTCATGTATTTCGCTATATTTATCCTCGTTCACTTTTCCGTTTAAAAAGTCAATTGGTTTAATTTTGGTTGTGCTATGTATTGTGTTGTTGTAAAATCCTATTATTCTAAAGATTTTTTCTTCAGTAGTTTCGTCTTTATTCCTCTCGTCATGTCTTAATAGTCTTATGTGCTCGTTAATAGTGTTGTGTAACCTTTCGATGTCTGAATTTGATGTGTGATTACTACTTGACGTAAAATGTATATTAATATTTTCTTCTTTAAAAAATTCTTGCATTGGGATGGCTTTGAATCCTAACTCATTATCTTTTTTTTTTTTTTTTTTTTCTCATTATTTTTTTATTGAAACTTCATATTTTAAATATGAACTAACAATAATTAATCAAATCTTAACCTAATACGTTATTTTACGTCCTGCCAGTGCCAGACAAAAATTTTCTTCATCACGGGTTCTGTTCACTTATATAGGTGTTTATCGCTCATCTAATTGGGTAAGTGCTGCAGTGTCTCTTCTTCTTAAGCGAGTGTGGCCGCCATGGTTTAAAATATTTCGAGCTAGTGGATTTGGGTGTTGTTCAAGCCTTTTTAAATATTTTACTGCATATTTTGTAATCATAGTTTTTACTAAAGGAACATTGAGATCCTTGTGAATATTTGAGTTTTTAACATACCAAGGGGCAGCTGTGATTATTCGAAGAAGTTTATTTTGGCGCCTTTGAATTTTTTCGATATTAGAGGCCGAGGCAGTGCCCCATAGTTGAATACCGTAGCACCAGATTGGCTTTAAGATGGAGTTGTAAAGTAAAAGTTTGCAGTCGAGACTTAGGACAGAGTTTCTTCCAATAAGCCAATGTATTTGGATGGCTTTTAGTTTCATTTGAGATAATTTTGCCTCTATATGGCTTTTCCACGTTAAACGGCGATCTAGATGAATACCGAGGTATTTTACATGCGAATTTTAAAGCACTAAATGATTATTGATCTTAATAGGGGGGCATGTTTCCCGACGCAAGGTAAATGTTACATGTACGCATTTTTGCTCATTGACCTTTATCCTCCATTGCTTCAGCCACAGTTCGAGTTGAAATATATGATCCTGTAGGTATCGAGATGCTTCTTGACTGTTTTCGTGCACGCTTAGAAAAGCTGTGTCATCAGCAAATGTTGAAGTTTGGGTGTAGTTGTTTATTGGCATATCCGAAGTATATATTAAGTATAAAAGTGGGCCTAGGATGCTTCCCTGAGGGACTCCAGCTTCAATTGGTTGAGGAGAGCTTAAATAATCACCTTCTTTAATAATAAACTTTCGACCGACTAAGTAGCTTTCTAACAGCTTGTGTGTGTTTACTGGTAAGTTTAGCTTCAATTTATGTAATAAGCCTTCATGCCAGACTTTGTCAAAAGCTTGAGAAACATCGATGAAGAGAGCGGAACAATATTTTCTTTCTTCAAAGGCTTTTCTTATTGCGTTTACTATACGATGGGTTTGCTCAATTGTGCTGTGTTCTCTTCTAAAGCCGAATTGGTGGTTAGGAATACATCTGTTTTCATTTAGAATTGGGGTTAATTTTGACGCTAACAGCTTCTCAAACAGCTTTGATATATTTGAAAGTAAACTTATAGGCCTATATGACTCAACTTTTGTGTGATCCTTTCCTGGTTTAGGTATCATGATGACTAAGGAAACCTTCTACTTTTGAGGATAGTATTCCAGGCGTAAAATAGCATTAATAATTAAAAGAATAATTCTCCTTGCTATGCTGGGTAGCTCCAAAAGCATTTTGTTGCTGATCTTATCAAAACCAGGAGCCTTCTTGGGGTTTAAATCACAAATAGCCTTTTCGATTTCTCTTATCTCAAATCTTAGGGGAACAGCTGCTCTAGCAGCAACAGGTGGTAACTCGACCGCCATATCGTGAGATATGTTAGGGGTAAATACGTGTTTTAAATGATTAACAAACAGATTTCCTTTTTCAACATCATTTCTTGTCCAACTTCCATTCAAGTTTCTTAATGGCGGATTAGCGACAACTGGCCTTTTGAGGTTTCTAGCTGCACGCCATAATGAGTAGTCTGATTGTGGAGTTGCATCAAGTTCCTTAAGATATTTTTCCAGAGAAGCCGTTTTCTGAGTCTGCAGTAACTTTCTCAGCCTTTTTGTACAGTCTTTTAGTAAGTTCTTAAGTTGAGGGGATCTGTGCAATTGCCACTCTCTACGAGCTCTCCTTTTTTCAGACAAGAGACGCTCGACATCTGAGGAATATATTTTATTATTTTTGGTTTTTTTGGGGGCAATGCTGGAATGTTGAACAGCTCATTATCGACAATAATTTTTTCTATTTTACCGTGTGTATTTATGTACTGCAAGAGCTTAGTTTTGAATTCCGTCCAAGTTCTGCTGTTGATTTTGTAAGCGACTGCATGTTTTGAAAATTTGTCTATCATTGTCATAAACATTTCCTTCTTCAACGTGTAGAATACATCTATGTGTAAAATTTCTCTTGGTTTCGAGGGGGTTTCACTAATTTTAAGTGGTACTTTGGGGGGTTTCCTATCGTATTTTTCAATGGTGCATATTTCACAGTTATTAATAAATTGTGTTATTCTTAGTTTTAGTTGTGGGTTGTAGACTTCTATTTTTAGTTCTTGTATTCCTCGGTGATTTTTACTTAAATGTTCTTTTTCTATTATTTCTGTTAATTCTTCTTCATCTTTAATATCTCTTAGCATACGAGTGCTTCTGACAATTCTAAATTCATTGTTGTTTGAAAATAGTTCTTCATAAGTGCTCTTGATTGTGTCAAAAAATTCATCTTCTATAAAAATTGCGTTTAATTGATTTGGGTTGAAATGGTTCCTTAACAGGGAAATTGAAGTTTCTCTATCTAGTTCTTTAATTCCTATAACTTTCCTATTATTTTTAAATATTTTTTCACTTTTAATTCTGGCTGCTCCTGAGAAAATCTAATTAATAATAATTTGATTGCTAAACATGTTGATAGGAGATTCGGTTGTTTTTATACTAAGAACTTCTGTTTCTATGTAATAAATATTGGCAGTTTCAGATTCTATTCTTGAAAGTGCATCCGCATTGCTATTTTTTGTCCCTTTTTTATACCTTATTTCGTAATCGAATTCTGAGAGCTTTAATCTCCATCTTACCAATTTCGAATTTGGTTCTTTTATGGAGAATAACCAAGTGAGTGGTTTGTGGTCAGTTTCGATTATGAATTTTCGTCCAAATAGGTATGGTCGAAAATATTTAGTAGCCCAGACGATGGCTAAAAGTTCTTTCTCAATAGTGCTGTAATTACACTCATGTTCGTTGAGAGTGCGGCTTGCGTAGCAAATGGGGTGATTGTCTTGCGAAAGTATTGCTCCTAAAGCAAAATTACTTGCGTCTGTTGTAAGGGTGAATTTTTTTGAAAAGTTTGGTTATGTTAGGATTGGGTCATGCGTTAATAATGTTCTGAGCGTATTGAAACTTTCTACGTATTGCGGGTCAGCAATGTTTATTTTGGTATCCTTTTTTAGGTATTTGGTCATAGGTTTAGCGATCATGGAATAATCCTTTATAAATTTCCGATAATATCCGGTTAATCCAAGGAATTGTTTTATTTGTTTAGGGGTTTTAGGGATTGGAAAGTTTTTTACACATTCAATTTTTTTGGGATTAGCTTTTATTCCTAACGGGGTTACTACATGTCCAAGAAATTCGGTTTCTTTTTTTAAGAATTCTGATTTGTCTAATTGTACCTTAAGATTTGCTTCCTGTAAGCGTTTGAATATTAAATTAATGGAATTAATGTGTTCTTGGAGAGAGGTGGAAAAGATGATTATGTCATCTAAATAAACAAGGCAAATTTTGTTTATGTAATCTTTAAGAATATTGTTCATTAGCCTTTGGAATGTCGCTGGGGCTGTCTTCAGTCCAAACGGCATTCTTAGGAATTCATAGTGTCCTCCTTCTACAGTGAAGGCGGTCTTATGAACGTCTTCCTCCTTAATTTCAATTTGATGAAATCCTTTCGCTAAATCTAGCGTGGTAAAATACTGGCATCTTCCCAGTTTATCCAGGATTTCATCAATATTGGGAATTGGGTATTTGTCATCTATGGTTACTTCGTTAAGCTTCCGATAGTCGATGACAAGTCTCCATTTAGGTTTTCCGCTTGCATCGGCCTTCTTCGCAACGATCCAAATGGGTGCGGAATAGGGGGAATTGCTATGCCTGATAATCTTATTGTCAAGCATTTCTTGAATTTGTTTTTGAACTTCATTCTTATGCACATACGGATAACGATATGATTTAGTGTAAATGGGTATATTATCAGAGGTTCTGATTTCGTGTTTTATGGCAGAAGTAAAAGTCAATCTTGTATTTTCCTGATAGAAAATATCTGAGTAAGTTTTTATCAGTTTTAATAGTTCTCTTTTTTCTTCAACATTAAGATGTTCTGTTCTAATTTGTTCTAATAGTGGCTTAATTTCCCTTTCTTCAATTATACTAAAATTTTCGTGATCTACCTTCTGCGTAGTCAAACGATTATTTTTAGATAATAAATTAATTTCTACTTCTCCGTGCTCTATATTTAAAATGCCTTCTCTTAAAATTTTTTCATGATTTTCTTCCTTAAAATAAATTAACTCACTGTCATATGGAGTTTGTATCCTCTTTTTATTTATTATTTCATTTTCAAAAAGCATTGGTAATGTTTTATTACCAAACGTTATTTTCTTATTCTTATAATCTATGCAAGCGTCTAATGGTCTTAATATGTCATTACCTATCAGACCGTCGTAAAAATCGTGAAATTTTATTATGTAAAATTCCAATGTTTTGTCTAGCTCGTCAATATTAAATTCCTCAAAAATAGGTACTATAGCTTTTTCTTTTACATAAACTTGGTGTTGAAGTGTTTTAATAAGAATCGGGTTTGTTGAAAGAATTCTTTTTGGATTACAAATTCCTGGGTTTAGGATGGAATTTGTAGCTCCTGTGTCTATTATTAATTTAATTGTTCCTAATTTAGTTTTTATTGTTATAAATGGTAATTTGTGCCCAAGGCTGACTCCTGAAAATTTTCTGCCACTTCTACTTTACCAATATCCATTGGCTCGGCTTGGTTTCTGAAATTTGGTCTGTTTAAATTAAAATGCGTATTTTGGGGAATTTGATGTTGTTGGTTTGTTTGTGGATATGTGCGTGGTTGTTGAAAATTCCGGTCATAATTTGGGGATGGTTGAGAAAAACGTACTTTGGAATTTTGCAATGGGAAATTCCTTCCGTGGTTTTAATATGAAGGGTTTGTTCCTTGACTTTGGGAGGGTTGTGAAAATTGTCTTGGTCCTTGATAGTTCTGTGCAGAATTATGGGTTTTTTGATTTTGTTTCCTATGTTCATGTCTGTTGTAAAACTGTTGTTGCGTATCTACCCGGAGATGTGCATATCCTGCCTCAAAAAGGATATTCATAGCACTTTCTAATGTTGTTGGGTTTCTGCATGCTAATATTGTTTTCATTGGTTCGGGAATTTTCGATTTGAATATGTTTAAAGCTGTGCGAGAATCATTAATGGCTACTGTGTTTAATGCTTCTTGTTGTTGTCCTTGTCCCATTACGAACATTGTTTTATTATTGAGTCGTCGAAGTCTACTTTTAATTTCTTCATAAAATTCTAAGCTAGTAGTTTTAAATGTTACTGCTCTGAGGGAATCGAAAAGTTCGTCGCAACTAAGTCTGTCACCAAAATTATTCTGTAATACTAGTTTAATTGGAAATTGCTTGAAAATTTATTTCTATTACGTCCCTAGCCTTGCCTTTCAATTTGCTTTTAATAAGGTCGGAGAATAGACCTTTTGATAATTCATCATAGCTTTGTAAGTTGGGGTGTACCCTATCTATTAAATTTATAAAATTTTGCAATTCCCTACCGTCTCCGTTGAATTCAGGAAGGTTTCCTAAATATTTTAGGGGATCGAAATTTATTTGGGCCATAGTTAACACAAAAAAAATATTTCTGTTCTTTGAACCACTTCCTTTTTTTTTTTTAAATTTATTTTGTCTTTATCAACACACTTTAACACTTGAACTTTATTGTTTGCACGAAAAATATGTTTTTATATTTGCCGAAGGCAGTAATATACGTAAAAAAAAAAAAAAAAATATATATACACTTATTTATCGCTTTACCTTGATGGTGAAGATGTGATGTACTGTGGATGGTTTTGGTTCTTTCAAGTTAAATGTAGCTTCAATATCGGATGTCCTTTATGATGAGGATGTGATGTATTGTGGATAGTTTTGTAGCTTCAATTTCGGATGTCCTTGATGATGAGGATGTGATGTATTGTGGATGGTTTTGATCCTTTTGGGTTAAATGTAGCTTCAATATCGGATGTCCTTGGTGATGAGGATGTGATGTAAAAATATTTTTGTTGAAAGTCTTGTTGCTAAGAGCTTTCGTAGTTAACACAAAATATAAATGTTCAGAAAGTTCACTAATTAAAAGTATGTTAGTTTTTTTTTTTTTTTATATTACGCGCACAAAAATTCAATAGTTTTGTAAAAAATAAGTTTACAAATGTTCTTGATTGAAAGTTCTGTTGCTACGATCTTTCGTAGTCAACGCACAATGCAAAGTAAAAAGTATGATATAATTTTTTATATTACGCGCACAAAAATTCAATAGTTTTGTAAAAAATAAGTTTACAAATGTTCTTGATTGAAAGTTCTGTTGCTACGATCTTTCGTAGTCAACGCACAATGCAACGTAAAAAAGTTCAATAATTAAAAGGTATAACGTTAATATGATCCTTCATATTACGCGCACAAAAAGTTCAAAATTTCGTAAAAAATAAGTTTACAAAGTTTTTCGTTCACTCTTTGTTTTTCCTTTTCTTTTTTTTCACACTAACGATTTGTAGATGGTATCGCACTAAGAATTAAAATTCAATCACTACCGCGTTAATACATAAACTTCTTCTTTATGTTGGATAGGACTGCGATATAATACCGACTGCGCCAATTTTGGTTTTCGAAATAAAACTTTAAAAAATAAAATAAAAACCGCTGTTGTGTGTTTTACATTGTGGTCGAAAAATATGACTGTCTTTATTTTTACAAAATCTTAGTTTTAAATACAAAATCTTAGTTTAAAATACAAAGAAAATGCTTATTGGTAATTTCTTATGAACTAATAGGAAAATCAATTGTTTACAAAAAGTCTTATGGTTTTATTTTATTGGTTGGGCAATAATTCTTAAGAAGTTCGTATTTCAAAATCAATTGATCTAGTTTAGAGTTTATTGTTAATTGTGGGCCACCCAAAATGTATTGGAAAAGCAAACAAGCATTCTTGGAAAAGAATGATTAAAATATTTCAAGTGTTTTTATGCATACATGTTTGTACACAGTGTTGTGGGCAAATATGCATGTTAAAGAATATTTATTTAAGTATGTATGTTTGTACACAGTGTTGTGGACAAATATGCATGTTAAAGAATATTTATTTAAGTATGTATGTTTGTTTGCTTTTATTGTGAACAAAAAAAATATATTTAATTCTCTTTTTGTAAACATTTAATTCTGGATTTAGTATTTAAGTATTTAAAGAAAATTATAAAGAAAAACATGTTGCTTACGACTATTTTATTAGGGGTTATCTTAGGGATAAAAATATTGTTTATATGTTTATATGATTATTTTATTAGGGGTTATTATAACTGTACACAACATTTCTTGTTTTTCCATTTTCGGTGGTAATATACAAATCCGATGGTTTGCCAAAGCGCGAATAAGCTACATACAACTGTCCATGTGAGAAAACTGGATACTCTAAATTCACTCCACAAATTCCTAATGATTGGCCTTGTGCCTTATTATTAGTAACCGCAAACGCAAGCCGAGCAGGAAACTGAAGTGCGTGGAATAAATACATCTTTGCCCTTGAATTTTCCAGTTAAAATAGTAGCTTCAATTACATAAGCCATCAACCTTTCAATAGCAAGTCTTTTTAGTGACGAAAACAGTGTTCACTAAAATGGCTGTAACTCATGAAGATGTGATTCACAATACCTAAGTAGCTAAATTAAAGTAATGGCTTGACTAAAATCGAATTGTAGTGAATATAAAAACTAATTGAATTTCAGTTTTTCAAAATATTAAGTCAAATTCGCAAAATTTCCATGCAAAAAAAATACATGTTTCGGAATGAAAATGGCTATAACTCATGAACCAATACACGTTTGAAAACCGTTGATACATAAAAACCTTGGTATTGACGTCACCGTCCACGTAACTACCCGTCTCCACTATCCATCAACTTGGTAAGAACATCATGTCGCACATGAATTCTACTCGTGTAGACTCCTCATGTTAATGTTTCGTCCATGTGCTGCCATCGTTGGCTAAACATTCGTCTTAGCATCCATGTGCGCCATGATGTTGGCCATACAATGTATTTTCTGTATACAACCAAATACCACAACAACAAAAATTGTGGTAAATCAGACCATGAACATCAACACGTATTCGCCACATACAAGAACATGAACAAATTAATACCGTTGCTCTGCCGGCGTCATGTTCATGTCATGTTCAAATCGATAGCGCATGGAGACGTGGGGTAAAGAAACAAAATAGGTTCACGCATTACAGAGAACATCAATTACTAACACAATGCAACTTTTTTATATATATATAGATAGATTAATATAAAATTTCATAAGTCTTTGTGTTTGAAATTAGCCTTCGTCCAAACTTGCAATTTTTGCTGCAGCAATTTTTTTATATTCGGCTTTTAAATTTAATTTTTCATACAAATTTTCTTTGATATAAAGTAAGACATAAAATAAAACTTCAGGTTGAAGAGGACGAATTGCAGAACAAAGAACAAAGTTACAAGTCTGGACGGAGACTTAATTAGTAAAAAGAAAACATGAATAAAAAATGTAAACTTACTGGTTAAAACGATTTTTGTATTCCTCAAGTTCAACTCTTCGTTTTTTATATCGATTTCATCTGTTCTCAATTGTAGCATTAATCTTCTGTGATCGTTCTTTTTCTTAGTTTCTTTTTTGTACAATTCAAACTTTTCTTTTTTTATTTTTAGCTCACTTTAATAAAGGCTTAGACTTTCCTCCTTTTTACATTGTTTGCGAGCATATCTTTCAATTTGTTTTAAGGAATCTTTCGCTTAAATTATTTATAATAACTCTTATGGAGCAAATACGAATATAAGGAGAAAAGGGAAATA
Source organism: Pollenia griseotomentosa (assembly GCA_963931875.1). Taxonomy (NCBI): domain Eukaryota; kingdom Metazoa; phylum Arthropoda; class Insecta; order Diptera; family Polleniidae; genus Pollenia; species Pollenia griseotomentosa. The sequence goes on along the minus strand of OZ007563.1, from coordinate 158,085,401 downwards.
AAGTGGAACGAAAGTTGTTTATTTAGTGAAAGGTGTTAAAATTTTGGGAAGGCGATAAACATTTTTTGCTTATGAGTGATCTTCTTGAATATTTGTTTAGGATTTTAAGTTGTTATATGTATGTATGTACAATCGACAAATGGTTGAAGAGAGAACTAATCCACTTTTTCCATACAAAAGTGAGGAGCATACTGGCAGTGTTGCCAAGTTTTTACTTTTGCATTTAGAGCTTTTTTTAGTACTTTTATTATGGAAAAATAAAAAATGCCACAAATATTTATATAGTGCAGTTTGTGCTTTGTCGTGATACGGATGTGTATTCTAAACCCCGCATACGATTTTAATTATTAATTAATTACATTTGATTTTGGAATATAAATATTAAGCGAATGGACGCAAAACATAAATGATTTTAAAAAAAATTATTTAACATAAAAGTGAACAATTATCAAAAACGAAAAAATTAAATAAAGAAAAATAAAAAATATATATGTATGTATGAATGTACATCAGGGGTATAACCAATTTTTGGCCCTAGCACTTCGCTATAGCGAATATTGTGTTATTTGCGGAAACAATTTGTTTGGGTCGCTTGAAAATAAACACCTCACCTACAAAATCGATTTTCTAAAATCCCTCAAGAAAAAAATTTAATAAAAAATTAAAAAAAAGTTCAAAAGTTTCTTTATTATTAGAGGAAATGAATTTAAAATTTAATCTGCGTGTTGTTTTGCTGAAGTTTTAGGCTAAATGTATAAGTACAAATAAAAATAAAAAAAAAATAATTTTCCAACTTTACCGCGTTTTGTGGATGACCTTTTTTGAAAACCGCAAAAAATTAATATCATTTTTTTTAATAGTTTTCAATGGACTATTCGACTATTCTAGGGCCATTTTGATATTTGCAAAAAATGGGACTAAGTTATACCCCTAATGTACATACATATGTATGTACACATATACTGAGCAAAAACATTTGAGTTTAAAATTCATATTTATAGTGTTCGTTTTTTTCTGCTTGTGTGCTCGTTAATTGCAGACGTGTTTTTTTCTTTTAACTCGGCATACGGTTTTTTTAACATAAATAATTGTATATTTATAATATCATATTATTTTTTTTAAAAAATAATATAAGATCAGCGAATGAATGGACGCTTTAAAATAATTTTTAAATTAGTGAACATAAAATTTATAATACAAATATTAAAAATTACAAATAACGAAAATATATGTATGCACACACATACATATACATACATACATTTTAAAGCAAAAACATTTCTTGTTTTTCTTTATTCTTTTTTTTATTCTCGGGGTTCTTAAACAACAAATAAAAAGAAGAGCACAATTAAACAAACAGTAATATATAAAAAAAAAACTCTTATGAATGCGTATAATGCAAAAACAATAAAACATACTGAAAGAAATGCTTATGTTACAGTGAGTGTTGACGAAACAAACGTGGAAACAAAAAAAAGAATCGATGATAGCAATTACTTAACGGCTAAACCTATTACTCGAACGCGTTCCCTCTCACCCTCTTTGTTTACAAATACGGTCGATCGTAATACAATAACAAGTTTGTTAACTGCAAGCGCTGCCGCAGTGCCAAAAAAAACTTTAATAAGTGATGATACGGTTAACCCCAAAACAGCCGCTATGGACAACTCAGTAACTCAAGTAAAAACTTCTCAAAAGCCTACAGTACAAGTTGGTATGGACAGGTACATAACAGTGCTTAAACGGGGACGCAGCCCTACCTCTGCAGCAGTTGCTTCGGCCTCAAAAGTACCATCTTTTGATAAAATAAATTCTCAAAATCGTTTTGCAATTTTGGAGGAACCACCAAACGTCATAAAATCGTCCAAGCATCCCCCGATATGTCTTAGGGAGCAAAATTCAAATGAGCTCATAAAGAGTTTGATATCAGTGATAGGTGAAAATTCGTTTTACGTAGCGGCTATCAAGCGTGGTAGTATAAACGAGACAAAAATACAAGTAAATCATGAGAATGATTTCCGCAAAATAATAAACAAATTTGAAGAACTAAAAAAAAGTTTTTATACATACCAACTGAAGAGCAGCAAAGGCCTTCAGGTAGTGATTAAGGGAATTGACTCATGTGTGGACCCAGCAGAAATAAAAACTTTCTTGGAAGAAAAAGGCTTCAAAATAAAACATGTGGTAAGTATTAAAAATAGGGAAAAAAATCCCCAACCACTATTTCGAGTGGAGTCGGAGCCCGGCGACGTTAAGCTAAGAAAAAACGAAACGCACCCTATTTACAGTTTAAAATATATACTGTACAGAAAAATCACAATAGAGGAGCCGCACAAAAGAAATGGACCCGTTCAGTGTTTGAACTGCCAGGAATATGGTCATACTAAGGCATACTGCTACTTACCCCCTGTTTGCGTAGTATGTGGTGAATTACATGGTACAGTTCTTTGCGATAAATCTAAAAATGAACCCAACGTTAAAAAATGTAGCAATTGTGGCGGTAATCACACAGCCAATTATAGAGGATGCCCTGTATACACTATCGTCAAGCAGTCGGTTGGACCGAAAACTAATTCCCCTCAAATGCAGGTAACAAATCAGCTAAACACTAATGACATTCAGGCTCCACAGCCTAGTAATAACAGAACCTCCTACGCTAACATTCTAAAATCAAACCATGTGCCAATGCAAGGTGCTTCGCCAATTAATGAAGAAACTCCAGTTTCTAAAAAAAACCATGGAAACATTAGTGCAAACAGTTAATAATTTTACGAACACAATGGGTAATATGATGCAGGAAATTCTAAGAATGCAATCGATGTTATTGCAAGCTGTACTTAACAAGCCATGAACTGTTTAAAAATCTGTTTTTGGAACGCAAACGGCATCCGCCAACATAAAAATTAATTAGAATACTTTCTAAAAAATAAACAAATTGATGTCATGTTGGTTTCTGAAACTCACTTGACCTCAAGAAATACGTTTAAAATCAATGGTTATATACTATATGATACTAAGGACCCTCGAGATAGAGCTTGTGGAGGCTCTGCCATTTTGATAAAAGCCCGAATCAAACACTACTTAATGTGTGATCATTGTGAAGATTATCTGCAAGCAACGACTATTTGTGTTGAAGAGCTAAATCGAAACTAAGTAATTTCTTCTTTATACTCTCCACCTAGATTTGCCATATCAGAAAGCCAATATTATAAATATTTTAAATCATTAGGACCCTGTTTCCTCGCCGCTGGCGGTTATAACGCTAAACATACCTTCTGGGGGTCACGCCTTATAACACCAAAAGGTCGTGTTTTGTTTAACACAATCTCTAAAATGGGTTTAAACGTGGTCGCGAGCGGGCAACCAACATATGTGCCTACTGATCAGCAAAAATTCCAGATGTTATCGACTTTGGCGTGGTTAAAAACATCCCCACAGAAACGATTCATGTTGAAGCTTCCTTAGAATTATCATCCGACCACACACCTACAATTGTTACTATATCGAACCCAAATAGAATTGTATCTCCGTCATGTTACTTAGCGACGTCAGCCACACAAATAAATTGGTTAAAATATAAAAAATTTCTCAGTGCCCATTGCACAGAAAATATTCCGCTCAGTACACCGGAGTACGTAGATCGCTCTATTGACAATTTTGACAGTTTTCTGAAACTAGCTGTTCAACATTCCAATTTTGCCCCAAAAAAAACAAAAACTATTAAAATATATTCTTCAGATGTCGAGCGGCTCTTGACTGAAAAAAGGAGAGTTCGAAGAGAGTGGCAACTGTACAGATCCCCGCAACTTAAGAATTTATTAAAAGAGTACACAAAAAGTCTAAGAAAGTTACTGCAGACTCAGAAAACGGCTTCTCTAGAAAAATATCTTAAGGAACTTGATGCAACTCCTAGCGTGCAGCTAGAAACCTAAAAAGGCCAGTTATATCAAAGCCACCATTCAGAAACTTGAATGGTAGTTGGGCAAGAAACGATATTGAAAAAGGAAATCTGTTTGTTAGCCACTTGAAAATCGTATTTACACCAAATATATCTCACAATATTGCGGTAGAGTTACCACCTGTTGCTTCTAGAGCAGCTATCCCCCTCAGATTTGAGATAAGAGAAATCGAACAGGCTATTTGTGACTTAAACACTAAGAAGGCACCAGGTATCGATAAAATCAGTAATAAAATGCTTTTAGAGCTACCTCGCACAGCAAAGAAAATTATTCTTTTTATTTTTAATGCTATTCTACGCCTTGAATACTATCCTCAAAAATGGAAGGTTTCCTTAGTTACCATGATACCAAAGCCAGGTAAAGATCATACAAAAGTTGAGTCATATAGGCCTATTAGCTTATTATCAAATATGTCAAAGCTGTTTGAGAAATTATTAGTTTCAAAATTAACACCGGTTTTAAGTGAAAATAGATGTATTCCAAACCATCAGTTCGGATTTAGAAGAAAACACAGCACAATCGAACAGACTCATCGAATAGTTAATGTCATAAGAAAAGCATTCGAAGAAAAAAAATATTGCTCAGCACTCTTCATCCATGTTTCTCAAGCTTTTGATAAAGTCTGGCATGAAGGCTTATTACATAAATTGAAGCAAAATTTACCAGCAAACACACACAAGCTGCTAGAAAGCTACTTAGTCGGTCGTCAATTTATTATTAAAGAAGGAAATTTCTTAAGTTCACCTCAGCCCATTGGCGCTGGAGTCCCACAAGGCAGCATCCTGGGCCCTCTATTATACTTAATTTATACTTCGGACATGCCAACAAGCAACTACACCCAAAACTTCAACATTTGCAGACGATACAGCTTTTTTAAGCGTCCACGAAAACCGTTATGAAGCATCTCGTTACTTACAGCATCATATATTTCAACTAGAAATATGGTTAAGACAATGGAGGATAATGGTCAATGAGCAAAAATGCGTGCATATAACATTCACCTTGCGCCGGGAATCTTGCCCCCATATTACAATCAATAATCAAATAATTCCTCAACATTCGCATGTAAAATATCTCGGTATACATCTGGATCGGCGATTAACGTGGAAATGCCATATAGAGGCAAAATTAACTCAAATGAAACTAAAAGCCATTCAAATTCATTGGCTTATTGGTAGAAACTCTGTCCTTAGTCTCGACTGCAAACTTCTTCTTTACAACTCCATCTTAAAGCCAATCTGGTGCTATGGTATTCAGTTATGGGGCACTGCCTCGGCCTCTAATATAGAAAAAATTCAAAGGCGCCAAAATAAAATTCTTCGAATAATCACAGCTGCCCCTTGGTATGTAAAAAACTCAAATATTCACAAGGATCTCAATGTTCCATTAGTCAAAACTATGATTACGAAATATGCAGTAAAATACTTAAAAAGGCTCGAATTGCATCCGAACCCACTAGCACGAAATATTTTAAATGATAGCGGCCACACTCGCTTAAGAAGAAGAGACACTGCAGCACTTATCCAATTAGATGAGCGATAAACAACTATATAAGTGAACAGAACTCGTGATGAAGAAAATTTTTGTCTGGCACTGGCAGGACATAAAATAACGTATTAGGTTAAGATTTGATTAATTATTGTTAGTTCATATTTAATATATGAAGATTAAATAAATAAATAATGAAAAAAAATATTTATAGTGTTATTGTAAATATAATAAAAAAAAATAATAATATTAAAAGCACAGCAAAAAAGTGAAAAACAAAAACAACTTGTTGTATGAGTAAAATCAATGAAACAACAATAAAACTAAATGAAAGAAATGCATATGTAACAGTTAATGCCTCAAGTAAAAGTTGGTATCGACAGGTATATAACAGTGCTTAAGCAGGGTCGCAGCCCTGCCTCTTCAGATGTTGCTTCTGCCTCAAAAGTACTATCTTTTGATAGAATGCATTCACAAAATCGTTTTGCAATTCTGGAGGATGAATCCTCTGAAGCACCAAACTTGATAAAATCGTCCAAGCCTCCCCCGATATATATTATGGAGCAAAACTCAAATGAGCTAATAAAGAGTTTGATCTCGGTTATAGGTGAAAATTCGTTTTACGTAGTTGCAATCAAGCGTTGTAGTATAAACGAGACAAAAATACAAGTTAATAATGAGAATGATTTTCGTTAAATTATTAACAAATTTGAAGAACTTAAAAAAAGCTTTTATACATACCAACTGAAGAGCAGTAAAGGGGTTCAGGTAGTAGAAGGGAATTGACTCATGTGTGGATCCTTTAGAATTAAAAACAATCATAGAAGAGAAAGGCTTCAAAATAAAACATCTATAAAATTTTAAAAATAAGGAAAAAATACCCAACCTCTATTTCGAGTGGAGTTAGAGCCCGGCGACGTTAAGCTTAAAAAAATGAAACGCATCCAATTTATAATTTAAAATTTATTCTGTACAGAAGAAACTGCCAAGAATTTGGCCATACAAAGGCATACTGCTACTTACACCCTGTTTGCGTAGTATGTGGTGAACTACATGGTACAGTTCTTTGCGATAAGTCTAAAACCGACCCCAACGTAAAAAATGCATCAACTGTGGCGGTAATCACACAGCCAATTATAGAGGACGCCCTATCGTAAAGCAGTCGGTTGGAGCGAAAACTAATCCCCTCAAATACAGGTAACAACTCAAGTAAACACTAATGACATTTAGGCTCAGCAGCCTAGTTATAACAGAACCTCTTATGCTAACGTCCTTAAATCAAATCATGTGGCAATACAAGGTGCTTCGCCAAGTAATGATGAAACTCCAGTTTCTAATGTGAGACGTCTAGAAAAAACCACGGAAACATTAGTGCAAACAGTAAATAATTTTACAAACACAATGGGTAATATGATATAGGAAATTCTTAGAATACAATCGATGTTATTCTTAACAAGCCATGAACTGTTTAAAAATTTGTTTTTGGAACGAAAACGGCATCCGCCAACATAAAATTCAGTTAGAATACTTTCTTAAAAATAAACAAATGGATGTCATGATGGTTTCTGAAACTCATTTGAACTCAAGAAAAACGTTTAAAATCTATGGTTATATACTATATAATACCAGGGACCCTCGAGATAGAGCTTGTGGTGGTTCTGCCATTTTGATAAAAACCAAAGTCAAACACTACCTAATGTGTGATCATCGTAAAGACTATCTCCAAGCAAAGAACATTTGCGTTGAGGAATTAAAAAGAAACCCAGTAGTTTCATCGTTATAATCCCCACTTAGATTTTCAATATCAGAAAGCCAATATTATACATATTTTAAATGTTTCATGGACGCTAGCGATTATAACGCTAAACATACCTTCTGGGGGTCACGACTTATAACACCAAAGGGTCGTGTTTTATCTAAAACTATTGCTCGAATGGATTTAAATGTGGTAGCGAGTGGACAACCAACATATTGGCCTACTGATCAGCAACAAATTCCAGATGTCATCGTTTTCGGCGTGGTTAAAAACATCCCCATAGAAACAATCCATGTTGAAGCTCCATTAGAATTATCTTCCGACCACACACCTATAATTGTTACTATAATGAAGCCCACTAGAATTGTATCTCCGACTGGTTACTAAGCGACTTAAGCTACACAAATTAATTGGTTAAAATATAAAAAATATCTTAGTACCCATTGCACAGAAAATATTCCGCTTAGTACACCTGAGAATGTAGATCGCTCTATTGTTAATTTTGACAGTTTTCTGAAACTAGCTGTTCAACATTCCAGTACTGCCCCCAAAAACCAAAAAGTATTAAAATATATTCCACAGATGTCTTGTCTGAAAAAAGGAGAGCTCGAAGAGAGTGGCAACTGCAAAGACCCTCAACTTAAGAACTTACTAAAAGAGTGTACAAAAAGGCTAATAAAGTTACTGCAGACTCAGGAAAAGGCTTCTCTGGAAAAATATCTTAAGGAGCTTGATGCAACTCCACAATTAGACTACTCATTATGGCGTGCAGCTAGAAATCTCAAAAGGCTAGTTGTCTCTAAGCCACCATTAATAAACTTGAATGGACGTTGTACAAGAAATGATATTGAAAAGGAAATCTGTTTGTAAATTATTTGAAAAACGTTTTTACACCAAATATATCTCACGATATTGCGGTCGAGTTACCACCTTTTGCTGCTAGATCAGCTGTTCCCCTAAGTTTTGAGATAAGAGAAATCGAAAAGGATATTTGTGACTTAAACCCCAAGAAAGCCCCTGGTTTTGATAAGATCAGCAACAACATACTTTTGGAACTACCCAGCATAGCAAAGAAAATTATTCTTCTTATTTTTAATGCTATTTTACGCCTTGAATACTATCCTAAAACGTAGAAGGTTTCCTTAGTTACCATGATACCTAAACCAGGAAAGGATCACACAAAAGTTGAATCATATAGGCCTTTAAGCTTACACAATTAATATAGCAAACACACATCCATCATACACACATTCAACCTATATGGTACACAAGACACCAGCATTCATCCATATACACTGCATCGAGACATCATCATCTGTCATCCCAACACACCACATCCTCCACACACTATCAATACCATCCATTCGTAAACGCACACTCACCACACATACATACTCTCTCACACCACCCACATTGGCATTCGACACGCCACGGACCTAGGAACAGACGAGACTTGGTCCAGACCGACGGAGGGAAAATAAATTGTTGGTGATCCTACCCGTGATTTTGGTACACCCGACCGAGCTCGGACTGGGGTTTTTGGGCACTAAGTTGGGCCTTGGGGTTGGCGACTGCCTAT